>CM021110.1:16604603-17074462 GCA_007115665.2 Sequoiadendron giganteum | reverse complement strand
GGATTAAGAGTGTATAGGGGTTGAGGGATTAGGGTTTAAGGGTAGAGGGTAGAGGGGTTGAGGGATTAAGAGCGTATAGGGGTTGAGGGATCAGGGTTTAAGGGTAGAGGGTAGAGGGATAGAAGGATTAAGAGTGTATAGGGTTTGAGGGATTAGGGTTTAAGGGTTGAGGGATAAGTTTTGAGGGATTAAGAGGGTATATGGGTTGAGGGATTAGGGTTTAAGGGTTGAGGGTTGAGGGTTGAGGGATTAAGAGGGTATAGGGATTGAGGGATTAGGGTTTAAGGGTTGAGGGTTGAGGGATTAAGAGGGTATAGGGGTTGAGGGATTAGGGTTTAAGGGTTGAGGGTTGAGGGTTGAAGAATTAAGAGGGTATAGGGGTTGAGGGATTAGGGTTTAAGGGCTGAGGATTGAGGGTTTAGGGATAAAATGGTATAGGGGTTGAGGGGTTAGGGTTTAAGGGTTGAGAGTTGAGGGTTAAGGGATTAAGAGGATATAGGGGTTGAGGGATTAGGTTTTAAGGGTTGAGGGTTGAGGGTTGAGGGATTAAGAGGGTATAGGGGTTGAGAGATTAGGGTTTAAGGGTTGAGGGTTGATGGTTGAGGGTTGAGGGTTGAGGGATTAAGAGGGTATAGGGGTTGAGGAATTAGGGTTTAAGGGTTTAGGGTTGAGGGTTAAGGGTAGAGGGTAGAGGGTTTAGGGTTTAGGATTTATGGATTAAGGGTTAAGGGTTAAGGGTAGAGGGTTTAGGGTTTAGGGATTATGATTTAACGGTTTAAGGGTAGATGGTGTAGGATTGAGAGAGAGGGGGAGTGTTGAGGGTAGAAGGTAGAGGGGTTGAGGGATTAAGAGGGTATAGGGGTCGAGGGATTAGGGTTTAAGGGTTGAGGGTTGAGGGATTAAGAGGGTATAGGGGTTGAGAGATTAGGGTTTAAGAGTTGACGGTTGAGGGTTGAGGGTTGAGGGATTAAGAGGGTATAGGAGTTGAGGGATTAGGGTTTAATGGTTGAGGGTTGAGGGTTTAGGGATTAAAAGGGGTATAAGGGTTGATGGATTAGGGTTTAAGGGTTGAGGGTTGAGGGTTGAGGGATTTAGAGGGTATAGGGGTTGATGGATTAGGGTTTAACGGTTGAGGGTTGAGGGTTAAGGGATTAAGAGGGTATAGGGGTTGAGGGATTAGGGATTAGGGGTTGAGGGTTGGGGGATTAAGAGGGTATAGCGGTTGAGGGATTAGAGTTTAAGGATTGAGGGTTGAGGGTTGAGGATTGAGGTATTAAGATGGTATAGGGGTTAAGGGATTAGGGTTTAAGGGTTGAGGATTGAGGGATTAAGAGGGTATAAGGTTTGAGGGATTAGGGTTGAAGGATTAAGAGGGTATAGGGGTTGAGGGATTAGGGTTTAAAGGTTGAGGGTTTAGGGATTAAAAGGGTATATGGGTTTAGGGATTAGGGTTTAAGTGTTGAGGGTTGAGGGTTGAGGGATTAAGAGGGTACAAGGGTTGATGGATTAGGGTTTAAGGGTTGAGGGTTGAGGGTTGAGGGATTAAGAGGGTATAGGGGTTGAGGGATTAGGGTTTAAGGGTTGAGGGTTTAGGGATTAGGGATTAAAATGGTATAAGGGTTGATGGATTAGGGTTTAAGGGTTGAGGGTTGAGGGTTGAGGGATTAAGAGGGTATAGGGGTTGGGGGATTAGGGTTTAAGGGTTGAGGGTTGAGGGTTGAGGGATTAAGAGGGTATAGGGGTTGAGAGATTAGGGTTTAAGGGTTGAGGGTTGAGGGTTGAGGGTTGAGGGTTGAGGGATCAAGATGGTATAGGGGTTGAGGGATTAGGGTTTAAGGGTTGAGGGTTGAGGGTAGAGGGTTTAGGGTTTAGGGTTACAAATTAAGGGTTAAGGGTAGAGGGTTTAAGGTTTAGGGATTATGGTTTAACGGTTTAAGGGTAGATGGTGTAGGATTGAGAGAGAGAGGGTGGTGCTAAGGGTAGAGGGTAGAGGGGTTGAGGGATTAAGAGGGTATAGGGGTTGAGGGATTAAGAGGGTATAGGGGTTGAGGGATTAGGGTTTAAGGGTTGAGGGTGGAGGGTTGAGGGATTAAGAGGGTATAGGGGTTGAGAGATTAAGGTTTAAGGGTTGATGGTTGAGGGTTGAGGGTTGAGGGATTAAGAGGGTATAGGGGTTGAGGGATTAAGGTTTAAGGGTTGAGGGTTTAGGGTTTAGGGATTAAGAGGGTATAGGGGTTGAGGGATTATGGTTTAAGGGTTGAGGTTTGAGGGTTGAGGGATTAAGAGGGTATAGGGATTGAGGGATTAGGGTTTAATGGTTGAGGGTTGAGGGTTGAGGGATTAAGAGGGTATGGAGGTTGAGGGATTAGGGTTTAAGGGTTGAGGTTTAAGGATTTAAGGGTTAATGGTATAGGATTTATGGTTTAAGGGTCCCACTCCCTCTCTTAGGTCTTTCCCCCCACCATAACTAAATAAATCTCTCCCTCTCAAGTCTCTCTCTCTTGGGTCTTACTCCATCCCCTGCTAATTAGACTAATCTGTGTCACTCTAATGCCCTCTCTCACAGTCCCTCTCTATCAGGCCTCACTTACCTCCCACCCTACCTAGACAAATATATTTCACTCCAACCCCCTCTCCCACACTCCCTCTCTCTCTCTCCCCCCTTTGGTCTTTTTGTATCTCTTGGGTCTCATCCCTCCCAACCCCTCTCCCGTTGTCAAGTATTTTCCCCCATTGTAACTGGATAACTCTATCCCTCTCAAATCTCTATCGCTCTCAAGTCTCAATCACTACCACACTACCTAGACTAATATCTCTCACTCCTATCACCTCTCTCTCTATCTCGAGTGTCACTCCATTTGTCTCTATGGAATCTCTCCCTTTCAAAACAAAACATTTGGCGAGCGCCAAATATGTTTTACCTTGAAACAAAAAAATAGGGGTTGACCCAATGATTCAGGCCCACATGCTTCTATATTTGTCTGGTTCAACGCTTTATCCAATTCAGAAACGCCATTTTTTATGCAGATGACTTCATATTGTACCAATCTATGTTTGATCCATCACCTTTTTACCACCAATCTGCATGGTAGACAACGTAGAAGAAGACATTTTGAAGTTTCTACATCATTTTACATTATCTGAGGTAATATATTCATTTTGGTTATTGAAATGTTTATATTTAGTATATTTGTTTGTTTTTTACAATATAAACTAAATTTCTTTTAATGATTTTATTAATCATAACAATTGGACATAGAATTCAACATTGAATTAGATGGGATTTGCATAAAAAGTTTATTTTTTATGAGTTTGAAGAACAAAAAAATGAAAAACATGGCATTTACTTAACACAAATTTACGTATGAATTCTATTTGCATTGTTTATAGTAACCCATTTTTAGCATGCTTAGTGGAATTCACTCTATTTCATTTTATTTTCAACTAATTTGGAAAACCTAATAGCTTTCATGAATGTTAATGCAATTTTCCATTAATTTTTTTGTTCCATAAAAAATTCACCTTCATTGAACATGTGCTTAGATAAATTCAAGTGAGTTGACATAGTTGTTAATGCAAGTTTCCATTCATTCATACCATTTACCTTTCTAATAAATTTAAAAAAAAGGAAAATTTTGTGGAATTGAGAATGCTTATTGTCTTTCTAAGTTACCTCATTTCCAAAGAAATAGTGAATAATTATAATATATAGCATCACAAACCCTTCTTTGAATTCATATTCTTCGTGACTTCGTTGACAATCACAAATTTGGTTTTGAGAACAATAAACACAAGATTCTCTAGTTTTCATTTAGGTAGAAACAACTTATACCCTATGTTTGTGATGTAGATCAGGGAGAAAAAAACTTCAACAATCATAATTAGATTAGTTTCAAACAATCTTCAATCTCAAAAACCTCAATTCAATGCTCAACTAACCAATTCACATTCACTTACTAGTTTCTCTCACTTTTTTTGTTGGTGTACAGCCTGTACAGACTCTAAGATGATCTAAAACTAGTTGGATGTTGTAGATTAATGAATTAGCTTTCATGTTCACCTATTTAGAGGTTCTAACTCTTTGTATAGAGAAATTTATCTTGTTTTTACTGTTGCTACCTACTTTCACAATGTTCTTCGATTGAAGGGTTTCATGATGTAATTCGACCCATTCCACTTTTTGTGCCTACTCTAACTTGTGGAATGGGTCCTCTAACTTGTAAAATACATGAATAACATATTTATAATGTTCTGGGGTCAAGGTTGGGTGTTTGGGATGATGTTCTACGACTGTAGCAGGGTATTTTCATGGTGAAAATGAGGGCTTCAAGTGGTGTTTTGAAAAAATGTGGGAAGGACTGTCCATGTAATGTATTATTCAACATACGCAGGGTCTTGTAATTTTAATTTGTGCTTTGTATGGGTCTGGTAGGTCCAGGAGATAGGAGTTTCATTAAAACTCCAAGTATTTTGCTTGAAATTGAGGGTTTGACCTGTATTAGGGGTCTAGAGGTCTTAGACTTCGAAACAAATCAGGAAATTGGAGGTTTTGACACATAACATACTAATTTTTGAGGAGTTTGAGTGAATATCTAGTGTTTAAAAGCTACTCTCTTTGTAAATTAGGCCAATTGAATAGCCTTTTCCAAGGTGGGTCTATTGGAAGTCAATGTTGGTCCAAAGGAGTTGATGTTGGGGTTTACCTATGTTTTATAACTTAAAAATGGGTATCTTAATCATCCCTGATTTTTTCAAGTGTTTTCGAAAATCTTGGTGAAAAGGCCCTTGAACCAGGTTACCTATGCTATAAGGGAAAGCTTGGTAGAAGTTGGGATTTTCAGTTGAACATCTGATTTTGCTTTGGAATCTGATTGATTCTCATTGATTTGGTGTATTGAATGGTTTCCACCCCTCTCTACATCAAACACACTCAAAATCCGTAGTCTAATATCTAACCCTACAGACATCTAACTCCATCATGTATGAAAAATGTTGTCTAGCATAGACATGTTTGATAATTCCAAATAGCTCGTTGCCTTCTTTAATAAAATGCTTTGGTGTGTTTCATATTTAATGCATTGTAATCAGCGATAGCCATATTTTCATAAAATGCATTACTTACTTTTTTTCTATGTGTGTTTGTGAACATGTACCATTGAATGTCATGTCAAGGAAACGATTGAAGCCTCTAACACTGGAAGAATGTGCAGTTAAAAATGCAAGGAGAAGAGAATCAAAAAATGTAGCTCGTGAAGCAAACTAATTGCATCCCATACAACAAAAAATTCTCGTGCAATCTAAGAGAGATGTCGAATTGGAAAAACAAAGGACACAAATGAGGAAAGTTCGTGGAAGGACGGGAATGGATACTGAAGTTGGGGGAACATCATCAACCATAGGTGAATCTCAATGCACATCTCCAGTTGAAGACACATCGACAACAACATGTGGTTTTCCAAGTACATCAAAAATCACATCTCCAATTGAAGACACACCATCAACAACATTGCGTTTTGAAATTACATCAGCAAACACATCTCTATTTGAAGGCACTCCACAAACGACATCTCAAGTTGGAGGTACAACATCGTTTACATGTCAATATCAAGGTATTCCATCAATTGCACCTCCGATTGAAGCTACGTGATCTATCCCCGATGTTGTTGACCTTCCCAATGTTGACACAAATTTACATTTGAGAACTCCTCCTAGAGTTTTGCTTAGAAAACCTACATTTTTTATTGATATTGATTCCAATGTTTTGAAATGGATGCCTAAAAAGATTCCAAAATGTTCATGTCAAAGATATGCATAGAGGATATGGAGTTTATTTTTTGTGAAGCTAAGTGAGGGTGGAAGATGCCAGCTATTTGTTGAAATGATGAGGCAACTCAAATTTAGGCCCACCATGAAGGCTCTTGGGATAAGAGTTTAGAATGACTCAAGTGAAAATTTCATTGTAAAGAACTTGATGAGTGCATACAAGAGCATGGGTTCCACCTCACGCACGAAGGATAGTGTGCCACACGACGTGTGATGACAACAACAATGTTAAGCAGTCAAACAAGGAACAAGGTGAACCTTACAAAGTCAATTAAGGCTTTGAAAATAAGTAGACCATCTCTAATGAGAGCCAAAGGAAGGCGTGAAAGAGTGGAGGATCCAAATAGTAATGAGCTATGGGCACTCTCGGGTAGAGTGCCACATAAAGATACAAGAATTGCTCAAGGCTTGAGATCTTTAATTGTGAATTATTAGAAGGATAACACAAGGACCTTGTTGTGCAATTTTTGCACACACGCCCCACTGAAAGTGGGGACCCTCATTTTTCACTTTTTGGTATTTTGGCCCTTCTTTTATGGGGGTTTTTGCTTGCTTGGGTTTGTGCTTTAATGTCCATTTTTCCAATTGAACTGGCATACTTTTGAAATATATTGAAAATAAGAAGTTTTGACTTTATCTCGGGTTTTTCAATATTTTTGAGAAAATCCACCTGGGCTGGATTCTCTCGGTTTCCTCCCAATGTCCGAAATTATTACTTTTTGCACTGCTTTCGAGAAAGTCCGCATGACCCGGATTTCCCCGAAGTCCGTGGCTGTCTTGTCGAATGCATTAATGGCGTTTGTGCGAAGGTCTTGGGGCTTTGATATATTGATTTTTTGAGAAGTAATTGATCATTTGAGTTTGTGCATTAGCTATCATTTGGGCTTGTGTCTTGAGGTTCTTCACGTTTTGCTGGATATCTGGATTTTCGAAGCCATTTGGACTGTGCATTTTCATTTCCTGTGCATGGATTGTATCCGGTTTGCATTGAATGGTTATTTGTCGGCTTCAACAATCACAACCTTTGCACTTCCATTGTATGTAAATGTGCCCTTTTCTCTGTTGATTTCAATGGATTTTCTTTGTTTGCATGGGGAGTCCTTTGTGGTTTCTTGGTTCCTCTGGGTGCGCGTCATCATTGATCATTTTGGGGTTTTCATTTAGTACACCAGTCTGTTTTTATTGATCAAAGTGTGTGCGTTTTAGTCTGGTGTTGCTTCTTATTTGGGCATTGGCTTGCTGTAGTTTCAAACTTTCCGTTCTGGTGTATGAGCGAGTCGTCTATGCTTTCAGGGCGGACATTTAGGGTTATTGACCTAGGGCATGGCCAATCCTCTTCATTTTTTTGTGAAGAGTGTCCTAAGTTCATGTTTTATTCATTAGAGTCCTAGGTTGAGTTGGTTTCAGAGTTCTGGCCTAAATCCGGAGTGATTTTAATCGATTTGGTGAAAGTAGCAAAGATGTAGACAAGTTCGGGTTTTCGAGGTCTTCGCGGAATTCCGCTTCCCCCGGATTTCCCCTATTTTTTCTATCTCCTCTTCTTTTATCACTTTCTATCGAATTTCATTTGGTTTCACCAAAATCTGTTCCATTCGGACTTTCCCGAGGTCCGCGGTCGGGTCGTTTTACCGATTTCGAGCTTTAATACTGTTATATCTGGATTTCGCCAAAATTCGTTCCATCCGGATTTTCTCGAGTTAGTTATAACTATTGCTAATTTTGCCAGAATCCGTCTCCGACGGATTCTTCCGGGTTTTTTTGGGAAATGTTGAATTTGATGGTTATAAGTGATGGGTTTCTTGGTAATCTATTTGATGGATTTAAGGAGTTTATGCTAAGTTTTTTTAATGATTTCCCTTGGTTAATTATTGAGTTTAAATGATGTTATGGGATTTTGTATGTCTGGTTCGTCGGAATCTGCCTAGTCTAGATTTTCCCGAACATCCTTCCCAGTGCAAAATCCGCGAGGGGGGCTAAATCCCAAACTTTGAGGTAATGACTTTCTACACTTGTTGATTCTTATGGATCTAATTGTGGTTACTTTTATGTGTTTGTAGGCAGGATCAAGACAAAATGTTGTTGGTCGAGGCAAGGGAAAGGCAACCGATCCTGGTGCAGAGGCTTCTACCATCTCAGATACAGAAAAGGTTAAGTTAGATATAAAGACCAAAATTTTTGAGAGCAAGTTGACCTCAATTTGGTCAGGGGTAACAAATACAAACGTAGGCATGTGGGACTATGAGGAATTCAAGGTTGAGATGTCAGCACCGAGCCCTCCTCTGTTGGCAAGGAGAATGGTGGAGTTCGGGTTGGCTCATGTGGCAGGTTTCCCTTCTACAATGCAGTGCTATGAGTTGGTCCTTGAGTGTCCCAGAAATTATGATAGTGGGACATAGAGAATAATTGGTCCCAGGTAAGGATTCTTGCTGGTTTCAGTTCTATGGCCATTGCTGCAACCTTTGACATGCCTGATAGGTCCCATGTGGTAGGCTTCAACCTAGAGGTTGCCACGAAATATTATGAGGAGAACATTTTCAAATCTCAACAGGTGATCAACTCTTGGCTAGAGAAGCCTAAATCTCATTTCTCTAAGTTGCCTAAGAAACTATTCAGGCTAAAGTTCAAGAGGGAGTATTACAATGCCATCACCCTTCTTAGCAGGTTGGTACGATTGAGGAGTGCAGGTTTTTTTGAAACCTGGATGTTCAATGTGATTTCCAGAAAGGAACAAGGGATTGACTATCATTGGGCAAGTGTTATCAGTAATATGATCCATCATCAGTTGTGTAATGTCTTGCAAACCAAGACTTTCACTATGACCTCTTACCTAGTGTATTCATTGGCCAGACTTCATCCATACAAAGGATTGAGCACTAGGGGTATTTTTGGGCGGGATGTTATCTATGAAGTGTATCCATAGTTGCACTTGACTAGTGGAAGTTACCAGAGGTTGAATGATGCCTTCACAATGTACATTTCCAGACTGCTCCAAGGTGTGGAGCTTGTGAGAATCTCGGATAAGGCAAAAGAGTTGATAAGGAGATATGGAGCCTGGTTTATCCAGTTCCCAACCTTCTCATATATCAGAATTGATGGTTTTCAGAGGGCTCCCAACAGACTCCCTAGATATCCCACTAATCATGTTGTATTGTTGGAATTCACTAGACAAATCTGTGACTTTGACAATGTTGTAAAGGGAGAAATGCATAAGACAGGTTTTGGGAACGATTTCCCTTTGAAGATCGGAATGGGTGAAGTTTGTGCCTTCATTCAATCTTCTCATGCTTCGAAGGAGGAGATGGGTACTCTTGGGCTCTCTTTTCATTCTAAGAGAGCAAGGTTTGATGTTACTGGCGAGGCTCAGAAGAAGGCCAATAGGGATTATAGCCATAAGGCTCATATTGAGGACTACTGGATTAACCTTGTTGATGAGTTCGAGGTGAGGAAGAAGAGGTTTTCCAGGTTGCCAATGGACTTGGTGAGATTATACAATGTAAAAGCCATCCCGGACTAGGTAGAGGAGGATGGAAATGTGATCCAGGGTCATGTTTATGAGGCAGTAAAGGATAAACCAGTGGGAGAAGTTGACTGGGTAGAAGAGGAAAAGATTGATTTAGATCAGGTTATGGCCCCAGTGATTAAATACATCAAAATGTGGTTGAAGCACAAAATGTTGAAGCTGGAGAGCGAGGGTGTTCCATGCACCTACGAGCTGATGGGAGACTTAGAGTCTCATTCTGCTTCCGAGGGTTCACTTGAACTAGATCCAAAGGGCAAGGAGAAAGTGGATTCCCCTTTCAAAATCCAAGTAAGGGAGGTGCAAGCTGAAAAGGCTGCAGAAGTAGGCAAACGAAGGAGGCCTATTGCTAAGAAGAGGAAGCATGCCTCTAAGAAGGAAGTTGAGAAGAACCAAGAGGAAGAGGAGGTTGAAATTTTTCATGTACTGATGAAGAAGAGAAGAGTTACAAGGCCATCATAGAAAGTGGAGGAAGTCCCTAAGGTTGACAGAGAAATTGAGCCACCAGTGGTAGAGGTGGAAAGCTCAGGGGAAAAGACGCAGGTTTATATGAGGAGGTCGAGGACTCCTTCCCTGAGGGATACTGTAGCCAAAGAGAATGTTTCAATAAGTATCCCTGTTGTTGAACAAGTAAATCCCTCCATTCCTTAGGATGTTGGTAGCGTACGGGGAGAACCAAAGCAGGATGAAAGTCCTAAGAATTTAGGCAAGGAAGAGTTCCAAGAGGGAGACCTCTTTAATGCAGAGGCAAAAATTGATAGGGTGGTTCAATCTCCCTTGGTGGCATATGCGGACTCACCTGTAAAAGAACAAGTAGACAAGTCTCCTCAAAAGGAGGAGGAAATACCAGCTAGGGCCCCTTCACCAGTGAAGGTTGTTGTCGAAGAGAAGGTACAACAGGAAGAGAACCCAAATGTGGATGTTCCTAAAATTCCAAGGGTTGAGAAAGATGCAACTACTGATCAGCAGGAGAAGGAACAAGAAAAACAAGACACAGTGCCTGTTGGGTCTACTATTCTAGATTGGATTGAGAGGGAATTGAAGAGCAAAATGGTAATAGTGGAGGATGCTCCTCCCAATTGGGATGCCCTCATGGCTAATGTAGAGAGGGAAAAGACCAAAAAGAAAGCAAGGGTTGTATCCCGGATTGAAAGGGATGGATCAGGTAACCGGGTGGCTCATATTGCTACCCCTGCTCCAAACAAAGATAGGGACAATGTGACTGCCCAAGACTATAATGTGTAGACTGTTGATTTGGGACATGCTACTGTGGAGCAAGATATTGAAGAGTATGAGGATTCCAGTGCAGTGATTGTGGGGAGATTGAAGAAGGCAGTACAAACTAGGCATGAGCTGGAGAAGTAGAATGAAAAACTAAGGAAATACTTGCAAGAGTTGATGAAACCTTTCCAAGCTATTGGCTCCTCCTCTTCTGCTACAGGATTCCTACCCGAGGAGACAATTTTTGAGTTAAAAAAAATGAAGGGTACTTCACATGCTGCAGTTACCTGGTTGTAGGGTGTCCAAGCTAAAGGAGATGATGCCATTAAGGGCATATTATCCACCGGAGGGGATGCACTGAGGTTGATAGATTGGTTGAAGGTTGAATTGGCACAAGATAATGTGGATACCAACCTCCTGCTGCAAAAGACTACAACAATCATGGGGTTTACTGAAGACAAATTGGTACAGTGCAGGATTCTTCCTTTTCCAAGAGTTTATGAACCTTGGGAATGGTTTGAAATCCTGCAAATGAGGCAGAAGGCCTTCAAAAAGATCCAAAAATAGGTGAACCAGATTGAGGATGCTCTGACTGGTGTTCATGATAGGTGTATTTCATTCTTTGAGGTCATGATTGGAAGGAAAAAGTTTGCTCCAAAACATCTCAGTTTGGAGCAACTTAGAGAATGGTGGAGGGATGTATATTCTCTAGTCAGCGAAGGGCTAGTTACTGAACATCAGTTGGATGATGTTGCAACTTATATTGCAATCATTGACAGGTATTTGACCAACAAAGCCGACTGGGATGGTACAGTTAGGTAGGCAAGAGAAGATATCAAGACTCTTGAGAGAAAGATTAGGGTTTTGCCTGTGCCACCTATTGCTGAGCTGGATAGGGTCCTGCTGGCCATACATGGTGAAGAAGATAAAGCTAAGGACAAGGATGGGGAATGACTATATAGGGTTACATTGATATTTGTGCTTCCCATTAATTCACATTTATTGGGCTGACATTTTTGATATCTTGGTGGTTTTGGATTAAATTAGTGCCAATGGCACATTTCATATGTTCGAATATCTTTTTAGGCTGACCTCTTGTAGGTCATGTTTTTATTGTAAATTATAATTTGGGCGGACCTATCCTATGGATTCTCTATAAAAACAGGCATGTTGCCTCATTTGATAGAGATTAGAAAATAGATATAGAAGGATAGGTAGATCAAGAGAGAAATAGTTAAGTGATATTAGAGCAAGTTAGGGTTTATTTTCAAGCAAATGTTGTAACAGAAAACTGGAATTGCTGCTATTTTTGGATGATTTAATATAAGAGGGATATTGTGTTTGGTATCTATCTTCTAGAATTTCATATGGCATGGTTCTTGTTATTCTATCTTTCAAGTTGCTTAATGTTTATGGTCAAATGATTTTGGTAATTCTTAGGGTTTCATGTTTGGAATGTTTGCAGCGATCTCTAGTCCATACTTTTTGCAGTTAGTTGATTGTTAGCTGCTTTGCAAAGTTAGCCTGGAATTATATTTTTGCTTAGTTCAATTGTGAAGGTTTATTCACCTCAATTGCTATAGGGTTGACTAAATGAATGTTTATGATTTGAAAATATTTAAATACCTTAGAAGATTGCACTATTTCTGTGGAATTGCATATTCATCTGGGTCAAGCAGAAAATAGTTTATGAGAGATCGGTCCATTTTAAGCATTTTATCCTTTTGCATTTTCAATCTTACGGTTAGAAGTAGTTTTAAGATTATCTCTGAAACCTTTATCTTTTGTTGTTTCTTTATTATCAGGGTTCCAATCAAGTTTCAAAGTATCAATTTAGTGTCTACATTTGATAAGATTCGAAATTCAGTGTTGCTCGTAGTAAGGTCCCATTGTGATTACCAACATTTTCATATTTATCATTGAGTTGTTTTACTACATTGTCAAGACCTGAAATTAGAGACCTTGGGGTTATCTCTTTTCCCATAGAGATTTTCCTTTCAAGAGAGATAGGGTATTATATTCTATCTAAGTTGTTGTTGTGTAGAAAACACCATCAACAGATTGACGCTAGGAGGGTCTTTGAACAAGCAAGCTGGAGCATTTGTTAAACACCATCTCTCTTGAGAGACTTAGAAGAAGAACTAGATCTACTCTAGGGGAGGAAGAATTTCAACAATTATAAGCCCCTACTAGGTCAAGAAGGACCAGAAGAGGGGAAGAATCATGATCAGCTCATCCACTTCCATCATCTCCATCATCCTCATCTGCATCTGACTCTGAGGGGATTCCCATTCCACAACCACAACCAATCATAAATCAGTCATTACCGCCCCCACCTCCACCAATGGCTTTTCTTGCTACTAATCCATCCCCATTGATCTTCAACAATTACAATGTTATGCCCAAAAAACCTGAGCATTTATGCTCTAAGTTTCATACTCATGACCCTAACAGAACAGCAGAAGAGCATATTAGGATTTTCTAGACTTGTCTAAGGGATAGAGGGATTAACCATGAGGATGTTGCATGTAGACTGTTCCCTTATTCTCTAGGAGAAGAAGCCTTTTATTGGTATAATCACCTACCTATTGCTTCCATCCATAATTGGAATGAGTTGGAAGCTGCATTCCTAAAAAAGTTCAAGATTCCTATTAGTGCTAATGAGCTATACTTGCATTTTACTGGGGTAAAAAGAAATATTAATGAGCCCATAGGATCATTCAATGATAGGTTCCATCGAGCATATACCAGACTCCAGACGCCTTAGGCTGGAAATGAAAATACTACTTTGGAAATATACCTTGAAGCCTTGGATAGCCTTACAGCCACCTTCCTAAAATAAATGACCAATCCTCCAAATACTTTGTTCACTGCATATGCGGAAGCAGTAAAGGTCAGTACAGACTTGAGGCAACATTTATTATGACCTTTTCCATCCTTGGGACCTGTTGCTCACCTTGGACAAATCCAAGCCCTTAATCAAGCTTTGACTAGTCGTGCTCCAATAATGAATCCTATACCGTCACTACCTTTGGTTCCTCATCCAAGTCCACCTATAAATCAAGCTCAACCTACGACTCCTTATCCTCAGCAGAGAGCTAATCAACCCTTACAACAGCAACAAGCCGGTTTCCCTACATATTTGCAAAATTCAGAAGTCTTGAATCAGGCTGTTGGTTCTGGGAATATATCGGATATCCTTCTGGAGGTAATCTGACACCTCCTAACAACCTAGATAAAAAGAGGTTGGATGAATTGTCTAAACAAGCAAAGAGGTTGAATACAGAGGTAACTTATTTGAGAAATCATAATAGCCAACTTCAAGCTACTCAAAAGAATATACAATCCAGCTATGGCAGGGAAAACAGGAATTTTGAAAGAGGTCAATACTTTGACAGGAATCAAAATTATGACAGAGGATAGGGTTCTGGTCATAATTTTGATAAAAGACAAGGCTCTGGTCATAATTTTGATAGGAACCAACAAGGTGGACAAGGATTTGACAGGGGGCAACAACCTAAGCAGAATAGATCTTGGAATACGGGGCCTAATAATAGAGGGATTCCTACTCCTCTGGATCAACCTACTACTCAAGAGAAACCTCCAAATAGTGTATACCTAGCAGAAGCAGCTTTGTCTGGATGGCGCAAACTCCATAAAACAAGTCAACACTCTGAATTAGACTGTGCTGAATTTCAGACTGCAGCTTCTATCTTTCAGTATGAAGTGGAGAATAATTCTACTGGATAGGAAATTGTACCTTCAAACCCTTATGATTCTCCAGTACTGGTACTTAATCATACTCCATTTCCCAAGGGTGAGGAAAATGAACCAGAAGGAGTGTCTAGTACAGAGGAGGAGATAGAGCAGGTGTTGAATGAAGATGAAATCTCTCAGTTGTTTAATGAAGAAAATGATAATGACAATGGCCCTTTAGATGAGGAATAAGTTGGTGTTGAAGAAGTTAAGATGTTTCAACAGCCAACGAAGAAGTATGATTTAAGAAATAGGCCTAACAGGGGTCCACAGGCTGGAGGTCCTTTCACCACTTCCATTCCCCCTAACAATTTCAATACTCCACCTGATCCACAAGCTAGTAACAATCCATCTTATCCTCAGGTGCCAACACAGTGCCTATCAAAGGGGAACAATGCTGAAATTTCCAAGGATAAGCAAACCAGTGGCTACAAAGAATCTCAGGATGACCTAAATGTGGAGCAATTGGGTGAGTATGTGACTGAGGAATTCAAGTAAAGGTAAGTCTTTCTGCTTTTGAGTTGTTAAGAGTTCCTGCTATTAGAAATACATTTTTGGGATCATTTAGTTCAAATACAACATCACAAGGGGTAGTCATGAATGAGGCTACTACCAGGTCTTCTAATTCTCAAACACCCAGAAGTCAGGTCTCACCTGTGGACAAGAGGGGAGATAAGGATAAAGGTCAGGTTGCACAAGCTGATACTCATCTGAACTTGTTTGAAGGTAAGATGGAAACTCCTCCCTTCCTAATTTTTGTTCGTATCTTCGGAAAGAATTTGTATAATTGTCTTCTAGATTTAGGAGCCTCTACAAATGTTATGTCTTTTGTTGTTTGCAAAGCATTAGGTATTACTCTTATTGCCTCTCAAAAGAAGGTTACTCAGTTGGATAAAACAGAGGTGAGTGTAGTTGGAGAATTGAACATGATCCCTACGTAGCTTGCATCATATCCTAGGGTGCAACAAGTGATCAATATCCAAGTTGCTGACATCCCTGATACTTATGGTTTGATCTTAAGTAGGGATTTCACTAAAGCTTTGAATGGATACACATCCACAGATCATTCCCACATGTGGTTACCATGAAAGGGAGTCCCAAATCAGATCAGAATTGAAAGAGAACCTAGAATGAAATATGTGATCACAAAATACCAAAATATCTCAAATGAGGTGTTGGTGTCCGAGGTTAGCATGGGGAATTATGTGTTGGCTGCATCAGTTACAAGGGATGAAGAAGTTTTTATATTGCATAATTCTTCAAATGAACACATTCTAGAGAGCAGTGGTCCTGAGACTTTGATTGAATAAGCGGATGGAGTAAGTGATAGAGAAGACAGGCACCTCGATTTGTTGGATAACTTTCAAGAATTCATCCAGAAGTGTATGGAAGATCAGGTACAATTGAAAGGAAGCATGACATTTGAAGAATTATTGCTTCCAAGTTGGTGCAGAGTCCATAATGCCTCTCATTCTGAGCTGGAATGTGACTTGTGTCAGACTGCTGTCAGACAGATACAGAAATGCATTAATCCAGTTCCACCTACTGGACTCAATGTGTAGGAAGAATCAAACAGTGATAAAGGTAAAAGCTCAATGCTTCCTGAAAAACCCCCTATTCCCAGCAAAGAACAAGGTAAATTGAAACCAAAGGAACGTGATGGTTGTTGGACACTAAGGTTTGATGGATCTAAATCCAAGCAAGGTGTTGGAGCAAGATTTGAATTGATTAGTCCTAAAGGAAAGAATTACTTTGCTGCTCACAGACTCTAGTTTCAATGCACTAATAATGTTTCTGAATATGAGGCTTTGATCCATGGCTTACTAATGGCATCAAGAAAGAAAGTTAAGATATTGCAAGTATTCGAAGATTCTGAATTAGTGGTCAAACAAGTAAGAAAATAGTATTCATGCCATGACAGAAGAATGACCAACTACAGGCATAGAGTGTGGGGTCTCATTGAGGGGTTTGATGCCTTTAATATCCAATTGATCCCTTGAAACAAAAATCAGGTTGCTGATTCTTTAGCTCAAGCTGCCAGCACCTTATAGCCTTTGTCACTTTCAGGATTGAAGAAATTTACAGTTGAGCTCACTCCAGTCCCTTCAGTGCCTGATAATGTTACCAACTTTCATGAATTTGAAGATGATAAGCATATTCTAGACTTTATTACAAGCTGTGATGTGTTTGCCTCCCAAGTTATTGATGAGATAGAGCCTCAGGAAGCAGAAATTGACTTTGGAGGAATCATCAATCTAAAGACTAATACCATTCCAAGAGGTATGGTGCAACTTGAACGAATTTTTGACTTAGATAAAATAAGAGATCAAGAACAACAAACTAAAAGAGAGTCCATTAGCAGCCGGTGTGAAACATATAATATGGGGACACCAGATGACTTGAAGAACATTCTTATTCGCAAGGTATGTACTCCAGAGGAAAGAGAAGGGATTATTGATACCTTACATACATATCATGATGTAATAGCTTGGAGTTATGAAGATTTGAAAACATATGATACTTCAATCATCACACACACCATCCCTCTAAGATCAAATGTCAAACCTTTTCGACAGAGACAAAGGCCCATTAATGCTCTGTTAGAGCCCATTATTCAGAAGGAGGTGCAAAAATTGCTTTCAGCACGTATTATATTTCCAGTAAGACACTCTACTTGGGTAACGAATTTGGTTCCAGTAAGGAAAACGAATGGAGAAATTAGACTATGTGTGGATTTTAGGAATCTGAATAGAGCATCAGAAAAGGATAATTATCTAGTTCCCTCACTGGATGAAGTGTTTCAGATTGTCAATGGATCGCAAATGATGTTCTTTTTGGATGGGTATTCTGGATACAACCAAGCTATGGTGCAATATGAGGATAGAAACAAGACTGTCTTTACTACCAAAAGGGGAAATTTTGCTTACAAAAGGATGCCATTTGGATTGATTAATGTTGGAGCTACATTCCAGAGAGCCATGGACATTGCTTTCTACTTTGCTTTGTTTTTGCTTTGCTTTGGTAGTTTAGGTATTCTTTGGTTTGTTTTGCTTTTCGTTTTGCTTTTCTTTTGGGTTCCTAATGTCTTTGGGTTGTTGCACCTGTGCACCAGGGCTATTTTGTTTGGGATTGTTCTGAAATTTTCTTTTATAAACTCTAATCAGTTTTTTAGAATCAAGTGGTGGATTTCTTTTATCTGATCTTCTTTGTACTAGGAATTAGAACCACTTGTTTTAGATACACTTTGGAATATATTTGGGTCTCACATTTCATATTATAATAAAGAAATTTTTGGAGTTGCATAAGGTTCTTGAGTAGTTTGGCTTGGTGAAAAATCTTATATTCTGCTTCAGTGCCACTGTGTTCCTCATCCCTGAGCGTGAGTTTTATTACTTACAAAGGTGAACAAGAAAGTTCTATAAAATAGAAAGAGAAAGAGGAAAATTTTGAAAATTTGAATGGCTTCACCTTATTAGGAATATCCTAGTATCTCTACCAGGGCTATAGATGCCTGACTGGCAGTAGAGCTATGCTTGGGAGGGTCACAGTGATAACCTCGTCGGGGCTATGGACGCTTGACTGGCAGCGGGGCTCTATCCAGGTTGCTTTTGAAGTTTGAATTTTATGTAGCTTGGTCAAATTTGCTCTGGTTCTTCTTGCAGTTACAGGATAAGAATCAATGCATAATACACACACTTGGACCCTGGTATAAGAAAAGGTCTTCTTGCTTGTGGTTTCTGAAACTTTGTCCTTAGGAGTCCTGATGAGAGGATTGAAACCATAGATTTTGGATTCTTGATTCTAGTTTATCTTTGAAATGCTCTGGAGCATTTCCCCAGCGGAGTCGCCATTTGTTGTGCAGTTTTTGCACACACGCCCCAATGAAAGTGGGGACCCTCTTTTTTCGATTTTTGGTGTTTTGGCCCTTCTTTTCTAGGGTTTTTTGCTTGCTTGGGTTTGTGCTTTAATGTCCATTTTTCCAATTGAAGTGGCATAATTTTGAAATATATTGAAAATCTGAAGTTTTGACTTTATCTTGAGTTTTTCACTATTTTCGGGAAAATCCGCCTGGGCCGGATTCTCCCAGTTTCCTCCCAATGTCCGAAATTGCTACTTTTTGCACTGCTTTTGGGAAAGTACGCACGACCCGGATTTCCCCGAAGTTCGTGGCAGTGTCGAATCCCCGAAGGTTTTTTGTGGCCGTGGCTGTCTTGTCGAATGCATTAATGGAATTTGTGCGAAGGTCTTGGGGCTTTGATATATTAATTTCTTGAGAAGTAATTGATCATTTGAGTTTGTGCATTTTCTATCATTTGGACTTGTGTCTTGAGGTTCTAGGTGTTTTGCTGGATATCTGGATTTTTGAAGCCATTTGGACTGTGCGTTTGCATTTCCTGTGCGTGGATTGTATCCGGTTTGTATTGAGCTGTTATTTGTCGGCTTCATCAATCACAACCTTTGCGCTTCCATGGTATGTAGATGTGCCCTTTTCTCTATTGATTTCAATGGATTTTCTTTATTTGCTTGGGGAGTCCTTCATGGTTTCTTGGTTCCTCTGGGTGCGCATCATCATTGAGCATTTTGGGGTTTTCATTTAGTACACCGGTCCATTTTTATTGATCAAAGCGTGTGCGTTTTAGTCTGGTGTTGCTTCTTATTTGGGAATTGGCTTGCTGTAGTTTCAAACTTTTCATTCTGGTGTATGAGTGAGTTGTCTGTGCTTTCAGGGCAGACATTTAGGGTTCTTGACCTAAGGCATGGCCAATCCTCTTCAAATTTCTATGAAGAGTGTCCTAAGTTCACGTTTTATTCATCAGAGTCCTAGGTTGAGTTGGTTTCGGAGTTCTGGCCTAAATCCGGAGTGATTTGAATTGATTTGGTGAAAGTAGCAAAGATGTAGACAAGTTTGGGTTTTCGAGGTCTTCTTGGAATTTCGCTTCCCTTGGATTTCCCCTATTTTTTCTATCTCCTCTTCTTTTATCACTTTCTACAAGATTTCATTTGGTTTCACCAAAATTAGTTCCATTCGAATTTTCCCGAAGTCCGCGGTCGGGTCGTTTTACCGATTTCGAGCATTACTACTGTTATATCTGGATTTCGCCAAAATCCGTTCCATCCGGATTTTCTCGAATTGTCTGTCTCTTCTTTTTTCCCGAGTTAGTTATAACTATTGCTGATTTTGCCAGAATCCGTCTCCAACGGATTCTTTCGGGTTTTTTTGGGAAATGTTGAATTTGACGGTTATAAGTGATGGGTTTCTTGGTAATCTATTTGATGGATTTAAGGAGTTTATGCTAAGTGTTTTTAATGATTTCCCTTGGTTAATTATTATTTAAATGATTTTATGGGATTTTGTATGTTTGGTTCACTGGAATCTGCCTGGTCCGGATTTTCTCGAACATCCTTCCCAGTGCAGAATCCACGAGGGGGGCTAAATCCCGAACTTTGAGGTAATGAATTTCTACACTTATTGCTTCTTATGGATCTAATTGTGGTTAATTTTATGTGTTTACAGGTAAGATCAAGACAAAATGTTGTTGGTCGAGGCAAGGGAAAGGCAACCGATCCCGGTGCAGAGGCTTCTGCCATCTCAGATGCAGAAAAGGTTAAGATAGATATAAAGAGCAGAATTACTGAGAGCAAGTTCACCTCAATTAGGTCAGGGGTCATAGATACAAACATAGGCATGTGGGACTATGAGGAATTCAAGGCTGAGATGTCAGCACCGAGCCCTCCTCTGTTGGCAAGGAGAATGGTGGAGTTCGGGTCGGCTCATGTGGCAGGTTTCCCTTCTACAGTGTAGTGCTATGAGTTGGTGCTTGAGTGTGCCAGAAATTATGATAGTGAGACACAGAGAATAATCGGTCCCTAAGGAAGGATTCTTGCTGGTTTCAGTCCTGTGGCCATTGCTGCAACATTTGACATGCCTGATAGGTCCCATGTGGTAGGCTTCGACCTAGAGGTTGCCAAGAAATATTATGAGGAGAACATTGTCAAATCTCGATAGATGATCAACTCTTGGCTAGAGAAGCCTAAATCTCATTTCTCTAAGTTGCCTAAGCAACTATTCAGGTTGAAGTTCAAGAGGGAATATTACAATGCCATCACCCTTCTCAACAGGTTGGTAAGATTAAGAAGTGCAGGTATTTTTGAAACCTAGATGTTCAATGTGATTGCCAGAATGGAACAAGGGATTGATTATCATTGGGCAAGTGTTATCAGTAATATGATCCATCATCAGTTGTGTAATGTCTTGCAGAACAAGACTTTCACTATGACCTCTTACCTAGTGTATTCATTGGCCAGACTTCATCCATACAAAGGATTGAGCACTAGGGGTATTTTTGGGCAGGATACTATCTATGAAGTGTATCCACAGTTGCACTTGACTAGTGGAATTTACCTGAGGCCAAATGATTCCTTCACAATGTACATTACCAGACTGCTCCAAGGTGCGGAGCATGTGAGAATCTCGAATAAGGTAAAAGAGTTGATAAGGAGATATGGAGCCTGGTTTATCCAGTTCCCAACCTTCTCATATATCAGAATTGATGGTTTTCAGAGGGCTCCCAACAGACTCTTTAGATATCCCACTGATCATATTGTATTGTTGGAAGTCACTAGACAAATATGTGACTTTGACAATGTTGTAAAGGGAGAAATGCATAAGACAGGTTTTGGGAACGATTTCCCTTTGAAGATCGGAATGGGTGAAGTTTGTGCCTCCATTCAGTCTGCTCATGCTTCGGAGGAGGAGATGGGTACTCTTGGGCTCTCTTTTCATTCTAAGAGAGCAAGGTTTGATGTTACTGGCGAGGCTCAGAAGAAGGCCAATAGGGATTATAGCCATAAGGCTCATATTGAGGACTACTGGATTAACCTTGTTGATGAGTTCGAGGTGAGGAAGAAGAGGTTTTCTAGGTTGCCAATGGACTTGGTGAGATTATACAATGTAAAAGCCATCCCGGACCAAGTAGAGATGGAAATGTGATCCAGGGTCATGTTAATGAGGCAGTAAAGGATAAACTAGTGGGAGAAGTTGACTGGTTAGAAGAGGAAAAGACTAATTTAGATCAGGTTATGGCCCCAGTGATTAAATACACCAAAATGTGGTTGAAGCACAAAATGCTAGAGCTGGAGAGCGAGGGTGTTCCATGCACCTATGAGTTGATGGGAGACTTAGAGTCTCATTCTACTTTCAAGGCTTCACTTGAACCAGATCCAAAGGGCAAGGAGAAAGTGGATTCTCCTTTCAGAATCCAGGTAGGGGAGGTGCAAGCTGAAAAGGCTACAGAAGTAGGCAAACAAAGGAGGCTTGTTGCCAAGAAGAGGAAGCATTCCTCTAAGAAGGAAGTTGAGAAGAACCAAGAGGAAGATGAGGTTGAAAGTGTTCATGCATTGATGAAGAAGAGAAGAGTTACAAGGCCATCACATAAAGTGGAGGAGCTCCCTAAGGTTGATAAGGAAATTGAGCCACCAGTGGTAGAGGTGGAAAGCTCAGGGGAAAAGACATAGGTTTATATGAGGAGGTCGAGGACTCCTTCCCCGAGGGATATTGTAGCCAAAGAGAATGTTTCAATAAGTATCCCTATTGTTGAAAAATTAAATCCCTCCATTCCTCAGGATGTTGGTAGCGTACGGGGAGAACCAAAGCAGGATGAAATTTCCAAGAATTTAGGCGAGGAAGAGTTCCAAGAGGGAGACCTCTTTAATGCAGAGGCAGAAATTGATAGGGTGGTTCAATATCCCTTGCTGGCATATGCAGACTGACCTATAAAAGAACAAGTAGACAAGTCTCCTCAAAAGGAGGAGGAAATACCAGCTAGAGCCCCTTCACCAATGAAGGTTGTTTTGGAAGAGCAGGTACAACAGGTAGAGAACCCAACTGTGGATGTTCCTAAAAGTCCAAGGGTTGAGAAAGATGCAACTACTGATCGGCAGGAGAAGGAACAAGATAAACAAGACAGTGCCTGTTGGGTCTACTACTCCGGATTGGCTTGAGAGGGAATTGAAGAGAAAAATGGTAATAGTGGAGGATACTCCTCCCAATTCGGATGCCCTCATGGCTAATGTAGAGAGGGAAAAGACCAAAAAGAAAGCAAGGGTTGTATCCCGGATTGAAAGGGATGGATCAGGTAACCGGGTGGCTCATATTGCTACCCCTGCTCCAAACAAAGATAGGGACAATGTGACTGCCCAAGACTATAATGTGCAGACTGTTGATTTGGGACATGCTACTGTGGAGCAAGATATTGAAGAGTATGAGGGTTCCAATGCACTGATTGTGGGGAGATTGAAGAAGGCAGTACAAACTAGGCATGAGCTGGAGAAGGAGAATGAAAAACTAAGGAAATACTTGCAAGATTTGATGAAACCTTTAAAAGCTATTGGCTCCTCCTCTTCTGCTACAAGATTCCTACCCCAGGAGACAATTTCTGATTTAGAAAAGATGAAGGGTACTTCACATGTTGTAGTTACCTGGTTGTAGGGTGTCCAAGCTAAAGGAGATGATGCCATTAAGGGCATATTATCCACCGAAGGGGATGCACTGAGGTCGATAGATTGGTTGAAGGTTGAATTGGCACAAGATAATGTGGATACCAACCTCATGCTGCAAAAGACTACAACAATCATGGGGTTTACTGAAGACAAATTAGTACAGTGCAGGATTCTTCCTTTTCCAAGAGTTTCTGAACCTTGGGAATGGTTTGAAATCCTACAAATGAGGTAGAAGGCCTTGAAAAAGATCCAAAAATAGGCAAAGTAGATTGAGGATGCTCTAACTGATGTTCATGATAGGTGTATTTCATTCTTTGAGGTCATGACTGGAAGGAAAAAGTTTGATCCAAAACATCTCAGTTTGGAGCAACTTAGAGAATGGTGGAGGGATGTATATTCTCCAATCAGTGAAGGGCCAGTTACTAAACATCAATTGGATGATGCTGCAACTTATATTGCAGTCATTGACAGGTATTTGACCAACAAAGCCGACTGGGATGGTACAGTTAGGTAGGCAAGAGAAGATATCAAGACTCTTGAGAGAAAGATTAGGGTTTTGCCTGTGCCACCTGTTGTTGAGTTGGATAGGGTCCTACTGGCCGTACATGGTGAAGAAGATAAAGCTAAGGACAAGGATGGGGAGTGACTATATAGGGTTACATTGATATTTGTGCTTCCCATTAATTCACATTTATTGGGCTGACCGTTTTGATATCTTGGCGGTTTTGGATGAAATTGGTGCCAATGGCACATTTCATATGTTTGAATATCTTTTTAGGCCGACCTCTTGTAGGTCATGTTTTTATTGTAAATTATAATTTGGGCCGACCTATCATATGGATTCTCTATAAAACAGGCATGTTGCCTCATTTGATAGAGATTAGAAAATAGATATAGAAGGATAGGTAGATCAGGAGAGAAATAGTTAAGTGATATTAGAGCAAGTTAGGGTTTATTTTCAAGCAAATGTTGTAACAGAAAATTGGAATTGCTGCTATTTTTGGATGATTTAATATAAGAGGGATATTGTGTTTGGTATCTATCTTTTGGAATTTCATCTGGCATGGTTCTTGTTATTTTATCTTTCAAATTGCTTAATGTTTATGGTCAAATGATTTTGGTAATGCTTAGGGTTTCATGTTTGGAATATTTGCAGTGATCTCTAGTCCATACTTTTTGCAGTTAGCTAATTGTTAGCTGCTTTTCAAACTTAGCCTGGACTTATATTTTTGCTTAGTTCAATTGTGAAGGTTTATTCACCTCAATTGCTATAGGGTTGACTAAATGAATGTTTATGATTTGAAAATCTTTAAATACCTTAGAAGATTGCACTATTTCTGTGGAATTGCAGATTCATCTGGGTCAAGCAGAAAATAGTTTATGAGAGATCGGTCCATTTTAAGCATTTTATCCTTTTGCATTTTCAATATTAGGGTTAGAAGTAGTTTTAAGATTATCTCTAAAACCTTTATCTTTTGTTGTTTCTTTATTATTAGGGTTCCAATCAAGTTTCAAAGTATCAATTTAGTGTCTACATTTGATAAGATTCAAAATCTAGTGTTGCTCGTAGTAAGGTCCCATTGTGATTACTTGCATTTTCACATTTATCACTGAGTTGTTTTACTGCATTGTCAAGACCTGACATTAGAGACCTTAGGGTTATCTCTTTTCCCATAGAGATTTGTCTTTCAAGAGAGATAGGGTATTATATTTTGTCTAAGTTGTTGTTGTGCAGAAAACACCATCAACAGACCTATCCTAATCAAAAAGATGTTGTAAGAAGGAGAATTGGTAGTAAAAACCATGAGCCACATCCAATGCATTTTTTGGATACCACTCAAACCCAATTTTTTGCTGATTTTTTACAGAAGTTTCCTAAAATTAAAATATGTCAAAGGTATTTTGAAATGATAAAGCCTTTTTATGTCAAAATAAATCACACGCACTACTTGTTGTTGTAGGTTTCATATTGAGCTTTCTAACGATTATTATGTTTATCGACATATATGTGTAGATATGCATATTGACAATGTTTTGCAGGAATGTAACATAATGCCTCCACCTAAATCGTCAAGGAAATTTTTGTCTTTCATTTAATGTGAAAGAGAGGATGGTCAAAAATTTTACAAAAAATCATGTTTGGATTGCACATGTGATCATTGTGGTGGCATGCAACATTTTCCAATTTTCCAGCACATGGCTAGTACACACAATTGGAGACAAAATTGTGGAATTTGGAAAATATAAGATAGTGGCATACAGTCTAAAAGATGGGAAAGAAGCAAAGTGTGAATTGGTTAGTGATAAGATTTCAGTGTATCAGTTTATGGGCATTTTCCATGATCAGGTGGTCTATGAGTATGCAAGGCATATACAAAGAGCACAATGGATGGACTCATAGTTCAAGTTATGCAAGGACACATTTCCACTTCATCATATCATTTCAATTGTCGAATTCATTGAGAACTACACACTACAGCCATAGAACAAGGTACAATCATAGTGCTACAACTCCACACAAGTTGCCATATTTGTGCATATAGCATTCATTCATGCAAATGATAGTACAGAGGAAAATAAGAAAGTATTAAGGGAGTATCACTTTTACATCAGTGATGATCGCACACATTCTACAAAGTTTGTGCAAGGTTGCTTTCATATGTTCTATGTTGATCTGTCTAGCAGGGGCATATCATTTAGTCAGCATATCATATAGTCAGATAATTGTACATCACAATTCAAGAAATCTAGAATGTTTTACTAGTTGATCAAGATGTATAGGATCAGTGGTGTTCAACATATGTGGAACTTCACAGAGGTCGGGCATGGAAAGGGGGAGCATGATGGAGCAGGTGCATGTATCAAAAGATCCCTAGTACGAGAAGAGTTAAAGTACATGAACAGTGTAAAGTTGACATATGCAAGATCAATTGTCCAGTGATGCAATGGTGCAATGGGTCCAAGTAGTGAAGGTAATTCTTTATTTTGTAGATTTTTTCATCTAGTAGATGATACTAACATTACAAAATATGAGGATTGTTGTACACTAACAGGATCAAGTGAGCTACACTCTTTTAGAAGCTCCAATGCAAGTACATGGACTATCCATACGTGGAAGATGGCATGCTTTTTTTATGCATGTACACTTCAAGCATGGAATGATTGCGAGTCAACATAGTGGGTTGATGAATTTTTTGTAAGAAGTCTAACCCCACTTGACACTTATCAGTTCCCGACGGCTCTGCAAATCATGGAGATGTAATCATCCATTGACTTTGATCATGTATCGGACCTACTAGAACCAGGTAATATTTCTTACTTACAGGTTCTATTATGTTGCTCAGTAAATACATATAACAAGATGAACATATCAATGCAGGGCACATTTATGCGGTGATTGCAGATGAAGACAATGAAGAGGGTACAGATTAATTGTATTGAGGCCAAAAAGAAATTGGAGGCCCCAATTATAGATGGAGAAAATATAGAATATCCTAATGGTTCAGTGGTTCTTACTGGAACATGGCTTCAATGGTATCCAATTAAGAATGTTGTAGTTTGGTTGTTTGAGGACTTCGACATGCATCTAAAAATTATTCACTTCTCGAACCTTGTCATCGCTACCAACGTTCATTTGATCAAATATAAGGGCAAATCGACGAACAAGAACTTGTGGAAAGTGCATGAGTCTAACCACGAGGCAATACTTGACACAATAAAGAGTAGAGCAAACCCGGATGGTTCCCTGGATTGATTTGTAAGTATGCACATTGAATTTGTAAAGTCATGTTATTGATAACCCTTTTGGACCAACACCTTCCATTCAAGATTTTTCACCATTAGTGTTTGATGTCATATGCATTTACGATTGTCATTAATCCTTTTCTAATTGTGACTGTAGGTAATACTGAAGTTTGTCAAAGTATATAAGAAAAGAACAACATCGGTTGGTGGTGAGGGTGTTCAGTGGTATGAGAAACATCAGTTGTTGGTGCATTTTTTGGTTGTCAATCTTCTCTTTCTTTTCCATCTCGTAGATTTATCGAATTCTTATATGCTACATGTTTTATGTTAATTATGTCAGTGATATATTTGAAATTTATACATAGATCATCGAGAGATGATAAAGTAGCAAAGGGGCACATCACCATTGTAGGACCTTCAATCGACCTCCTTATCTAGCATGCATGAAGGTGATAGTAGGTCTCGTCAGTTGTATGACTAACATTATTTAGTTATTTCTCTTTTAATGATTTTTATGTGAGTCCATGTCTAAGATTGATAGGCTTTTGCAGGTTTTTTGTGGACCAAATTCCTATGATACTACACAACCACAGAGAGGCTACTACCCATGTGTTTTGTAGGGAGCAGGGGATGTATATGTTTTGAACCATTTTAGAAAGCAAATAAGTGGGCTAGCTGAGGTGGAATGCATAAACAAAACTGGGCAACAGCTCATTTTATTTCTTCCCAAGTACAATATATTTCATGATCTGTGCTACAAATGGGAGGATTATTTCCCTGCATGTATTGCTACAAGTATTGACAAATGGGAAGATTTTCAAGATGTTTTTCCATCACTATTGTAATATTTGTCATTGACTTGGTGTATTTTTTGATATACAAAAATTATGAGAAATTAATACATGCAAATGTGTATATTCCTTAATATATGCCTTAATTAAATGTGTATATTACATTTAAAATTAGTTGTAATACTTCATGGTTTACATTTAAAGTTGCCTTCAAGGAAAAACATGTGGATTTATGAGTAAGAATGAAATAATGTCTAATATAATTCTAGAAAGGCATATTTTATTGCCCCTATTGATGTAGAGGTGGTGGTAACCCAAGACACAAATTGACACAACTTCTCTCAAATATGCCAAGCAAGACATCAACTTTCAATTAACTCAACCTTGTAAAATAGCATAAAACTCAACAAGGACCTATAGAGGTTTTCAACATCCAAGAAATGGTAATTAAATCAACTTTGCACAATCCCTAAGACGGATTCATTGAATTCCTCAAAACTCACCTATTGACATATGTTTCCCTTGCAGCAGTTGGAAACCGGTTTTTTAGACTTTTGGCCAAACTTTTCCAAAACACTTAGGAAAATAATCTTGGATTCAAATACCCTTCTCAGAGATACACAACATACAGAAAAATCAGATACACCTTCTTAGGACCAAGCGCCTCAAAATTGGACTTTCACAGTTGTAAGCCTCAAATTAGGCCATTTTTACTAAGAGACTACCTTTAGATCTCCACACCAGACCTTCTAATCCAAAAAATTTCTTGACTCATGTTCCCAAACCAAGGATTTTCCAAGTCTCCTGAACCCAAATTCTCAAACAAGCCTCTAATGCAAAAACCCTCCTTGTAGCCTAAATAACTAGGGTTTTAGGGTACCATTATTGAATATTCACCTTCCCAGCCATTCCTACCCAATCTAACTACGTAGAAATCTTTCAATAGGTCCACTCATTCTTAAGGAACACTCACTTGACCATTAACAATATGGCTTATTCATTCCATAGGTCTGACCCACCAATTTCCAAGGGAAAACACACACCTCCAGCCCTTCCTTTCATTCTTCAAGCCAAGGGATCATCCTTCCACACCTCCTAATCCTAAAGTTACATTCCATACACTTAACTACATCATCCCACTGAGTTACATTTGATGACAGTAGGTGGGATGATGGTTATTCCATTAGAATAATCCCAAAACGTTAAGGTTGTTCAGGAACCCGGTGGGAGCAATTTGATGAATTAAGGCACTAAAAGATTAAACCAAACTCTGCCAAGGCACAAAACACAAGTTAGAACATTTATATAATATTACTCAAGGGAATTAAATACATATAAGACCTGTTCGGCCTGTACACAGGTAGGGAACTCAGAAAAATCAATAAAACTATGAGAAAACAAAGTAATTTCCAAGCTTTATTCTAGCCTTTAGGCCTCTTTTACCCTTAACTTGGTAGGACAATCAAGACAAAAACCACATACAATCTTGTACCAAGCCCAAACCATTGAATTTGGACAACAAATGGATGCCCCTACAAACTCTCAAAGCCTCCCTTCTTGACAATCAAAGGTAAAGTCACAACAAGCCAAAAGGTAACGCTACAAGGTAGGCCTAATAGGCTACTCAACTCAAGGAACTTAGTACCTAGGCACTCCCAAAAAACCCTCAGCCACAATTAAGTTCCTATACACTTTTTACATCCATTTCACAAGTCTCTATAGGACTGTATTCACAAAACATTCTCACAAAGACCAAAAATCAGGCTTTTCCCCTTGATTCTAGGCCTATCACATGATGATGCCAGGCCTATATCTTCAAAGATCCTTCCAAAACCTGCATACCACTCTATGAAACAATTATAATATAAAATTACATATTTTACTCTCCCATTCCACCCATTCCTGGCCTTAATGCATGGTGGGAATGGAAGATACAAGCAAAATTCAGTCAACACCCTGATTTAGGAGGGTTTCAAACCACCCGATAGAGAAATATGAATATCTCCCTTGTCCCTCAATTAAATTACTCCACACCAATGCCAAAAGAGAGTCAACTCAACCCCCTTTCAAACCATTATAGCCTTGGAGTCTGAAAAAAAACCTACAAACCGTACCAAGTATGGGATCAATAATTCTTGCACAGGAAATCAGAAAACAAAGCAAAAATTTTATTGAATCTTCTTTATTTCTTCATCAAAAACCTTGCCTCGACCAAGAGAAGCATATTTAAACTCTAACAACCTCCCTCCAATATCCCTTAACTTAATTTTGAATTGGAGGGATGTTGGAAACCAACTAACTCTTATTTAGACCTCTAATTGCCTAGTTAAGGCAATTAACACTACACCAAGAACCCGACTAGGTAGAACGCACCAAAGGTGTTAAAGGCTCTTCAAAACACAACAAATGACCAAGGTGACTCCCCTCAAATTCCTAGTTGCATCATGGCACCATGATTCATTAGTTGGCCTAGATGCACCAACGCTACATGGTGAGAAGGAGACCTACTACAAATATCAAAACTCAAAACTAAGCTTAAAAGCTTATTACAAACATTGAAGATGGTCCTTTGGACCTTATTACATTGAAATCAACCCGAAGAAAAAGGAAAAAAAAAAGATTCATTCAAGCCTCATGGAGGAATTTGGACCCCAAGGTGCCCCTGCACCACCCCAACTCCCCTAAGCCATTAACATGGTTCTTACAACATCAATACACACATCTCAACACCCTTGAATGACCCCTCTCAACAGATTCCACTCACAACTCATCAAACTCAGACTTTCTTACACATAATTAGGCTTGTCACATGAGGATGTCAAGCCTAAGATAACCAAGAAATCACTCCAAACTCCATGTCATTCTCCAAAACCTCTTCAAGCATAAATTACATGATGAACACTACCATTCCACCAAGAATTAAGCCTTGACCAAAAGGGAATGGTGAGTTGTGTGCATTCTTGTGATCAAACCCTGGTTTTTGAGGGTTTTTGACCAGTTCCAGAAGAATGATGATAACTCCCTATATTCTTTATGGAATTGGACCAAACCACTGCCAAAAGGAAGCTATCTCACTCCTCTATCGAACCATGTTAGCCTTGCAACCATACAGACAAGCTATAGGTCATACCAAGCATGGGATCAGCAAATTTACACAAAAAATCAGAAAAATAGAGGAGTGTGAATAATTCTTATTAGATCTTATCCAAAATTTCAACAACAACCTCCTTTAATGCACATATCAAGGCTTTAAATAGTCCTTTACACCCTTCTCTAACTAATCCACACCCTCAACTAACTAAATACCAACTTTTAAAACAAGTAACCGTTGCATTTCAAATTTGTTGTTTTAAGCAACTTTCAAATTTGCAACTTTAGACTCCTCCAACCTAATGACTATAACTAATGACCTCTAAACCCACACAAATTTCTTGTAAACAGCCTTATTACATCAAAAAAACTCCATTCTTGCACACTCATATACAAATACACAAATTTGCCTTCAAAGGCTACAAAGACAACTTCTAGTGCAAGATTGAAATTTTCACATTTTTTATCACTAGACCTAAAACTCATTCTAAAACATACCTAATGGTCTTAATTGACCTTATTCAAGGCAAAGCATGCTCAAAATACCCACAACAACCTATTGACCAACCTATTGACCATCAGATAACCAAATATTGAGGGTGAGGTGTAGGCAAGGGTTTATTGAAAAACCATACATCAAACCTTCCCAAAACCAACCAAAGCCTGGAACACCTTCAAAAAGGTCTACACGAGCTTAAAAGTTCAAGAGATATCACGGCCCCCAAAGATTTCTTCAAACCCTAGCACTAAACCACCATTTTCCACTCTAAAATGCACCATTTGACATCTACGACATCACCTAAAAACCCTCTATTTGCCTTCCTTGCACACATGTTTTATAACCCTAACTAAGCCTTTCCATCGAGTTACAAAAGCATACAGTGGGTGGGAGACTTAATATGACATTTTAATGCACTTAAAACCCTTAAAATAGGGTATACAAACTGACCCTAAGTAATTAGCTTCTAAAATGAACAAAATCACTTGAAATCGAACCAAACCAAAACTAAAATGGAGTTAAGTTTGCTGCCCACCTAATTCCATCGAAAAGAGAGCACAATCGCTCTAAGATACGTTCAACCGACTCGATCCCTTAAGGTTCCAAAGTGCAAAAGGGTAGAAATCTTTAAAAGGGTATTACTCATAAATTGTGGTGATTACGAAATCTATGTCTGAGTCTACGAGATCACGTTGGGCCCCTCTACAATAACCTCTCTCAGTTTTTTCTATCTCGGAGAAATTTTCCTGTGGTGTCCAGTTTTCACCTGATGGATAAACTGTCGAATGCAAGTAGTTAAAAGTTGCAAAGTGGTGCAACTTTCGTTTTGTAGCTCGTGTGACCAATTGGATTTTTCCAATGCATCTAGGTGGGTACGTTTATGCTAGGAATATTCCTCTTTCACACCCAAACACGCGAAATCACTATGAGCTACACTCAACCGGATCGATCCCTTAAGGGTCGAAAGTGCAAAATGGCTGCAAACTTCACCATGCTATTACTCGAGTACCATGACACTTATAAAATTCTCGTCTGATCCTATGAGATCGTATTGGGCCCTCTACAATAACCTCTCCCGGTTTTTTCTATCTCAGAGGCATTTTCCTGTGGTGGCGAATTTTCATTTGGGGAAAAAGTTGTCAAATGCAAGTAGTTGAAAGTTGCAAAGTGGTGCAACTTTCGTTCTGCAGTTCGTGTGACCAAACGGATTGTTCCAACACATCCGGGTGGGTACGTTTATGCTAGGTATGGTCCTCTTTTGCACCCAAACACGCGAAATCGCTTTGAGCTATGTTCAACCGGATCGATCCCTTAAGGGTCGAAAGTGCAAAATGGCTGCAAACTTCAGCATGCTATTACTCGAGTACCATGACACTTAGAAAATTCTCATCTCATCCTAAGAGATTGTGTTGGGCCCTTCTACAATAACCTCTCTCAGTTTTTTATATCTCGAAGGCATTTTCCTATGGTGGCGAATTTTCACTTGGGGAAAAAATTGTCAAATGCAAGTAGTTGAAAGTTGCAAAGTGGTGCAACTTTTGTTCTGCAGCTCGTGTGACCAAACGGATTGTTCCAACCCATCCAGGTGGGTATGTTTACACTAGGCATGGTCCTCTTTCACACCCAAACACGTGAAATCGCTCTAAGCTACGTTCAACTAGATTGATCCCTTAAGGGTCGAAAGTGCAAAATGGCTGCAAACTTCAACATGTTATTACTCAGGTAACGTGATGCTAGAAACTTCTCATCTAATCCTATGAGGTCACATTGGGCCTCTCTACAATAACCTCTCTCAGTTTTTTCTATCTTGGAGGCATTTTCCTGTGGTGGCAAATTTTCACTTGGGGAAAAAGTTATCAAATGCAAGTAGTTGAAAGTTGCAAAGTGGTGCAACTTTCATTATGCAGCTCGTGTGACCAAACGGATTATTCCAACGCATCTAGGTGGATAAATTTATGCTAGGCATGTTCTTCTTTCGCACCCAAACACACAAAATCGCTTTGAGCTACGTTCAACCAGATCGATACCTTAAGGGTCCAAAGTGCAAAATGATTGCAAACTTCAGCATGCTCGTATTCGGACACTGTGATGCTTAGAAACTTCTCATATAAGCCTATGGGATCATGTTGGGCCCCTCTACAATAACCTCTCTTGATTAATTCTATCTTTGAGGCATTTTCCTATGGTGTCCAGTTTTCACTTGATGGAAAAAGTGTCAAATGCAAATAGTTAAAAGTTGCAAAGTGGTGCAACTTTCATTTTGTAGCTTGTGTGACCAAACAGACTATTCCAACGCATCTAAATAGGTATTTTTACGCTAGGAATGGTTCTCTTTTTCACCCAAACATGCAGAGTAGCTTCGAGCTACGCTCAACCAGATCGATTCCTTAAGGGTCCAAAGTGCAAAATGGCTACAAACTTTAGCATGCTATTACTCAGATACCGTGACACTCAGAAACTTCTCATTTGATCCTACGAGATTGCATTGGGCCCCTCTACAATAACCTCTCCCGGTTTTTTCTATCTCGGAGGCATTTTCCTGTGGTGGCGAATTTTCACTTGGGGAAAAAGTTGTCAAATGCAAGTAGTTGAAAGTTGCAAAGTGGTGCAACTTTCATTTTGTAGCTCGTGTGACCAAATGAACTGTTCCAACACATCTGAATAGGTATTTTCATGCTAGGCATGGTCCTCTTTCACACCCAAACACACAGAATTGCTCTGAGCTACGTTCAACTGGATCGATCCCTTAAGGGTCCAAAGTGCAAAATGGCTACAAACTTCAGCATGCTATTACTTGGATACCGTGATGCTTAGAAACTTCTCATCTGATCCTATGAGATTGCGTTGGGCCCCTCTACAATAACCTCTCTTAGTTTTTTTTATATCAGAGGCATTTTCCTATGGTGGTGAATTTTCACTTGGGGAAAAAGTTGTCAAATGCAAGTAGTTGAAAGTTGCAAAGTGATGCAACTTTCATTCTGCAGCTCGTGTGAACAAACGAACTGTTTCAACACATCCGAATAGGTATTTTTACAGTAGGCATGGTCCTCTTTCACACCCAAACACATGGAATCGCTCTGAGCTACGTTCAACCGGATCGATCCCTTAACGGTCCAAAGTGCAAAATGGCTCCAAACTTCAGCATGCTATTACTCAGATACCGTGATGCTTAGAAACTTCTTGTCTAATCCTACAAGATCATGTTGGGCCCCTCTACAATAAATTCTCTCAAGTTCTTCTATCTCGGAGGCATTTTCTTGTGGTGGCAAATTTTCACTTGGGGAAAAAGTTGTCAAATGCAAGTAGTTGAAAGTTGCAAAGTGCTGCAAATTTTGTTCTACAACTCGTGTGACCAAATGGACTGTTCCAATGCATCTAGGTGGGTACTTTTATTCTAGGCATGGTCCTCTTTCATACCCAAACACGTGAAATCGCTCTGAGCTACATTCAATCGGATCGATCTCTTAAGGGTCCAAAGTGCAAAATGGTTGCAAACTTTAGCATGCTCGTATTCGGACACCGTGACGCTTAGAAACTTCTCATCTGAACCTATGGGATCACATTGGGCCTCTCTAGAATAACCTCTCTTTATTTTTTCTATCTCAGAGACTTTTTCCCGTGGTGGCGATTTCTCGCTTGGAGAAAAAGTTGTCAATTGCAAGTAGTTGAGTGTAAAAATGACTTTATAGCCATTCCACCCATTGTATCCTACTATAACTTAATGGAATGGAATAATTAGGAGTAGGGAATATATGTGCATGGTTTATGGAGCAAGGGAGGCAAGTTGAGTGGTTTGGTGTGATGCCCTAGTTGGAAATTTGATAAGTTTTGGTGAAATTCAGTGGTTTAAGAGTGGAAATGGTTGAAATCCTTTGGGGCAGCAGGTTTTCAAGGAATTTTAAGCATGTGCACATTCTTTTAAGCATGTTTGATGCATTGGCAAGGTTTTATGAGTTGTGGGAATAGGATTTTCAATAAACCACCCGTTTTAGTCTTTTAGCCATAGCAACAAGGCAGTGAACTATTTGATAAAATGCTTTGGTAAACATGTACGAAAAATGTGGTAGCATAGACAAGGCAATGAATTGTTTGAAAAAATGCCTCAAAGAAACATGGTCTCATGGTGATGGAATGTCATGACAATCCATAGCTATGAGGATTTGTGACTTGAGGATTGTGATTAATGATTTGGAATTATTTTTAGTGAGATTGCAAGACCTCCCCTACTGCATCAATGTTTTAGGGTTTTATCCATAGCAGCAAGGCAATTAACTGTTGGATATAATGCTTTGATAGACATGAATGAAAAATGTGGTAGCATAGAAAAGGTAGTGAACTCTTTGAAAAAATTCCTCAAAAAAATGAGGTCTCATGGTGATGGAATGCCATGACAATCAAAATAAATTTGATATTCATGGTATTCCATCACCAAGAGACCACATTTATTTGAGGCATCTTTTGAACTAGTGCAAGGGCGCCTACAACCATGTTACAAAGTTCATTTTGGTAGCAGTCTGTCCTGGGGGACTTTATGTGAATCTTGAAGTTTCAAGTGTTTTATCTTAGTAGGTATTTAAAATAAGGTCTAAATAGACCATTCTTTCATGTATTTAGGGGTTTTGGTGTTTTGATGGTCAAATGTGCACAAGTGCACTCATGTATCAAATTTGAAATTTGTAAGCCTTGGAGGAAAAAACATTTGAATTTTTAGGTAGGTGGGCAAGAGTGAGGTCTTTTTGGTGTCATGGGATTGAATTCAAGGTGATTGGGAGTCATAAAGGCCTAAATGTCAATGGTTGCACAATAATGTTATTAAGTGCACAATTAAGTTGGCAAAACATAGTTTTAGGGGTAATTAGGAGTTAGGATTTTAAAAGATAGTTAAAAGGAGTTAGGTAGTTAGATGTTGATGAAAAAATGTATTTAAAGCCATAAAAGTCTTGAACCAAAGTTTTTTCAATGATTTTTGAAGGATTTCATAAGAGAAACAACGTGTATTTTGTTGCTACATCATAGTTTTTCCTGATTTCCAGAACTTCTTCTCTTTTGTACGGCCCATACAGTCAAGGTCATGTATTAAAATTCTTATATTTGCATAGAATCATGTGTTAAGTCTCATTTGGAACAAATTTGAGTGTTTTGCATTGGGTTTTGGGAAAGAAATCTCTTTTTTTTTTTAAACTGTCTGTTGGGGCAGTGAAAGCACAATTTTGAGGAAGGAAATGAAAAATCAGTCATCCCACGTACTATAAAACTCAATGTTTTAGTGGGGTGACATATTTAATGTTTTTTTGTGTGTTCAAATGGTTGGGCAAGCTGTGGAGTTGTGGTTTTGACATGGAGTAGTGTTCTAAGGGTTGGTAACAGTGATTTTATATAAAAAAATGGTGGGTTCAGGGGTGGTTTTTGTGAGTCATTGATGGAAACAACTTGGGAATGGTGTGAAATGCTTGTGCAGACCCTAAACAACTAGTTTGATGTTTTGGTTGGGCTTGGAAGGCCTTGTGAGGGTGAAATGCTGAAAACCCTAGGCTTTTACATGTAAAAGGAGGGTTTGGTGAACTTACAGTCCAGAGGTTAGTTGTCTGAGTTTTGAAGGGTGAATTGGTGGTTTTGCATCATAACACAACTCTGTCCAAAGAGATTTTGTAAAAATAAAAGGATTTGAGGGTACTTTGTTTGGTAAGGAGGGCTAGTTCTTGTAGCCTTTTGAGCAGGGCAGTCTAGTGAAACTAGGTGTTCGCCTAATGAACCTTGAAGAATCTGATTGGAATATTGTATTGGGTTTGAGTAGATGACTAAATGATGTTGAGATAGGTCTTTGTGTGATCAGATTGTGTTGAGAACTTGATTTTCCCTGTTGTGTGTTTGAGGATTGGTGTCAAAGTGGGCATATTTGAGAGAAGTTGTGTCAATTTGTTTCTTGGGTTACCACCACCTTTGCATCATGAACTAGTTCGCTGCCTTGTCTATGGCTTGTCATGGCATTCCATCACCACATTTATTTGATGCATTTTTTTAAACAGTTCACTGGCTTGTCTATTCTATTGCTTACTATTATGCTTTTGATATATTTTTCTGAAGCATCCATAGCTTGTTTGAAATCACTTGTTTTAGGCTTTTAGCCATAGCAACAAGGTAGTGAACTGTTTGACAAGATGCTTTGGTAGACATATATGAAAAATGTGGTAACATAGGCAAGGTAGCGAACTATTTGAAAAAATACCTCAAAGAAATTTGGTCTCATAGAATGCCATGATAAGAAAATGCAATTGGCAGCTGCTCCTAGTTATTAGTTATGCAATGTGAAGAAATTGCATAACTGATTAGGTTGAATTTGTACAAACTATATTGTAATTGAAATTTTTTCATCTATCAGCATCTAGTTATTAGTTATGCAAAATGAAGTAATGCTTTGACTTTGAAAGATGTGCAATGCAATGTAATCAACGATATGAATATAAACTACAAAAATCCATTTTTTATAATTCATTAGTTAAAATATTTATTTTATTTGCTCTATATATCTCTATGCTATGGAAATACCTTTCAATTTAAAAAAAAAAGAAGTTTTTATCTCTTGTTCTACAAATTTTCCCTGTTTTTTCACAAACTATTATACTTTTGGTTTGTCAATTTTTTCCCCAAAATATTTTTGTTGCTATGCATTGGAAGCATGAAGCATACACGTGAATACACACAATATAGGTGAAGTATACATGTGAATAAGTGAAGCATACATGTGAATAAGTGAGGCACAAGTAATTGAAGCACTCCAAAGGATACAAACCACCACAAATGGAGCTTATTTACACAATACGCTTTAGATGGGGCTTATTGAGCATCCGATAGTAATTAATTAAGCATTAGATGTAAACAAAATCCATGCCTACAATATTCAAGAATACAAATTACATGATACACATGATAACATCATTCAAGAATGGCAGTAGCAAAATAAGATTTTCTTTCATCAAAAAGCCGAAAGGCTATACAATGATATATATTGATAAAAGTATATACAATATATCCAAAAAAACCATACAAGCTTAGTACAAAGGAGCCATATGAACATAAAATTTCACGTATATATCGATAGTACAAAACATATGTTCCAAAATGCCACATCGGCATACAATAAACAACAATAATACATTGTCATTTCCCTCTAGGGGAAGGAAATAGATCTCGTGTTGCCTTCGAAATTCGGCTGGATGGAGTGACTATTGCTTCTCTTGTCTTTCGAACACGCTCACTAGTCCTCCTCTCTTCACTCTGGACCTTCAAATGATACAATAAAAAGTAAAGCTGTTAAAACATAGAAATTGAATTGTGGAATGTCATATAACAGAATATATAATCACTTACCACATACATATAGTCATCATGCACATTTATAGAATCACCACATCCACGATCCGGAGTGACAACCACCTATAGAAACCATAAAGATAGAAATTAAACTACATAAAATTATCGTGAATTTTTTTATAATAGACCATAAAAAGGCAAATATAATGTCAAATCGACTAATCTATTCCATACCTCTCTCAATGGATCAGAACTGGCTATTGTTGCAGCAACTCCATGGTCCATTGTGCCACCAACATCACCAGGGTTGTCTCTTGTCAACAACTACAAATGAAACGATATCTCAGGTATCATGTTGATATAAAGACCATGAGGGGATAATGGAACATAAGGTGAAATAAGAGAGGGTAATGGGATGGGAATAGAAGGGTGATGCAAAGAGGGGGCTCAAACTCATTCAAAGTGAGAACTTGCATTCAAGAGGAATCTAAAAAGATTAAAATGGCCTATTAGAGTAATCCAAACAATCCTCAAAGCTTGACAACAATTGGGATTCTAACTTCTCACTTTCACCCATGTAACCTAGCAGTAGTGCAAACTCAATTTTTGGCCTTTAACTCCCATACTTTCCAAAACAATTGACAATTAGAAGGTGGATTCAGATACCCATTTCAGATTTATACAACATATCTCTTAACCAGATACAAGTCTTTTGGACCAATCCCTTGAAATTAGACCCTCAACGTTGTCCTAGGCCATGAATTAGGCCAAATTTACAAAGCAACATACCTTTAAACTTAACACACACTCTTGAAACCTTGGGGTAGAATTTCCTATGCCCTCAAACCTCTAAAACCACAATCAACACAAAGGTTTGACACCTCCAACATAGAAAACTCCAAAACCCTCAATTTCATGCCAAGTCAAGAGGGTTTATTCAAAGTCCCACTTGCACAACCTCCCAGACCATGCCACTAACTCAAACATGTATATTTTGACCCCAATATGCTCAAAATTTGGAAAAAACTCCACATTCTCATTGATTTCCACAAACCCTAGACCCAAGGCTCCATCTTCATGTCCTTTTCTTCACAAAACTCATCAAGACAACAGGTTTATCTCCTTAGTTCCTTCTCCACAACTCTAATCATGCAACCTACAACCTACTCAGAATCCCTAGGGACCATTACACTAGTTATAGTAGGTACAATCAGTGTAAGGGCCCTTAAATCATGATATTGGTTACAAAACCCTTAAATAGTGTGTCCTCAACCTATCATAGGAAAAAAAGGATATCTACCACAAATCACAATGGATCTCCCTCAAACTTGTTCCAAAAGATTGTTAACACCTTCCACCACAAAGTAAAATTATTTACATGGCACAATCAATCTGTACGAGCTCTTACATGCCTGCAAATGACAAGAAAACTCAAAAATTTGATAAAAAACAAAGATATTCTTTTTGCCAATTCTTCAAACTTCAAGACAACGTTACAAAATGAGTTGTCATGCCTTTTTAAAGGCTTCTCCTCATCAAACCAATTCCCAACTTCCTTACAACTCCTTTTTAAACCTGTCATGACTATTGCATTACAAATTTGTTGCATTTATGCAACTCACAAATTTGGCACTTTCAAGTTTTGACTCTTTATTGTTTCCTAGACCCTCTTAAACACCTAAACTATTAAAAATAGTCTAATGAGACCTTATTCAACTAATTAATCATGAATTACTCCAGAAAAAATCATCTTATCTACCTTGACACCCCTTGTCAACTTTGACAATTCCTTCCACATGATTTGCAAACCTTATAATATGAATACAAAAGCTCCTCAAAGTTGATCAATTACAATAGAATGGTCAAATTGGACCTTATTAAGACTCAAGGACTCAACTAAAACATCCTAACACACCTTGATTATCAGAAATTTAATGAAGAAACATAGAAAAGAGTGGTTCCCCTGCACCAAAGGGATTAATGGAACATAAGATGGACTAGTATAGATTGACATAAGATGGACTAGTATAGATTGATGGGATGGGCTAGGATGGGATAACAAAATATAGGGTGGACAATTAGAGGTTAATGGGATGTGATTATTAGGGAATAATGAAACATAGGGTGAATTAGGAGGTGTCTAGGGTTTGACTATAGTACAGGAAGTGTGAACTTGACATGTGTGTAACAATAATAGAGAAGAGTTATGTTGGATGAAACGTGGATAAATATGGTATAACATAGGATGATATAAAGGAACATAGGGTGGAACATAGGGTGGAACATAGGGGATCATGGAACATCTAGGGTGAAATAATAATGGGTACAATAAGATGGGAGTAGAAGGACGTAATGACACATAGCATTGACTAGAAGATATTAGTGGGATGGGCTAGGAGGGGATCATGGAAAATAGGGTGAACTATTAAATTTTAATGGTAAGGGATTAGGAAGGAATAAAGGAACAAAAAGTGAATTAGGAGAACATAATGTGACATAATCAAGGAATACAAATGCAATTTTTGTGTTTCTCATCAATTTTTTAGATTTGTATATACGCAAAATTAGGAAAACTAGCTAACATAGATTTACAACACCATTAATGAATAAAGGCTACCTGAGTGTACGTTGTTTGAGGATATGAATCATGAGGTGTGGAGGAAGAAGGTACACCAAGAAACTTTTTGAAATCCAAAGCATGTTATGAGACAAACATTCAAATATAGCATTCAACTTTTCAAATGCAATAATAATATCTTTAATACTAGTTGCATACCTGTGGACTCATCATGGAGAATGTATAAGGGTCTATAGGAATAGAGCATGCTTCATGAACAGTGCAACCCTAAAATTTCATCATATCAAAATTCTACTAATTTAGTTATTCTTAAATTTGAAAATATAAGTTAATAAACAACATTAAAATAACTTGCAAAATTTTACCTGAGTGTCAATGTCGAATGTATCATTTAGAATATCATATGTGAAAGCCATCACCTCTACAACTGATGTAGGTTGTGTAGCTGTATCACGAGCACTCTAATAATCATAGGTGCAAACAACACCACAAGCGCCACAATGGTGAGGTGGATCTTGGGGCCTACACATCTCCTCCACACTAGGCTCTAATAAAGGACTCACACACTGTAAAATAGTCTGGGTGAGTGACTCCATCGACTTCAGCATGTCCACCTCTACATTGTCCTTAACAATGGAAGGAACAACGACATGCTCCACCATGGGTAATCGCAAGGCTCTCAGTGTTGGGGATGAGACGTCTCAACTTAGAACGAAACATCTAAGAACAACAATGCCTTAGTGACTTTAATTTCCAAATCACCTTGAAGACACAAACTACGATGCCATAAAGTGGAAACAAGCACAGAAGTTCCCCCATTAATCCTTCTGAGAAAAGTACATGTAGACAAATAACATATTCAACACATGCATAGATTCATACTACAGAATCAAATGACATGAAAGACAAACTTATGGACACACAAATTTATGCGTGGAAAACTATTTCGGGTAAAAAACCCCACCCTCCCAAACACTCAGCTCAATTGTATTAATCAGCAATAAAATGGTTACAATACAATCTCAGAGTTGTGCTCTTCAAAAATTTATATCTTGTCCATCTGGAGAATACAAGCAACACCATTATACAAAATCCTCGCACTGTTACAATGTCCTCACACGACATATAGTGTAGATTCATTTCATTTCACCAGCCCACTCGTTCAGCCAACCTTTCAGCTAGCACAGCCTCACGGCCACTCAGGTTCACATCTTCTCAGTTTTGTGACACTCAGTGTTCACAATTACAATGCCTTAGCATACCACTCTAACTGCACGATCTGATCTTCTTGACACTTCACTGATCGACCTCTTAGTCATCTCAATCAACAACCATCAGGGCGAATTTAATTACCCCACCGACAAGCCTTCCATCATTCTCTGATAATGTGCACTACTATGCAACACACATCGAGCCGCCCAGCATTAAATTGGGATACAGAGTCATATCTACACTTCGTCAACCTACCAAATCAGATCATTCATTTAATACAAATATATCACTTCCAAAGAATAAAACTTTTGGCCAATCAACGTTGATTTACAATAGCGATGTAAAATCAACAAATATTGTCATGCCACGTGTCGTTGCATTATTCGTCCACCGCTTTGATCGTCACCCAAACAATCAACAGAACCCGAGCTCCTTCTACCGCACCACCGCTTGCCATCCATCATACGCTCCTGGGAAGGCGATATACATCGCACTACCGCACCCTAGCAAGAAGACACCCATGGTACAACGGTGACAACCCACTTGCCAAACCGTCATTGTCAACCACACCATCACGACTTAAAGAACAAGCCTCCACGGTATAGCGATAAGTTTCTATCGTTGTCTGCCATATCCACCGTGCTACCATGCTCAAGCTGAAAGACCTCCATGGTGTAGCGATAAACCACCGTGTAATCACTAGTTGATGTGAAGCCCATCATGGTGAGGACGTAACACTGTGGCATCGATCCAAGACCAAAGGACTCCCGCGGTAGGGAGGTAACTGACTGCGCCGACCATCATGGTTTCATCATGCCACCATGCCTTCTCTGAGCAACCCCGCGGTAGGGAGGTAACCGCTACGCCAGACCGTCGAGCCTTCACCATGCAACCATCGAATAGTGAGGAGACCTCCACGATATGGCAGTAACACCGCCCGACCACAGACCGAACAACAGAGGCTCATGATAAAGAGGTAAACTGTGTAATCGCACCTCTATTAATTGTTCCCCATGGTAAAGCGGTAAAGGCCGAGACTAAAGAGAAAATGCCAAGTCTTTAAGAGATTTCAAGCTAGAAAGATGAGGCATATTTTCCAACAATCTCCCACTTGACGAAGACTTACCGACTTCCTCCAAAATTGAACACAAGAACCAATACAATGCTTTCATGCTCCAACCAAGACACCTGTAATGACATCCAATATGTCCACCAACTCAGGCAACAACTCCAACCATCCACCACTGGAAAAAAGAATGAGCCAAGGCGTATATGCACTAGTCTCAAGAACACAAGCATCATATCCTACAAACAGATAAAGCACCATAGTAATAGGTTCAAAGCTCTCAAATGCGAACACAATCATAAAATATTTCTATAGAAACAAGACAAAACATCAGCTAGAACATCAACCAAAAAACTGACTACAACCACCCAACTGATCAAACCCACGCGACTAAAAATAGCACCCACAACTCATGTTATTTCATCCACCCATACCTTCAAGGTATATTCATTAGTAAACTCATGCCCGTAGCATAGCCAACCCATCAACCACAGATACAAGCATCATGTGTCAACCAGTCAAAGAAGACCAAACACATACAGGTACTCCCACTGCATGGGTAATGCCAAATCTAAAAAATCAATGGCATAACAATTCTACCAATCATAGCACATAGAAAAAGTAACCATGTAGTACTGAGGAACATCCACACTGATATGCACAACCAGCAACCACCTACTACAAGAATCATTTCTCTCAACAGACTTCCATAGTTCTTCCAAGTTCTCCATCTCTGACAAAAGAAAGAGGCACAAGAATCTCCATGTCATCACCCAAGTGACAACACATGACCACAAACTGGTGACCAACATGGATCCATATAGAAAACTCACATCTAAAGTCATATGATATCGAACATACAGGAAGAAAAAACCAGACTAAAGAGAAACAACAAATCACATGTAGCATCCTCCTACACACACTTCTAAGTGCCAACTGTGTCAAGAATGATCTTCTTCACATCCCAAAGGAAAATCCATAACAACACCCAACCATTCATCTTAATAAAACATTGATGTAAGCCTCTCAAAGAAGATCAAACAAACCCATATAACTATCTCCTACTTGTTTTCATCAAAAGAAAATGATATAACACAAAATCTCAAGGAGATAAACTATGTTTTCCACCTTTCACTATGAATCCTCCAGAATCTTAAAGTAGCAACTCAAGATTCATATCTATGAAAGATAAAGCATATCACATATCTGAAAGATATAATTGGCAAATACCTCTCAAATAAACTTCACTGCTGAGCAGACCAAAGGGAGGAAAAAGAAAATGCTCCTCCAAGATATACAAGCCACCATGACTCATCCAAAAGCAATCTCCTCACTGGTCTTTGTTGAACTCTCATCCAACCAAGGTGTAGGCTACTCGGAATTTCAACTGAAAATAACACCTTTCTCAAAAGGAATTTCAGCCTCACCTTATTCTCCATGTATCCATGAACACCGACAACCTATCATCTCATCCTAAACTTCAAACAACATTTAACATGAAGTTCTCAAGCATATGAAACAAAGTACTCAAAACATAGAGAATTACCAGACCATTGTCAAAGCTCCAAACATCTAAAACAAGAACTTATCATGACATCATGATCTACACATCCCCCTTAGGAGATACCATGCTTCAAGTGAACAAACTATGATCTCAAGAGCAATGCAACATGCCAAAACTCTAATGCACAAGCAAGGGTATACATGGCATCAAGCAAACAAACTCTAAACCAACATCACCTATCAAGCACCACCAACATCTCATCCAAAGACTACAAACGTCCTCCAGGGTTTCAAGATGTTGTACATCTTCAAATAGTGTCCCTGCAAATGCGAAAGAACTCTTCTGTAGCAACAGGATCTAAGAATCCCTCCTAAAAACATCTGCAACACCAAAGAAGATCATTCACCACCAAGTGATGAATCCATAGTCATTGCTAAAGCTCCCACTGAACCGTCACACCGAGCTTTTCAAGCATCATGACCAAACATCTACTGATCAAAAAACCTCTAGGTATAATCGACAACAAAGCCAAATAGCACCAAGATCTCCAAACCACACAGACCACACCATCAATGTCAAAAGCTTACACTACAATGTGTACCAAGCTCTCCATGACATCGTGATACACTTGCTACAAGTCCCCATAATTGACTATTTAGGTACTCAATGCCATCCATCCTCTCATCTCAAAATAGCTACACCAATGCACAAGTGACCACAGACAAGGCCAGCTAACAAATCTGCACCACCACTGAAGCAACCTCGTGGATATAGGCAGTCCACTTCTGAGTTGTTTCATAGCAAACATGTAGGTAAATACAGCCCACAACATTGCACAACTCGTAGATCCACTCAACGAAGCCTGCAAATCTATCATTGCATTGGAAACTACAAAACTGAGATCTCAAAGAGAACAACCCACATAGACAACTTGACACAAACACCAGATCAAAAAATAGATCTGATTTGCCAATCATGTCCACAACTTAAGCACCATAGTCTAGGAAACCAGCAAGCAATACCACAAGAATGTTGAGTGATAAATCACATACCAACACTCCCATGCAGAGAAGACATCACACCTCCTCAAAACCATGTCGAACTGCAATTATCTCATTTAGTCACACCCCAAAAGCCAGGGTCTAGAAAATAGCTTAACAACAACTCCACCTAACCACAAGTTTTTCCTTGACCATGCAAAACCTGCAAAACAATCATGTTTATAAAACACCCATGCACATCCATATCCACTGCACATCTGGATGACCCAATATTTTGCACATAATCAGCATGGTTAACCAGAACAATGAAAAGATAACATGAATATGCATCATAGACTTTTTAGGAAAATCTACATAAAACCTTTAGAGCCAAAGAACATGAAATTGAAACATGCTAGTACAAGATACAGGTAATATAGGAACTCTAGGCCCATTTCAGACCAATTCCAAAACCACACTCATGCACAAGCATACAAGAGAGCTAGGCTATTAAAAAAAATTCAGACCACTCAGGCATAAACTTCATAGCCTTTATGCAATCAAGGTAATAGAGAACAACGCCTTCAATGCTAAGTCAAAACACCCAGCACAAGCACAATACTACATGGCTAAACAACAGCCCAGGCAACTCCATACCGCCAGGAAGCCTATCACACAGATACCCAGTATGAACCACGCTCTGCTGCAATACAACCATAAGCATAAACTCACACCCCTTGCATCAGGATCATTCATTGCCAACCAGGAGCCTCAGACCACATCGTCATAATATGATCAACTCCAATATTCTCCAGCATCTTTCATGCTACGTGTTGTCTCAAAAGGGAAAAGACTTTTACTCATCAAAGGATCAATCATCAGCCGATTCCTCTAGATTTCCCCAAGCTTGCCAGGCTAAGAAATCTTCACAGGAGAAATACCCAGAACAAGCATCCAAAAGAAAGATCTGATACCACTTGTTGGTATCATGAACAAACCTTGACCTCCCTTAACTAGATTTGATACCACTTGTTGGTGATGAGACGTGTCAACTTAGAACGAAACATCTAAGAATAGTAGTGCCTTAGTGACTTTAATTTCCAGATCACCTCAAAGACACAAACTGCTATGCCATAAAGCAGAAACAGGAACATAAGTTCCCTCATTAATCCTTCTGAGAAAAGTACATGCAAAAAAATAACAGATTCAATAGATGCATAGATTCAAACTACAGAATCAAATGACATGAAAGAAAAACTTATGGACACACATATTTACGTGGGGAAAACCCTTTCGGGTAAAAAACCCCACCCTCCAAAACACTGGGCTCAATTGTATTAATCAGCAAAAAAATAGTTACAATACAATCTCAGAGCTATGTTCTTCAGAAGTTTACATCTTTTCCATCTGGAGAATACAGGCAACACCATTATACAGAACCCTCACACTATTACAATTTCCTCACACAACATACAGTGCAGATTCATTTCATTTCACTAGCCCACTCGTTCAACCAGCCTTTCAACCAGCACAGCCTCACAGCCACTCAGGTTCACATCTTCTTGGTTTTGTGACACTCAGTATTCACAATTACAATGCCTTAGCATACCACTCCAACACTCTCACTACATGATCTGATCATCTTGACACTTCACCGATCGACCTCTCATTCATCTCAATCAACAACCATCAGGTCGTATTTAATTACCCCACCGACAAGCCTTCCATCATCCTTTGATAACGTGCACCGCTATGCAACACACATCGAGCTGCCCAACATTAAATCAGGATACAGAGTCATATCTACACTCTATCAACCTCCTGAATTAGATCATTCATTTAATGCAAATATATCGCTTCCAAAGAATAAAGCTTTTAGCCAATCAGCATTGATTTACAACAACGATGTAAAATCAACTGATATCATCATGCCACATGTCATTGCATTATTCATCCACCACTTTGACCATCACCCAAACAATCAACAAAACCCGAGCTCCTTCTACTGTACCACCGCTCACCATCCATCATACGCTTGTGGTAAGGTGGTATATACCGCACCACCGCACCCTAGCAAGAAGACACTCGTGGTACAGTGGTGACAACTTGCTTGCCAAACTGTCATCATCAACCATGCCACCGCGGCTTAAAGAACAAGCCTCTACGGTATACTGGTAATTTTCTATCGTTGTCTGCCATGTCCACTGTGCTATCGTGCTCAAGTTGAAAGACCTTCACAATGTAGCAGCAAGCCATCGCATAATCGCCAGTCAACGTGAAGCCCACTGCGATAAGGATGTAACACTGCAGCACCGCTCCAAGATCGAAGGAATCCCGTGGTAGGGAGGTAACCGACTGCGTCGACCACCATGGTTTCACCGCGCCTTCTCTGAGTGACCCCTGCAGTAGGGAGGTAACCGCTACACCAAACCGTCGAGCCTTCACCATGCAACTGTCAAACAGTGAGGAGGTTGCCGTGGTATGGCGGTAACACCACCTGACCGCATACCAAACAATAGAGGCTCGTAGTAAAGTGGTAAACCGTGCAATTGTGCCTCTATTAATTGTTCCCCGCAGTAAAGCGGTAAAGGCCAGGACTGAAGAGAAAACGCCAAGTCTTCAAGATATTTCAAGCCAGAAAGATGAGGCATATTTTCCAACACTCGGTGCCAACTGTGGATTACAGCATGCAGCAAGTCTATCATGTGTGGAGCCCCCACCTCTACCCTGAAAGTCTAAGACGTCAAAATAGTTTGGCATTTTATTGAGGACAAACTCGCAATAGAGTTTCCTCAAAAAAGTATTGTGACACCTCATGGTTATTGCATGGAGGCTGGTCAAATACCATCTACCACTGCTCCCAAAATTTGTTTTTAATTAACTCATGGTGGCACCAATGAATGGGGAACCTCCTGCATGCATGAGACAAAGGTTCATTGGTTTTTGGGTCTATAAATAGGGCACACAAGTTAGCTTTGCTAATTTTTAGGTTTTTGACATCTGCATATGACAAATCACTAGCATAAAATTGTCTCATCTCATGCCTCTTATTTGACCAAAAATTCATTTGCTCGCTCATTTCTCCTACATGAGTTACAATTGACTTCAATGATTCAGCAATCTCTCTCCTATAAGGGTGGGTTTCGGCATGCTCAGTTAATCTTGCAATTAATTGTTGAATGTATCTTTTGTTGTTTTCAATTTGATTTTGAATATTTTCTTGTGTTCCTTGAGGATGCCTATGAATTAATGGATGGGTTTTGGGTTGTTCTTGCATAGGAGGCTCTTCATGAGGGGGTGATTGTGAGTTCTCAATGTTTTGAGGTGGAGATTCATTCCCTGAGAATTGGAACAAAGTTTTATTATAAAAACCTATTTAAATTTGCATTCTAAATCAAATTTGAAATAAATAGAATAAAAATACATACCTCTTTGCAATCTTCGACCTCTCTGACATGTTGGTGGCATCCTCATGGAAAATGGCAAGCTAAGGATACAAACAATAGAAGATATTTGGCGAGCGCAAGTTGCAGACCTAAAACCTTCTTCCTCAAGCCATGGGTTGAAGACAAAATGAGGGTTTGAAACTCGATTTATGACTTTTATGTCTACTTTACCATTTGGTGTTTGCCAAATGGCTTATTTCAGGTTTTTTTTTAACTTTTTTTCAATTTGGCACCTAAATTGTGTCACAGATTGGTGCACTTACCTAGATGTGATTCAGAGATTGGATATCTAACCTGAATATCCATTTCAATCATCATGAAGGTGCATTTAAATTGTCAATCCAGGGATGTAAACTTGAAATGGGTCAGCACTGTATGTGCACTAGGAATCCAAATTAGACATATTTATCCTACAGCTAAGAAAAACACAATGTTGAAAGTAAATTGCTTGGAAGAAAATAACATAAATGTTGAACATCACCCAACAGCTAGATTAAACTAAAATGCATGACAGAAATAAAGATCTGAGCGAACAAATAGGAAACTACTTTTTTTTTTGGCTATAGGAATAGTCACAGAATGGAATTCTAATGGCTGCAGGAACAGTCAATGCCAAATTCTTAACTGATTACTAAACAGAAAATAACAACTAAACTAAACTAAGTTACGGGATGGAATACTCACCAACTGGGCCCCCTTGGATAAGTATTCCCTAAAACTAAGATAGACTCAAATGCACAAACTTATAACTTCATTTTAATCAGAAGAAAAATATGAGTACAATCATCATAGTTATCTTGTCAAAAAAATCAAGAGTGTGATTACATCAATTAAGCAATCTTCTAATCGAGAGCCGAAAGAACATCAAAGCCCTTATTTATTCAACCACCTAGCAAGGTGGTCAACTCCAACAAACGCAGAGGACGCCATGTTAGGGAAAGCGCAGAAAAGAGCAGGGGTGGCTACGCATGCCTAGAACCTATCAGGCATGATCACCTTAACTCAAATCTGGCACAATAGTAACACCAGCACATGCTCAATAGCATTTAAGACCATAACAAGGCGGTTACAATTTGATGCATGAGGAATCTCCAGCCGCCAAGAGTCTTCAATGACCACCTTGTTGACCGATATAGCACATGTCCAGTTGGCGGGATCTTCCTAAATTGCAGGTCTCAAATCATCTACATGACAATGTTAGCATGCACAACAACTGCATATCCATAATCATCTTGAAGCTACATTCATTAATCACATGAAAAGTGAACACAAACAGTCCACATAGCATATCGATATCATTTGAAAGCTTATGAAAATAAATTCATGTCCAAAGTCTAAGGTTTCAAGAAAATATTATGAAAGATCAACTCTCAAGCATCAAATTCTTATGTAACTATAGGAAATGGAAAACAATCCTATCAATAATTAAGCCATAAATTAGACTCATCGAGGCTCTCATGTCCTTTTCCTTCTTTTTCCCTTTTGCCTTTCTCTACTTTAAAACAATTGCTCACAAAACGGTGTGTAGCAATTCCTTTAAAGTGGGGGCATACGTTGGCATTATTTATTTTGCATTTGCATTTTATTTTCTTTGTTCTTGGTTCCTAGTGCAGCCTTGTCACTTCACATGATGTGTTTTCTCACTTTGTGGATGATATTCAGTGAAATGTCTTTCATAAGTGTGACTTATCTTAGCATATTACATTCCTCTTAGTGACCTGATGCGAGGCACTGCATCCCCTAAGTTGTGAATCTTCTATCCTTCGATTGTTCCTCTCTTGGATACATTAGACGCAATGTTCCCTAAGTTAAAGACCTCATATGAACTAAACAAGACTCCTTGGAACACTGTTTTTACATTTTTTCATTTTACATTTTACATTTTTACATGTTGCATTTTTGCATTGTGCATACATGGCCACCTTGCATCACACAACTTTGGTGCCATCTTGCACTTGTTCATGAGTTCTAAGCATCCAAGGCTTTGCTTGTCTCATGATCTGCACCCTTGTCTTTTTTGGCACCTTATCAAATTTATCAAGAGGTATAACTTTGGTATGGTTGAGTAGGAAGCCCAACTAGTGGCACGACTTTCCCCATAGCCATATTTGTGTGTGTGAGTGCATACCAACCATGTGTATGTATCTCACCTCCTTTTCAGCATTCTCCCTGGATGAACAATCAAAACTCTCATCAGCCCAGAGTGAGTACATCCCTTTCCTTTCGAACAAACAGCCTAGATCTGATCCACAACTAGCTAGACAAACGATCGAAGCTTCATCCAACTTTTCTCTCTCTCTCCACTCTTTTACATCACTCCTTGTGTGATCTTTTGTGCTTATGTTCAGTTTTCCATGGGATCTTGATCTTGGGGGCTTGATCATCCCTCTTTATCATAGTCATCTCACCTTACTAGCATGATTACATTGGATCCCACTCGACACGCATGATTCGGCTACTTTAGTGTGAGTTTGAAGCAAGTTCATCCTCTCACTAAAGTGGGGGCGAAATGTGTCACCAAAAAGTGTAGTCTTTGACACTTTTTCACTTATTTTGGCCTTTTCCCTTGGACTTGGGCCTTGTTTTGCCTTGGTCTATTCTTGAATACTTGCAAATCAACAACAATCTAATGGTGTTTTACAAAGGTGTTGTGAAGTATTGTAACACATCTTCCCACTTTTATAATACCCTTTCAACACAATTCACCTAAACAACCCCCTTTTACCCCTTTCCAAGCCTTGTGTCAAGGTGTTGTAAAGTGTTGTAATGCATTTTCACACTTTCCTAGGCTTATTATCACTAATTTAACCCTTTTCTTATGTTAATTTGTCCCCTTAATGTACTCTTAGGCCTAACTTAAGTGTGTTTCAGGAGGAAAGCCTAATAAACATTATTTACCACCTTTTTATTCTCGACCACCACTTGAATTTGTCCAAGTAATCGCCATTGCAAAACTCAACGTAACAGCTCTGCTAGGGTTTTGTGCTTTCTGAGGTCATTCGTGGCCCCTCCTGCGTCATACTGCGCTTCTTGCGTAGGAAGTTGTTTCCTTCATTGAGTACGACCGCATTTACTGCGGTTTTAGGGGTTTATTATGCCTTCAACCGGCTCTAACCCGGCAATTTTAGCTAGTGTTAGCGGTTTGCTAGCGCAGTTTAATGGCTCTCCCACCGAACAAACGCCCTCAGAAATTTATTCTGAAAGTCTTTCACGAGGTAAGCATTATAGCGCCCCTGCTGATGTAGTTTTACCTTTACCTGATTTTGATTCTGCATGCCAATGGCTTGAACAACACACCCTTGTGGGTTATTTTGTTGGGAGGACTCCCCCCAAAAGTGTGCTAAAAGACTGGGTTAACAAGGCCTAGGTCCCTCATGGGGTCCACCTTGATATGGTCCAAAACCTGACCAAGGGTTTTTTTTTTGTTTCGTTTTGCAAAAGTCAATCATGTCCAAGCTATTATGGGTCATGGACCCTGGTATGTTCATTCCTCCTTATTGGTTTTCCAAGCTTGGACCCGAAATTTTGATGTCTCAGAGGACACCAAAATGCATGTTCTAGTCTGGATTGAGTTTCTCGGGTTGCCCTTGCCATGTGTGCCCTTCTTGCACCATATTGCTTCCTCTCTGGGGAAAGTTGTTTGCATCGAACCTGATAAGTTTTTTGAAGTCCGTCCTCAAAAGAGGGTTTGTGTGGAAGTTGATTTATCCAAGGATTTGAAAGAGTCTGTAGACATTCAAATCGAGGATATTCACCACTCCCAAAAAATCACATATTTTAACCTACCCAACACGTGCTACCGGTGCCAATCAGCTAATCACAAGATTAGGGACTGCCCTTTGTCAGTTCCTTGTACTGTCTCTCAGCCACGGGCTGTTGAAAAGCCTCATCCAATAGAGCCTTCAACTAAGGCAGACACAAAGTGGACTACGGTCACAAACTGGAAGAATAAGTCATCTAGTACTGGGTCGGCTTTCAAGGCCCCGGAACCGACCCAGCAGATTTCAAACCCTTCAGAAAAGGGGACAGCTACTCCCTCAGGAGTGGCTTCTGCTGTTCTACAGCCCAGGCCGAAGGCCACGCCTTAGCCTGCTACTATTTTATGTGCTCAACCGGCTTTGTCCTCCGTTGTGGGGACCCAGCAGCATTCTCGTAGCCCGTCTCCTCCACCGGAAGAAGGTGAATATGTGCCATAAAAATGGAGATTTTCTCCCTCTATTCAAATAGGTTCAGTTCCATAAGAGTTTTTTAAGAATAGCTTCTCTTTCCTAGGTGAAGAGGACCGGGATTCTGCAAGCATGGAAGATTTTCCATGAATTTTCTCTCATGGAATGTTCAAAGTCTCACAGACCTCTCAAGGAAGTATTCTGTTAGGAATACTTTGAAGAATTATCCAGAAATTGAAGTGCTTTATCTCCAGGAAGTTAAAATTTTAGGTTTTTTGCTTGCTTCGGCTTGTCACTCTATTTGGCCAACCAGTACTATGTTTTGCACTCTGTATGAGGCTAATCGTGGTCGAGCTGTTACTCTTTTGGCCCCACAATTGCTTCCTTATGTGGTTCATCATGGGGTGGACCCCTCCCAGCGGGCTATCTGGATTCTTCTCAAAATTGAGAATCATTCCTTCGGGATTATTAATATTTATGCCTCTAATGATGCTGTGGAATGTTGCTTGCTTTGGCGCTGGATTGCTAACTCTTTGCCAGTTGCCACCTGGTTGCTCTGTGGGGATTTCAACATGGTTGAAATGGCGTATGATAAGAATGGCACTGTGCCTTTTCGTTGGATTGTGGGTGAAAGGAAGGCATGGTTCTATATGTGCAATAAATTGGGACTTTTTGATCCCAATATGGGTTACCGCCATTCTCATTCCCTCTGGCACACTTGGTGTAATTACAGGGCTGGTTCTGATAGAGTCTTTAAATGCCTTGATCGTGCCATGCTCTCAGCACAATCTTTTCTTTCTTTAAGAGCTCTGCCTTGCCTGTGAAGCCGTTAGTGGATGTGACCCTTTCGAATCACTTTCCAATTCAATTTCGCATTGAGTGGGTGTCTTGTCAACCTCGCACGTGTAAGACTCAATTCTTCTTGAACATGTCTCTGCTCTATCACAAGCCCACCCTGGCCCACATTCTTTGAGTGTGGAATTTAGAGTGTCGTCCTTCTAGCCGTACGAGCTGGATTGTTTGGTGGAATGATGTTATCATTCGTACTGCGCGTTTCTTGCGCATTTATGGGCGACAACTTGTTATTTTCCGCCGGTGTTCTTATGAGTCCACCACTACTAACTTGCGTGCTGCTATGGAGGCCTTAGCGGCTTGTCCTTTCTCCCTGTCACATCAAGTCCGGGTGGTGGACTTAAGACACCAGCAGCAAGTGGCAGATAGCTATTTTGCTAGGGGCGCTCAAATCAAGGCTTGGCTTCACTGGTTCAAAATTGGCGACTGTGCCTCCAAAGAGTTTTTTTGGCTCCTCATGCTAGGCACTCTTCCCCAAGCATTAAATCTATCAAAGATGGTAATCAAGTTCTCTCTGAGCTACCTGACATTCTCCAGGCTTTTGTGCCACATATGCTTTCTCCAGCCCAGACTAATTTATGTGATCAATTATTAACAATTGATGATCTCAAGGAAGCCGTTTCCTCCATGGCCAATGACAAGGCTCCTGGGATTGATGGCTTTCCTTGTGAATTTTATAAAGTGCTTTGGGACTGTATTGGGAGTGACCTGCATCATGTTTATCTTGAAGCCTTTCACAACAACTCTCTAGGTAATTTAATAAATAAAGGCAATATTAAATTCATACCTAAGCCTGGCGATCCGAAGGATATTTGTAACTACCGGCCCATCATGCTTCTTAATGTTTCTTATAAAATCATTGCCAAAGCCTTGGCTCTGAAAATTCGCCACCTCTTACCTCAGATTGTGTGTCCTGAGTAGACTGGATTCATTAAATCCAGGTTCATTCTTGATAACATTATTATTGTTTGGGAAGGCATGGAGTGGGCCCGGCGTTCGAACCAGAAAGTTGTGTTCATTAAAATTGTTTTTGCCAAAGCATATGACCATATTGAATGGTCTTTCATTCTTGCGATGTTACAGGCATTGGGTTTTGGGCCCCATTTTTTGCAGTTTGTTCGTATGCTTTTTTTCGATGCCTTGGCTTGCATCTCCATTACTGGCCACCAGTCCTCTGCTTTTGGCCTTTTTCGTTCTATTCGCCAGGGATGCCCTCTTGCCCCTGCTTTGTATGTTCTGGCTACTGAGGACTTTGGATATCTCCTGGCCAATGCTATCTCCCAGCAACATGTTAAAGAAATCACTCTCTCGGACTCTCAAGAGCAGCTTGTCAATGAGCACTTCACAGATGACTCCTTTCTCACTCTTTTAGAGGATAAAGGATCGATCGTTGCGGCCCTAAACTGCCTTGATACTTTTTGTCTTGCGTCCGGTTCTGTAATTTAATGGCACAAAACCTTGTCCTACAGACAGTCGGTGCTTCCCACTCCTGCGTGGCTTCAAACTTACAACTGAAAATGGATTGGTCAAGGTGAAATCTTTCGATTCCTGGGCATTCCTTTCGCCTTCCAGGCTTCCCCTCGGGAGCTCTAGCAAGCCGTGCTCTCCAGAATTGAATAGAAGCTGGCCTATTGGGTTACCAAGCCTCTTTCGATGGCTGGAAAATTCCAGGTGTGCTCTAAAATCTTGGTTACCACCCACGTCTATTATTTTTCCTGTTGGGCTCCTTCTAAAGCAGCCTACAGCAGGCTTGAGAAGTTGCTCCGTGATTTTCTTTGGGCCTCTATTGAGACCCATAAGGGCTTTCATCGGGTCCCTTGGGAATTTTGTTGTCTCCCCAAGGATTCGGGAGGGCTCGGCTTGCTTTCCACTCAACAACAAGGGACTTCTCTCTGTGTCAAATGGATTATCCGTGCGCTTACTGGGGATGAAGCCTAGAAAATTCTCCTCAGGCATTGTATCTAATCTGGATTTCCTGTTCACAGCCTCGCCTGGAAAGGAATCGGCTTCCAAACCCTTCTGGTTATGAGGGAGCTGGTTCAAATTATGGGATCCTTTGTGGCTAAAATTATTTGGTGCTCTTGGGAAACTGTCAAGCCTTGGCTCCGTTGGGTCGGGCCTGGATTTCATGATGGGCTTTCCATCAACCAGCATAACCTATGGTGGTCTCCCCTTCTGGCTCAGAATGGTCAACCCCTAGCTAAGTCGCCTTGGTTCAAAGCTCTCTGATTTCATAAGAAAGGCATTCAAACTTTGCACCAGCTCTTCCACCGACCTACCATGAGTATTTTGCAGTGGGATGCTTTTAAAACCCATTACAGCCTTCAAAACCAGGATCGTCCTACTTTTGACGGGCTGGTGAATGCCATTCCGATGGAAATTCTTCACAAAGTTGGCTGGAAAGACTGGAAATGGTTTCTAGATACTCCTCTAAGGAGCTACAAGTTGCGACTTGGTTACATGTGGCTTTCACCCCATTTCCCTATGATCAGTTCTTTAAACAAGCGGTGGCTTCTTAACTCCTCAGCCTTTACTTGGTGTAGGAGGTTTGATGCCATTTGGTCTACAATTGTTAATCCGAAGCTGGCCCACTTTGCTTGGTGTATTCTTTTCCAAGGCTTGTCTGTGGGCTCTCGGCTGGTTCATTTGGGGGTCTCTGACCCTCGCTGCCCTTTTTGTGGGCAGCCAGAAAACTTCAAGCACCTTTTTTGGTTTTGTCCCAGAGCTCAGCAGTTCTGGACTTGGATTCATGATTTCTTTCGACCTTTTATGCTTGAACCCTTTTCATGGCATATGGTTCTACTAGGGGACCCACCTGGAACCCCGGCTAAGTTCACCCAGCTTTGGCACACTTTCAGAGTGGAAATCCTCTTCATTATCTGGAAAGACAGAAATACTTGTATTTTTGCTCATTCACATTTAGATGTTAATGTGTCTCTTTATGCTAAAGCAGTTATATGTTCTAATGTAATGTTACAGATTCAAGTGCAAGCCAACAAGGTTGCACTAGAAGTTGCTCACCTATAGGTTCTCCTGGACCACTGGGGCAATGCCCCTTGTACTGTGGCTCAGATTCCTGACTCGCCTCCTCCTGCAGCTGGTCACCCTCTCGGGGCCGGAAGCGAAGTGATTCCACGCGGGCTCGCTCCCAGCCTCCTGCTCGGAGGGATTCTCGGCCTCCCATGCGGGCTCGTTCTCCTTCGTCACGTCCTGGTCAGGGTTGGAACTCTAATGGTGCACCGAGGAACAGTGGTGGCAGTTCTGGGTGGCCTTCAGATTCTCCACCTGCTTCTGGCTCTGGTTGGCCTTCCACTGGCAAAAGCTTTCCGCAGCTTGCTCTCGCAATCTCACCTCGAGGTGAGGATAAAGATAAAGAGGAAGAAAAGAATGATGATGGTTGGGTGCTCCTCCTGACGTCACTCCAAACCCCACTAATGTATGGGGGAAACATCTGGATGACCAGGATCTACTGGCACTGCATTAGCTGCTTAGTTTTCATTTTGTTGTTAAATTTATGGGCTAGGCCCATGTGACATTTGATATTTTGGTTTATCTGGGCTGGTCCCATGTGACTTTCGGGGTGCGCCTTCTTACCACTCGCCCCTTTTTTGTGAATTTGTTATTTTATCTTTATTAATTTAGATATCTGGAAAATTCATCAAAAAAAAAAAAATTGTCCAAATGGACTAGGTCGGCACCTTGGGCGACCTAGTCCCTTTTGGTTTAAAATTCAAAATTAAAACAATAACAGGAGTTTGCCTCCAAAACCCTAGTGTCGACCTATCATGTGACATTTTTAGGAAATTAGGGCATATCTTGTATAAATAAGGGTTTTTATCTTCATTTTGCCTCTCTTGCTCTCTTATTCTCTCTCCTAAGCTCATTTTTGTATCTCTTCACAAGCACTCTTGCACTCAAGCTTCCCAAGCAAGCAATCAAGTAACCTCCATTGGAGTTGGTTCTTGCATGTTGCAAACTTCAACAATAAAGGATTTGGTAAGTGTTTGTATTGATTCCATCATTCAAGCATCCTTTCCTTTCATTGTTTCTCATTTGGGTTTGAGTTACCATCAAAGGGATTTGACCCCTATTCCCTAACACCAACATTCTCTTTGTCTTTGCATGTGTTTTGTAGGTTGTAGTTAGATTTGGCAAGGTTCAAAGTGTTGGGAAAGGTACAATCATTCCATTCAAGTCAACTGAAGACACCAAACCCTAGGACGAGCAAAAGGATAAGTTGCAGGCCATTTTTTGGAGATTCAAGCACGGGTTGCTATAGAAAAGGAAAGTACAAGTGGGGACCCACAGAATAAGACCTTCAGGCTTTTGAAAGTACCGGGAGGACTAGGTCGCCATCATTGGTGACCTTGTCCCTATACTGGGCTTGAAAAAGTGTTTTTGTATTTTTGGGTACCCTTTTCTCTGAAACCTAGTCCAACAGAATTTCCCGACAGAAGGACTAGGTTGCCCAACTTGGCATAAGTGTCCCTCTGTTGATTTCAAGCAGATTCCAGAACATTCCAGGGCTTCTCATCTGCAACTCTCCATTTCCAAGTGCACCATCTCTATGTTTTCCAGTTTACTTTCAGATTGCATACATTTAGGGCATATAGTTTAGCTTGCATTTAGTTTTCATTTTATTTCATTTCCATTTCATAGTTAGATTAGTTTCATTTCATTTCCAGCATTCAACCACACTTTTCACACACAACACAACCCTAATCAGCCCATCCTTCCTTTGAATGCAGCTGCCAAAAATAAGCATATCACAAAGTGGAAAGAGTGTCATTCCTATACCAAGAGCTCCTAGGTGAAAAACCCTAGGGGCCTAGTAAAGTCCTCTTTCCCTTGTTAGAATATCAATTTTTGGTGGTTCAGTCATATTGCACACATTTGTGGTGTTGTTTCTTCCCAAGGGGAGAAATTTTGTTTAGTTATCATAGATCATCTTCAACATCTAGTGTTGAGCATCTACCAACACTACAGGAATCATCTTGAGGGGAGGTTGCATGGTTTCTCTTCTCCTATCAGTTTTGGGAGGAAGCATTTCTTCACATGGAGCTCATTAATTCATATTTTTTGGGGGGTCACATAGACCTCTCTTTTCTCTCCTATGGGGAGAAAATTCAATGTAATTTGTGATAAAAGTAGTCCTTTGGGGGTCATTATGAGTCCTATCTTCTTCACTTGTACATTTTATTTCATTGCATCATTTCTCTTTTGGAGAGGGGTTTTATTTCCCACTGGGTTTTTCTCTTTTACTCTAGACTTTATGAGATATTTGTACAAAAGTACCTAACATGGCCTCATAGTTGAGACTCATCATTTGTGAATACATCACTCCCTAAGTTACACTTAAGGGGGGTGTTAGTGTAAATAGAGTAATTATCATATACTTAGTTAACTAATCGCCTTTCTAGGATTGACCTATTCACACCTAGCTTAAGTCTACATAGGTTTTCTTTTTCTTTTGTCTCACTTCTAATGGTTGAGAAATGTGTTCTCGTGACTTGAGACACCTATTGAAACTTTCTCACACACTTTTCAAGTGAGATCATTGTAAGGAAGCTACGGTAGTGGAACAACTTCCTACACTAATCTTGAGAAGAGGATAATGTAAAACTTTTATAGATCTTTAACAGTTAGAGAAACTTAAACAAAAATAAACACAAATATCATGCATACCACAACACATTGATTTATGTGGGTAAAAATCTTTTGATAGAAAAACCCCACACTCCAAAAGTCGCCTAATATATTATTCAAAAATCACAATATTACAATATACTTGCAAAGCAAGCTTCTCACAAGAGTATCAACAATAGAGATATAGAGGAAACACAACCACTATCATACTCTCAGAATACATCACAACACACAACCATAATGCATTTCCCTCATAAAATAGGGTTTCCTTTTAGGGAAATTCAAGTTAATAAAATATTGTTCGTCAGATCTAAGACCTAATGATGAACATCCTAGATTTAAAATACTAAAATATAAATAATTTTTTCCTTTTGGGAAACCCCCGCGTGCCCCCCCATCATGAACGTATCAACAATACCTTATATAATTGCAAGGTTGAGACACATTTTCCCAAAAAATCTCCCACTTGTCGAACACTTTGCAAAAGAAACAAGAGGGTGTAAAACATCATCTCTTAATTGCTAGGGGTCGAAAGGCCCATTGAATCTGAACACCATCTGAACTTCTCTATGCTCACAAGTTTAGTTAAAGAATCAAAAAAATTCATCAAAGTCTCTACCTTAACTAGCTTCACCCTCCCATCTTCAACCATATCTCTAACAAAATGATAGTGTACATCAATGTGCTTAGTCCTGGCATGAAATGTCGAATTCTTGGCTAGACATATCACACTCTGACTATCACAATAAATTGTCATTGTACCTTGTTTTATTCCAATATCTAAACGCGGTCTCTTAAGACAAATGGCTTCTTTACAATCATGAGTAGCTACCGTATAATCAGCTTCAGTAGTGGACAAAGAAACCACAACTTGTCGCTTACTCATCCAACTGATTGCACCACCAAATAAAGTAAACACATAAGCACTAGTGGATCGTTTGCTATCAACAACACCTGCCCTGTCTGAATCCACATAACCATGAATATCAAGGGAAATCTCATCTTTATTCATATTACTATGATAACACAAGGAATGATTTTCTCAGTGTCACACAAATATCTGAAGACTATTTTAACTGCATCCCAATGAACTCTACCAAGATTGGACATATATCTAGAAATAACTCCCACTGCTTGGGAAATGTATGGTCAAGAAAAAACCATGACATATATAAAAATTCCAACTGCATTCTGGTAAGGCACTCTACTCATGTCTTTCATATCTGATGGGGATGCTGGACAATCTGAAATAGATAACTTTGTTCCAACTGAAACAGGAACACAAAATGGTCTACAATCCTACATATCAAACCTCTATAAAATTGAATTCACATACTTAATTTGGCCAAGCCATAGATTTTTGTTCACTCTATCTCTTTTAATTTTCATCCCAATAATGTGTTTAGCTACACCAAGATCTTTCATTTCAAATTTAGCAGCAAGTTGAGATTTCAATTCTGAAAGTATACCTTTCCCTCTACTAATAAATAACATATAATCAACATATAATTAAATAAACAAGAAAAGATAACCATTAGTTTTATAATAAACACAATGATCTAATTTAGAATGCTCAAATCCAAAACTCAACACATATGTATCAAATTTCTAGTATCACATCCTAGGACTCTATTTTAAGCCATACAAATATTTCTTCAATTTGTAGACTAGTTTGCGTTTACCTTTAACCATGTAGTGCTCTAGCTGTGTCATATAAATATCCTCCTCCAAGTCACCATGAAGAAAATCGGTTTTCACATCCATTTGCTCAACCTCTAAATCATAAGCAGCAACAATAGAAAGCAAAAATCTAATGGATGTCATTTTTGCAACAAGAGAAAATATCTCACCATAATCAACATCCTCAACTTGAGAGTAACCTTTCGTAGCCAACCTTGCTTTGTACTTCTCAATACCTCCATCTGAACCAATATTTTTCTTGAACACCCATTCGCAACCAACCGGTTTTCTTCCTTCAGGAAATGGTACAAGATCCCATGTATCATTCTTTTTCAAATATTTTATTTCTTCATCGATAGCAATCTTCCAAGATTCTGCATCATTCATACCTAATGCCTCTTTTACAGATATGGGTTCATCAATGTTAGTATTCAAAGAAAAAATACATCTCCAATCATTGGGTGAATACCTTTCAGGTGGTTGTTTATGCCTTGTAGACCTATGGACGGGCTGAGTTGGAGGTTCTTCCTCCTCTTTTGAAGATTTAGAGCTAGATGAGCTCTCCTCAACTTCTTGTCTATCCATGGGCCTTGATTCAAATTTATTAGGTGTAGAAGGCAATTGAATCACATCTTCATGTTTGCTTTGTTTTTGTTGCAATGTAACAAAAGAAGGCTTAGATTCTCTAAAAATAACACTTCTACTATGTATTACCTTATGTGCAACAAGATCCCAAAGCTTGTATCCTTTCACAGCATAACTATATTCTATGAAGATACATTTCACAACCTTGGTCTCCAACTTTGTTCACTTCTCTTTTGGCACATGTGCATATGCGTCACAACAAAAAACTCTAAGATTTCTTAATGAAGGCTTGTGGCCCAACCATGCCTCTATAGGCATCTTATCAACAAGAGTTGATGTAGGAGACCTGTGAATCAGGTATCAAGCAATGGCAACAACTTCATCCCAAAACCTTTGTTCTAGACCAGCACCACTCAACATACTCCTAGCCTTCTCCATCAGTGTCTTGTTTATACTTTATGCAGCTCCATTTTTCTATGGAGAATATAGATTTGTCTTTTGTCTATGAATACCACAATATTTATAGAATCTATCAAAATCATTCTAGAGAAAATTCACCGCCATTATCAATCCTCAAACATTTTATTTTATTTCCAATCTGCAACTCAACCATTGCTTTAAATTCTTTAAATCAACTAAAAACTTCATATTTACTCTTTAGAAAATATACCCATGTCCTACTATAATCATCAATAAATGAAACATAATATGTAGATTTTCTAATTGAAGGAACATTTACAGGACCAAACACATTAGCATGAATACGATCCAATACATGACAAGATTTATGAGAACTTGAGTAAAACTAAACACGATTTTGTTTTCCATAAATACAATGCTCACAGAAATCAAATTCAATATTACAATCAAACAAAACTTTAACAAGGTTTTTATTTTTAAATCATAGGAGGAAGAAGACATGCGAACATGTGAATAACAAGTTATTCAGAAAAGAGAGGCAATGGGAAGTTCCTTGGGTGGTGATGATGGCGATTTTTCAAATTTTGAAAAGGTAGGAGATCAGGATGATGCTTCGGGCAGTAATGGCGGATGGTGTGCTGATGCGAGTGTGATGTCAAGCGGGGCCCTTGCTGTAGGTAAGCTGAGTGGGTCCCCTCTTGTGGATAATTTTTTTTTTCTAACGAGAAAGAGGCTTCTAAGAGTGTGTATTTGATGCACTCCTCGGTGCTTGGCTTTAAAAAGGTGGTACTTGGGTCTAAAAATTTAGGGAATGGCCTATCCTCGGATGGTTGTGATGGGACTCCTAATGTGGAGGGTCTTGGGCTTAACAAGACTAAGAATGATTTCTTGTTGATCTCCTCTCTCGAATGGAAAAATTTGTTTGGCTTTAAGCCTAAAGGAAAAATTTCTTCCCCTCCAATGGCTTTTGTGGCTAATAAAAAGATCGGAGAGTACTTTGTGTCTGTTTCAGACTGTATTGTTGACAAAAGAATGTCTAATATGGACATGGCTTTGTTGGGTAAATTTGTTGGTCCTCGGCCTCACATTGAGCTGGTGCGCAAGTTTACTTTAAATCATTGGAAACCTAAAGGATAAGTTGATGTGGTTGCTATGGCCAAAGGTTTCTTCTCTTTTTCCTTCAACTGTGAAGATGATATGGTGATGGCACTGACGGGTGGCTTGTGGTTCCTTGGAAAGTCTTCTTTGATGCTGAAGAAGTGGGAATTGGGCTTCAATCTGAACTCGTGCTCTTTCTTGGTTGCTCTGATTTGGGTTAGGTTGCCTGGCCTCCCGTTGGAATTTTGGGATGAGGAGGTGTTTAAGGGGATTGTCAACACGTTTGGTTGTTTTTTGTCGATAGACCAAATGACGGCTTCTAGGAAGTGACTGGTTTATGCCAGGTTTTGTGTGAATGTGGAGCAATCAGCTGATTTGCCTTCTATGGTTAAGATTAACTCAAAACTTGGGGTGTGGGAGTAGATTGTTGAATTTGAGTTGAATCCCTTTGCCTGCTTTCACTGTAAAAAAGTTGGCCACTGGGCTAAAAATGTCCTCTCAAAGTACCTAAGCAAATGACTAAACAATGGAAAGAGATAGAGAAACCCCTAGCTCTAGAGGTGGAATCTGTTACACCTCCTGCTCAGGAGGTGGAGCCTGATGGTGTGCCTTCCTCGAAGGTTTGTGAGGATATACTTTTGGATGAGGTTGATAAGGTGGATTCTCTTCCTGCTCAGGGGGAATCGAATTAGGATATGGGACAGGTTGAAAAGTGCTCGTCCCCTGTGTTTAATGAGGTAAGGTTTGTGATTTTGGAGGAAAATAATTCTTTTGTGATTGTTGAATCTAGTTCTCCTCCTGGGGGGATTCCTCAAAGTGCGGTGTCGAAAATAGAGGGGTTGGAGTTGAAGCCTGAGGTCAAGGAGTTTGAGGAGACAAAGGAAGTGGACAATCCGCCTTACATTTAGGTTCATGGGCGTAATAGGAAGAAACATTCTCCCTCGCCAGGAGTTGTGACAAGGAATAGGCAGAGGACAAACTATGGTCTGAGCCGTGTGGTAGAGGTTGGCCCCCAGCTAATGTTGTTAGGGAAAAGGAGAGTCAGATGGATATAGTTGATGGTACATAGAGAACTCTGTTGGATATGTGCTCTAAGAGCACTTCATATAAACTCCCATGAAGATTATCTCCTGGAATATGAGGGGTTTGAATCACCCTCATAAGCATGATCTCCTGGCTATTCTGGTTAGAGATTATCACCTTGATATTGTTTTAATTCAAGAAACTAAAATGGGTTTGGATAAACTTTCTAGATTGAAAATGAAGCTTTTGAAGGACTATGGTATGCATTGTTCTGAGGCGGTTGGTGCTTCTGGTGGGATTGTGAATTTTTGGAATCTTCGGGTGATTAGAGGTGTGGAGGTACTTAATGATAGTAATCATGTGGCTACTTATTTATTCCACCTTCATGATAAGTTTTCCTGGACTTTGTCTAATATTTATGCTCCTAATTACAAGACTGCCAGAAAAAGCTTTGGGAGAATCTTGCTTCTTTTAAAGTTTTTCATAATATTGGTAATTGATTGGTCATTGGAGATTTCAATACTCATTTTCATGATGTTGATAAGATGGGTGGCTCACAGAACATGGATGATAACAGATTCAACCTAACGCAGTTCATTAATGACTCGACTCTTCTAGATTTGGATTTGAAAGGGGCTTCCTTTACTTGGTCGAATAAGTGTGTGGGTAATGCCCTTATCCAGGTTAAGCTAGATCGTGCTCTTTTAACCCCTAAATGGCTTGTTCATTATTCTTGTTTCCTCTCAGCTCTTACTAGATTAGGATCGGATCACTTCCCCTTGGCTCTGTCTGTGGATTTGTTGGGTGGCAAGAAGAACTTTCCTTTTAGATTTGAGAAAATGTGGACTTTTCATCTTGATCTGGGTACATTGGTTAAGGACTAGTGGAATATTAATGTGGATGGGTCGGCTATGTATAGAGTGGTTAAAAAGTTGGCTAATGTTAAGTTTAATGCTAGAAAATGGAACCGTACCTCTTTTGGTCATATTTTTATGGAGAAAGATGGGGTTTCTAAGGAGCTTCTCTTTGTTCAGCAAGTCATTCAAATGTATGGGTATGATCAAGATGTGATGCTGAAGGAAAATTTTATGTTGTCCAAGCTACATAATATAATTGTGAAGGAGGAAGAATTTTGGAAGCAGCGTTTGAGGATCATGTGGTCGAAGAGTGGTGATAGAAATACTAAGTTTTCTCATATCTCTACGTTGAAACACAGGGCTTCTAATCAGATCGATTTCATTAACTTTAACAATCAAGCTCTGGAGAAGGATGTTGATTTGCAGTTTGTTGTTGCTTCCTATTTTTCTCAATTGCTTTCGATGGAGGGAGAGTTGGATTTGTCCTGTCAAGAGGATATTCTGAGTGATATTCCCCAGTTGGTGGATGAGGAGCTTAATGGGCAATTAGTTTGTATTCCTTCGGCGGATGAAATTTGGTGTGCTATTTTTTCCTTTGAAGGTAATAAGGCTCTGGGCCCTGCTAGCTTTCCCATGTTCTTTTTTCAATATTTTTGGGAAACTGTTGTGAAAGATGTTGTTGCGGCTACTAAGGAGTTCTTCAGAATGGGTTCCCTTTTAAAGGAGCTGAACTCCTCCTTTATTGTTTTGATCCCCCAAAATCTTGGTGTTGCTTCTTTTGAGGAGTTTCGTCCTATCAATCTTTGCAACTCGATTTATAAGATTTTCTCTAAGGTTTTGGCATTGAGGTTGCAAAAAATTTTGCCTCTCATCATTTCTCCTCAGCAGAACGGCTTTATGGCTAGTAGGCAAATTTTGGATTCTATTCTCACTGTTCATGAGAATATCCACTCTCTTTCTGTCAATAAACAAGTTGGGTTTATCCTCAAGCTTGATTTGCTTAAAGCTTATGATAGAGTGGATTGGGGTTTTTTGTCTAAGATTCTTCTCTCCTTTGGTTTTGGGGAGAAAATGGTGGCTTTGGTGCATCAACTTATTTTGACTCCTCAGTTCTTTGTGCTCATCAATGAGTCTGCTTCTCCTCTCTTTGATTGCTCTAGGGGGATGAAGCAAGGGGAACCTATCTCTCCCTTCCTATTTATCATTATGGTTGAGTCTTTAGGTCGTCTTATCCAAAGATTTTTTAATTCTGGTCTTATGTCTAGGTTAGCCCCCTCTTCTGCTAACCTTGTTTGCTCTCATCAACATTTGTGGACGATTCTCTTTTGCTTAGGCAGGCGTTTATTAAGGAAGCTGAGGCTATCAAACAGATTCTAAAAATGTATGAGGTTGCATCTGGGCAGAAGGTTAGCTTACAAAAGAGTGTGATTTTATTTTTCAACACTCCGATTCAAAGACAGATTAGGATCACTAGAATTTTACAGTGTCAAATTGGTGAACTTCCTACTTCTTACTTGGGGCTCCCCTTATGCTCTAAGGCTCTTGATTCCTTATGGAGGGGGTTGATTGAAAAATTTAATTCCAAGTTGGCAGGAAGGAAGGGGGCTTTGTTGAGCCAAGCTAGTAAAGTTCAGTTGATTAAATCCACCTTCCAGAATATTTCGGTCTATGCTCTTAGTCTCTTTCACATGTCGAGGAAATTTGTGGATATCTTGGAAGGAATTCAGAAAAATTTCCTTTGGATGAGTGTTGAAGATAAAAAAAGAACTCATTTGGTTGCTTGGGATGATGTATGTCACCCTAGAAAGGCTAGTGGGCTAGGAATCCATAAAATTAGAACTTTCAACACTGCCCTTTTGGGTAAACAGTTGTGGAATCTTTTGCTAGCCAAAAGTGACTGGGCGAAAATTGCTTGGAGCAAATACTTACATGGTGTTGATGGGATTACAGATTTTCTATCTCATGAGTTTAATCCTCTATATGGTTCTATGTTGTGGAATTGTATGTGGAAATCTCGAAGGCTTGTAGCTAAGGGTCTCTTTTGGCAATTGGGTAATGGGAGGAGTATTCTTTTTTGGGATGATAATTGGTTTGGTAATGGGCCACTCAAGGATGAGCCATGGGCTCTTCCCTTTATGGACCTTTGTGTGTGATAGTTTGGCATATTTGTTGTTGACTATATTGATGGAGGTTGTTGGAGGAAGTTGTATGAGGTGGACCATGGGCTGGAAATTATTTATATGGCTATTTCTTTGGTTCATATTCCTTCTACTCCCTCTCCTGATAGGTTTGTTTGGAAGCCTACCTCTGCAAGTAACTTCTCTGTTGCTTCGGATTCTCATTTCAATGATTCCTTTATTGGCCCATTGCCTTTTTGGGCTTCTGTTGGGTCCTCAAGATTGATCCCTAAGGTCAACATTTTCTTTTGGCTTTTCTGTCAGAACAAAATTTTATCTACTGATAATCCGATTAAAAGAGGTTTTGTTATGCCCAATAGATGCTTTCTCTGTGAAGAGGAAGCAGAAAACACTTGTCATTTGTTGATTAGGTGCAAATAGGTTGGTGTGATCTGGAAGCATGTGCTCTCACTTTGGAACATTAGCTGGGTGTTTCCTGGTTCTGTCAAATATTTATGGTTTCAATGGGTTGGCCCTTCTGTTAATCCGGCCCTACAGATCTTGTGGTCTCTCACTTTGCCTCATTTGATTTGGGGGGTGTGGTTGGAGCAAAACAATTTAGAAATTATGCTCTTCCGGCTTTAGCTAGAGCTCATAAAATTTATGCGAGAATTAAGGAAAACTTTCTTTCTGGAATCTCCTTTTATGCTGGTCATAAGATTAATCTTTGTCCCTATGATATCTCTATTGCTCAAAAGTGGAAGCTACCTTGTGATATATCTCTTCCAATCTCTAAAGGGAAATCTTCAAGAGAAGATGGTGCTTGGAAGGCACCACCAGATGGTTGGGTTAAGATGAATTTTGATGGTGCGGCTAAAGGCAATCTGAGACCTGTAGGATGTGGGGGAGTGATTAAAAATTCTAATGGTAGGCTCGTCTCAGTTGTGGCACTCCCTTTGAGAATTCAAACAAACCACTACGCGGAGGAAGCTGCAGTCTATCATGGTCTCAAATTGGCTCAAAGCAAAGGGTATAGGAAGGTCTGGGTGGAAGGTGATTCTTTGAATATTATAAACAATTTGAAGAATGCTTCACCTCCGTCTTGGACTATTGAGGCCTTGGTCAGGGACTCTATTGAAATTATCAATTCCTTGGATAATGTTTATATCTCTCATATATTAAGAGAGGGAAATATGTTAGCTGATTTATTTGCTAACTTTGGTGTTAGAGAAAAAAAGGAGTGGGATTTAAATGATCCTATTCCTTTTGAAGCAACAACTATTATTAATAATGTATGCTAATCTTATGTCGATCTTAGCTGGCTTTGAGGGGTGCATGTCCTTATTCACGTGGTCGAATGTTTTGAATGAGGATGTTAAAGTTATGAGTATGGGGGATGGCTTTCACAAGGACCAGAGTTATAATTCATTATTGAATATTTATCCTTTGGTTGGCTTCGCACGGATTCTGGGTGATATTTGCCTTAATTTTTGGAGTCTTTTGCTGATTATTCTCATTCTGGGTGGTGTTTGTCTTAGTCTCATTAGGTTTTGGCTATGTGCTTCGCTTTTGTTTGTGATGGGAGGGGACAAAAATCATGTCGAGCCTAAGTCCTATGTTTCTGCTAAGAAGACGAAGGAGGTATGGGAGATTTTAGAGAAGGGTGGCTTAATTGTGTATATGGAGAAATTGCATGGCTACAATCCTCAGGTCACCGATTTGGTTGCTCAAGGGTGGAATGAGAGAACCTTGAATCTGGGTGGTAGGGAAGTTGAGGTTGACGAAGAATTCATAGCCCAAATTACTGGTTTGTCTATGCAGGGTATGAAGGTGTTTAGAGACAAAAAAGATTCGCAGGATGCGATGTCTATTTTCTTCAAAGGGAATGAGGTTGTTGTTTTGAAAAAGGTGAAGAGTGGTGGTTATCAGAGGAGCTCTTTGAAAGCATTGTGGCGTGATGTGGCTTAAGAGATTATGAGGTATGTCACCTTGGAAGGAAGGTATACGCCGATTAACAATTACCATTTCAATTTGCTTAACCATTTATGGCATAAGAAATGGGTTTCCTTTCCTTACTAGTTGTTGATGTCGCTTGACACAAGGATTAAGGAACATATGAAAAACCCCAAGAACCCTATCTTGCATGTGGGGTTAATTCTCCTGATCTATGAACATGTCAAAGTGCATGAGGTGCATAAAAATCTTGTGTCTCCAAAGGAAAATATTGCTAAACCCCAAGAGGGTTATGAGACGGATTCAGGAGAGGAAAGGGTTAGTAAAAAAGATAAAAAGAGGAGGCTTATTTTGAGAAAAGAGTCTGAGTCTAATAGGGATGATGATGTTGACTATGTCCTGGATTCCTATGCCTCTTTTGAGGAGAGACCCTCTTCCCCTGTTCTGGGGAAAACTGGGAATAGGAAGCTGGATGATAAAGAGGGTTATACTACTTGCAATGATGATGTGGTTGTGAATGCGCATCCTAAGGGGGTTAAGGACAAAAATGAAATTTATGGGGAAGCTTCTTCTCCACCCCCAATGACTAGACATGTGCAGGAGACAGAGGAGGGGAGCCGAAAGAGAAGGGTGTTGAGAACTGATAGCCAAATCTTGGAGAAGGGTTTCCCTCTTTCCCTGGCTAGAGGTATCTATGGTAAGGCATCTCCGAGTGTTGACATTAGGATGAAGTAGGGGAAGGAAAGGGTTGTGGGTGGTGGACATGTTGTGGGAATTAGCAAAGCAGATGGGGATAGGTTTCTGAAAAGGAAGACTATTGCGGAGGAAATTGCTTGCTCCATTTGAAAGATGAAGTCTCATGTCTCCACTGGCAAAGGTAAGGATATTTCTATTGATAAGATTCATGTTAGTTCTTCTAATGAAGATGTTTATGTGGGGAGATGGGTTGATAAATTTGATAGGGAGGAGTTGTCTTATGTGATGGGCTCAGCCCGTGAGAGTGCTAATGTGCAGTTTAAACTTTTTAAGTGGTTCTTTCATGAGATTAATAGGATTAATGTTAGAATTAGAGGTGTTGCTAGTAAGGCTGAGGACCCTAGTGTCCAAATCCAAATTGATAATCTAATGGAGTCTCTTAATATTGTGGCTAATACTGTGGCAGAGGAAACCATTCATTTGAAACAAAATTTGGAAGGTAGAATCTTATCCCTTGAGGATAGATTTGATAAAATGTGGAAATTTGTGATGAAGAGTGGAGATGCCTCTAAGGTTTTGGGCATTTCAAATTCTGCTAAGGTGATCTCCCCTGTAATTACTATGAAGAAGAGAAAAGAGACTGTGTCTGCTGATGATACTATTGTTGGGGGTAAGTTGCTGGTTGTGGGTTGTGCTGGTGAGAAGGATGATGTTAAAGGTAGTGTTTTGAGTGATGAGGTAAAAAATCATGGGTCGAGGGTCAAAACTAGAAACATAATGAAAGCTCAGGCCGGGGCCTCTGGTATAGAGGTGTCAGATACTATGGATAATGCATAGAAGATGGTTGCTACTGATATGAAAGTTGTAGAGATTCTGAAAAATATGTAGTGTTGTTGGTTGGCTACCTTCTTTTTGGCTACTTTTTGGCTAATGATTTGATGTCGTTGGGTTGATTGTTGTGTAATGTTGTTTTTTTTTATCAACTGTTTTATTTTTTAAAGGGTTTCGGGCCCCTTCAAAACCTATTTTTACCTCTAATCAAAAAAAGGTTTTTATTTTTCAAGGTCCTCAGACCCTTTTCTCCAATGTGGCCAAGTCTTTGGTGCCATAACATAGTTTTCTCTGCAAGTAGATTTGATTCAAAAGAGAGAGCACCCTTGGGTACCCAAAAGATATGACCATCTGTTGAAGTCGAAACCCTCACCTCTTCCACAGACTTTCTTTTCACAGAAGTACTATTGCACTCAATAGTGCATGCATCAAGCTTATACAGTGTGCCATATCTAAAACCTCTAAAAATCACCATAGCACCTCTAACCATCTTGCATTCTACATTATAAAATACTACCCACACACCTGTATCTATTAGTTTGCTCACGTGTAAAAAATTTAGTGCTAAACTAGAGATATGCAACACACCATTAATCCTTTTTATTCTACCATTAGGAAACCTAATTTTAACTTTACCATGACCAACAATGTTTAAATAAGAATCATCACTCAAGCACACCTTACCTCCATCAAATTATTCATATTCAAAAAACCAATATTTATTAAAGGTCATATGGAAAGATGCACCTGGATCAATTAACCATGCATCATTACTTGCATGAGTTACAAAAGTTGCAATGAATGCATCGCCATCTTCCTTCTCAAACTTAGAATCATAATCAAATTTCTTATTTCTCTTCTTCTTTTCTTCCTTGTAGTCCTTACGAATATGTCCAGGCTTACCACAGTTCCAACAAAAAACTTTGGAGTTTCCAGAAGATTTGGATCTCCCCTTGGATTTGGATTTATCATGCTTCTTATTATTCTTACCTTTTTTCTTAGGTCTTCCATGAACATTTACTTCCTCCTTAGCACTAATGGATACCTTCCTCCTCATCTCTTCAAAAAGAAAAGAACCTGCCACATCTTCAATATTCAATATAATAGAAGTACTCCCAATATCCTTAACAAGAGAATCCCATGAATCGGGCAAAGAACAAAGCAAGATCTGACATTTCTCCTCCTCATCCATTTTGACACCAACTGATGTCAATTGAGCCACCAATATATTGAATTCTTCTAGGTAGTCTATAATTCATCCTCCCTCTTCCATTCTTAAGGAATATAATTTCTTCCTCAAGAAAATCTTGTTCACTAAAGATTTGTCTTGATACATCTCACCAAGATTCTTCCATAGTTTTTGTGTAGAGGTATCTTCATGGACATCTATTAAAACAGTCTTCCAAGCATAATCTAATTAGACCCTTGGCTTTATGGTCCATAACATCATATGGAGTAGCCTGAGTAGGATATGTAGGCCTTGAAACATTCTCATCAACAACATCCCATAGATCTCGATCTATCAACAAATCCTCCATCTTAAAATTATTTCCAAAAAATTTATCCACCTTTATTCTCCTTGATGAACTTGTCATCTAAAAATTCCTACAACAAGATCACAAAGTGTCTTATGCATAAGCTCCCACTCAAATTTGGATTAGTTCAAAAAACCCAACAACCCACAACTGAAACCAAAGGTGAACAAGCTCTAATACCACTTGTAAGGAAGCTAAGGTAGCAGAACAACTTCCTACACTAATCTTGAGAAGAAGATAATGCAAAAATTTTATAGATCTTTAACAATTACAAAAACTTAAACAAAAATATAATAAATATCATGCATATCACAACACAGTGATTTACGTGGGGAAAACCCTTTTGGGAGAAAAACCCCACACTCCAAAAGCCGACCAATATATTATTCAAAAATCATAAATATTACAATATACTTGCAAAGCAAGATTCTCATAAGAGTATCACCAATAGAGATCTAGAGGCAACACGACCACTATCAGACTCGTAAAATACATTACAACACACAACCGTAATACAATGCCCTCATAAAATAGGGTTTCCTTCCAGAGAAAGTCAAGCTAATAAAATATTGACCTTTAGATCTAAGACCTAATGATGAACAGTCCAGATTTACAATAATAAAATATAAATAAAATTTTCCTTTTTGGGAAACACCCCCGTGCCCCCCCGTCGCGAGCGTATCAACAGTACGTTATGTAATTTTGCAAGGTTGGGACATATTTTACCAACACTCACAAGTGTCTCATCTTTGGAGGGGTAGTCAGAGTTTCACTTCTACCTTCTCGCCTCCTCATCCTTGCCTGTATAAGCAAGACTTGATCATTGTATTAAACACTCTTCATTTTATATTGATAGACATACTATTGTGTTCATAGTTTCACTTGTGGAAGGTTATCAATATCGAGCTCTTTGATCTTGGCATTCTCTAATAGAAATTTGGTCAAGTCAAAGGTTCATTCTATCAAGAAGCCTAAAGGGTATCCACAATTCAAATTTAGCAAAATATGGCTAAGCTTTGACAAAAATCATGGAGTTTTGACGATTTCTCAAGTTTGTGAACCACTTGGTTCATCGACAGCCTAGTTTGCTAAAAAAGAAGGAAGGAAAAACTTCGTCAACCAAATAATAAGTTAGTGAACTCTTCCTCAAGCTGAAAATAAAGCTTATTGATAAAGGTTCAAGTTCATAAACCACTTAGTTTTTCAAATTTGAAGTTCGCCAAAGTCTCCTCCCATCAAATGAAGAAATAAGCAAAGGAGAAAGTGGTTTGAATTAGTTTGTGAAGCCTCTGAAATGTCAAAGATTTTCTTTTCAAAGAGATCTTAAGATCACAAACTGTAGAAGTTGAGAAAATACAACTTCACAAACCCCGAAGATCACCTGCATGCAAATAACCTGTCACAAAAGAAGAGATGGAAACAAACAAGCAAGGGTTCTCTAAAAACTGAAAATGTATATATTAGAGAGAATTAGATAATGAATTGATGTGATAATACAATGAGATCAATCCTTATAAAAGGAGATCGAGAAACCCTAAAGTGTAACCCTAAAAGAAGCCCTAAAAGGAAAAAATTTAATAATTAATATAATTATTAAATGTCACTTTATGCAAACTAAAGTGAAATCTTAAGAAGGGAATAAAGGTAACTTAACTAACACAATTAAGTTAAAACCTTTACTCTAACACCCCCCTTAAGATGAGCAACAATGCAGCTACAAACAAATGCAAAAAAGCAAAGGTAACTACAATGCAAGAAGGCAAACATGGGTCCCGACAACTAGGCCAGATCAGGTACCCAAATAGAACCAAATCTCTATAAAGAGGAGAAATAGAGAAAACTTCATGGGAAAAAGCTCTACTCCAAAAAGAGATGCAGAGAGACAAGAAGAACATCACTGAAGCAGAAGAAGTTGCAAACAACTGTCGAAAGATGACTACTATGGTGCTGAAGAACCTCCTCTGAAGATAGGATGATCAGGATCAACAAGACAACAATCTGCATGAATGCCCCAAATGACACTACTCGAATTAGATGGAAAACAAAGGCAAACACCTAGAATGAAGATACAAATGGCACAAGTACCAATAGTCTGAAAAATATTGATCAACTGAGAATGGAAGATTCCTTCCAAGGCGAAGCCAAGGAAACATTAGCATGAACAGTATAACACCCCCCCACAATGCTGAACTGGGAGAGCCTGACAGATCCACTGAAATGGTGTGAAACACCCTATAGTGCATGAAGGAGAAGAAACAACATCTGAAAGTGCGCAAGAAAGCACCTACAACTGAAAAAGTGGTGTGCAAAACAAAGCACACATGCATGAGGCTGGAATCATATGATCCACTATCGTCGTGGAGGGACACTCACCGGACAAAGGTGTGATGACAAACAAAGGCAAACTACACAACCCCCCATGGCACTTTATAAAACAGTGCGAGTATAAAATATGGCACAACCTTATGTGCAAAATCCCCAAAAAAATACATGTACAATAGTGTGGCACTTTATCTCAGTGCGTTTACATAAAAGATTTGCTTACAAATGATGCTCAAAATGCCCACAAAGGACAAAAAGCTGGAAATACATGAAGGACAGCCAAAAAACTGACTATAGAATGCACCAACAGAAAAAAGAAGCGATGAAACCCACACCACTGAAAAGTTGACAGAACCAGCTTTCCGACGATATCTCGTTTGTCAAAAAACGATATCGTATGCCCAAGTTATGGCCTCTGGAAGAAAACAGGTCCAAAGGGGAAAAAAGCCAACGCTGCATTAAATTTGACGGTCATACGACCGTCGTAGCAAAAATGCGGGCTTAAATTTGATGGCCAAACGGCCGTCACCGCAAAAGCATAACTAGGCTTATTACATTAAAAAAATTATTTTTTTTTTCATATATTAAAAAAGAACAAATAAAAAAAATTTACAATGAAATTTTTTTTTGAAAAAAAATAGGGGTGGGGGAGGCACGTGGGCTCACCCCCACCGCACCCAAGAGGGCGCAGGTCCCTACGTGGGTCTGTGCAGGTACGGACCTATGCAGTGCCCTACGCAAGTACGGACCTGCGTAGAACCCTGCGCAAGGTACCCGCACCAGGCCCAAGCAGGCCTTAAAAAGGCTCGGCTTTTGCCCTTTTTTATTTTGATTTTTTTGAAAAAAAATTGAAAAACTTGACATTAATTTTTTTTTTAAATGCGGACGGAAAATATGCTGAATAAAATAATAATAATTTTTATTTTTTTTACTACGATTTGTCTCTGATCCGCGCGCAGACGATTGTCGGACCTGCAAAAAAAATTTGCCCCAAAAATCGACTTTGTCCAAAATGGATGAATGAACAGTCGATTTAGGGGTTTTGGACTACTGCGGATGCAATGGCAAGGTCTGTTTGGGCTCAAAAAGCTTTGAAATTGCAGGTATGCTCTGGATCAAAAAAACAAACCCCAAACCCTTGAAGCTCCAAAAATCTTCAAAACAAGAACAGGAAATAGCAAGTCTAAAGCTCTGATACCATGTAGAAGTTGAGAAAATACAACTTCACAAACCCCAAAGATCACCTGCATGCAAATAACCTGTCACAAAAGAAGAGATGGAGACAAACAAGCAAGGGTTCTCTGAAAACTGAAAATGTATATATCAAAGAGAATGAGAGAATGAATTGATGTGATAATACAATGAGATCAATCCTTATAAAAGGAGATCGAGAAACCCTAAAGTGTAACCCTAAAAGAAGCCCTAAAAGGAAAACATTTAATAATTATTAAATGTCACTTTATGCAAACTAAAGTGAAATCTTAAGAAGGGAATAAAGGCAACTTAATTAACACAATTAAGTTAAAACCTTTAATCTAACACAAACTTCTTGGTTTGTCGATGGGTGAGTTTTTCAAAGTGTCTGAAAATCAAAGACAAAGAGTATGTGTAATATTGGTATTTCTTATCATTACTTTGTTTTTTAGAAATTTTTGATGTTTGTGTAACCAATGTTGGCCTAAGAACCTTGTCAAAGCCCAACAGTCATCATGAAACTCTTTCATTCTATAGTGTTCCAAAATGGTAGCATGTGCACTCAGATAATAAAGAATTTAAATATCCCACCAATGTATCTTCAAGTAATTTCATATCTAACAATGGTAGTTCTCCAACAAATTATAAAGTTGAACAATACACAAGACTATATAGTTGTTCAAAAGTGGAACATTGGAGTTGGAGCATTGTAATAATTTGGAGATGTTGATACTAGGATAGAAACCTTGACAGGTAAAGTGGGACAATTTGTGTTTTTGAGGGAAATTTTAAATGGTGAAATCAACATTGTGAAAGAAAGAGATGGTATTGGAAACCATGGAAATTCACCCATCTCCAAAGAAGGATCTACACTCGATAGGAAAGATAACTGAGTGAAAGGGAACAATCCCTTGAAAAGGTTAAAATGACACACATGTAGGTAAAATACAAAATACATTTCAAGGCAATAAGGAAAACTTAAATTTGTTTGTAACTACAAATGAATATAGGAAAGTACGTGATATATTGTGTACATGTTTGGGGAAGTCCCTCTAGAGAATATAGATTGCCACACCAAGAACTCGAATTGTTTGACAAGATGCCTCAAAGGATATGAAGAGTTATATACAATGACACATTGTGTGCTTCTTGAGAGAGCCAAATGTGTATATTCAAGGAGTCAAACATGGTTAATGGTGCAGGTTTTGTTCAACAAGGCAGTCACATGATTGCTAGAAGTATATCCTATGGTGTCTAATCGGGACTTGCTTAGATGGGTTGCGAGTTCACATCACTGACAGGCGAGAAGACACAAGAGAACAAAATTGAAAGGAAAAAACACATCCTATAGAAGAGAATAAAGACTAAAGTTTCAATGCCTTGAACATTTCAAGAAAAAAATGATGTTGGTCCTCCAAAGAATGGAAGAATAAATTGTGAAGAATACAATGTGAATATAAACTTTACAAGCCAAATGGATATGTCGGGTTTGTCGAAAGTCCAAAGGTCATTTTAAAAATTGTTTGTGGAATAACAAATAGGATTTCAAGAATCAATTGTGGGAGTTGTTTTGTAATTTATTTTATAAAACTTTATAAACTCCCAAAATTGAAAAAGAGTCAATTATAGAAATAGATAGGTCATTCTTTTTTATTTATTGTAAGACTTCAAAAGAGGAGGCATCCTTTTTTTTTAAGATTTTTTTTTGCTAAGGCAGAATAATTTTTGAAAGGAAGGACTGAGTTTTTTACTTTGTACAAAGAAAAGAGTATGTAAGCTTTTCATTTAAGGAAATAAATAAAGATCATATGACTAGTATGTGAGTCAGGCATGTTTCTTTGTGTTGTGGGTTCTTCTGTTGATGAATTCACAATTGTTTCTTTGATGTTTATCACATGTTTAACTATAGTTGCTTTCCTTCATTTTATATGTGCTCTTTAAATCTTTGAGGGATCAATTTACGTGTTCTTCCTCTTTTCTACATAGTTATTTTTCTTGTCTATGTTTTAACTTATTTGTCTTTCATGCTTTCTAGTTAAAAACACACATTAATATCTAAATTTCATCATATGAAGGAGTTGTACTTTTAAAATTCAAAGAAAAACTCGCTAATCCAATAGCGATCTCTCCAACTATTGGTTCATTTGTTGTTGTTCACTAAACAATTTAAAATCATTTCTTAAAGCAAACCACAAACCAAATCTAATAACCAACACTACTCAAATATTTCTTACTTTAATTAATTTAAACTCCTTTATAAATTTGAGATTTAACTTGATTAAAATTTTGTCCTATTGATTTCCTTAAATGTCTAAATTATCTAAATAGAAAGAGAAGAATTCTAATACATTGTCTCAGACCTCACTACAATAAAAAGACAAGAATGCTGGTACATTATCTCAGACCTCGTAGTGTGGGGGTGTACTTATCTATTGTTGGGAGGAGGAAGGCCAAGCGGTGGGGGGTACCTCAGTATTATTATTGAAGAAGATATTCAATCAAATTAAACTGGTTTCCCCCTATGTTTTTTTTGGAGGAAACCCGAAATTTGAGGCAAAAGAATAATGTAGTATGACACATGTCAAGTCTATAAAGTGCAAATTCCACATAAAGTGAGGAGAATTTTGACTGAAGTTTTTAGCATCAGCAGGAGCAGGAGCGGCATCGGCATAGCCTCACGGTCGAAGACGGGTAAGCAGCCAGTACTCTCATTATTTTTTTCTACTCTTCGGCTCGTTTATTCTTTAATTAGCACAGGCTAACGGGATAGAATCCCGTAGATCCCCGATAGGCTGATCGACAGCAAAGGGGTTTGAAGGGGATAAAAAATAGAAGGTAAAATGTCTCTGGAGGTCACCCAAATTCTGCTGAATGCACAGTCTGTAGACGACGGGATTCGGAAACTTGCTGAGGAAAACTTAAAACAGTTCCAAGATCAGAATTTTGCGGCCTTTTTAATCTCCCTGTCTCATGAGCTCGCAAACAATGAAAAGCCTCTGGAAAGCCGGAGGCTTGCGGGGTTGATTTTGAAGAACTGTTTGGATGCCAAGGAAGCCCAGAGAAAGGCTGAGCTGGTTCAGGGATGGAGATCGTTGGAGGCCCCTGTGAAAACCCAGATCAAAGAATACCTTCTGCAAACCCTAAATTCTCCTGCCAGAGATGCTGGCCACACTTCTGGCCAGGTGATTGCTAAGATTGCAGGCATCGAACTCGGACACGGGGAGTGGCCTCAGCTAATAAAGGTACTCCTGGCCAACACGGAGGGTCAGCAGCCCGCCCATCTCCGGCAATCAACCCTAGAAACCCTAGGGTTTGTTTGCGAGGAGGTTTCTTCCGATGCGTTGGCTCAGGATGAGGTGAATTCGATACTCACCGCCGTCGTGCAGGGCATGAATTCGAATTCCCCGGAGGATGGTGGTGTTGATGTCAGATTGGCTGCCACCAGGGCCCTGTACAATGCTCTGGACTTTGCACAGACCAATTTTGATAATGATATGGAGAGGGATTACATCATGAGGGTGGTGTGTGGTGCCACGCTTTCACCTGATATCAGGATTCGTCATGCTGCATTTGAGTGCCTGGTGTCAATCTCGTCAACGTATTATGGGAAGCTCAGGCCTTATATGCAGGATATCTTTACAATTACTGCCAGAGCGGTAAGAGAAGATGAGGAGCCTGTGGCTCTGCAGGCTGTAGAGTTCTGGAGCTCGATCTGTGACGAGGAGATTGATATATTAGAGATGTTTGGGGATGATTTTGATGGGGATTCGGAGGAGGCGCCATGTTTTCATTTTATTAGGCAGGCACTTCCTTCGCTTGTGCCGATGTTGTTGGAAACATTGCTGAAGCAGGAAGAAGACCTGGATCAGGATGAGGAAGCCTGGAATCTGGCAATGGCAGGTGGTACTTGCTTGGGTTTGGTGGCAAGGACAGTAGGCGATAATGTAGTTCCTCTGGTTATGCCATTTGTCGAAGAGAATATATCGAAACCGGATTGGCGGTGCAGGGAGGCAGCTACTTATGCATTTGGTTCGATTTTGGAGGGTCCATCTGCTGAGAAAGTTAGCCCCCTTGTCAGTCTCGCACTTGGCTTCATGCTTAATGCAATGAAGGATGAGAATAATCATGTCAAGGATACAACTGCGTGGACTCTTTCCAGGATTTTTGAGTTTCTGCATGGTTCCTCGGTGCAAACTCCTATTGTGACACAATCTAACCTGCCACTCATTATCTCTGTTTTACTTGAGAGTATGAAAGATGTTCCAAATGTTGCAGAAAAAGTGTGTGGCGCATTGTATTTCCTTGCCCAAGGCTACGAAGATGCACCAATGAGCTCATCGCCACTTTCTCCGTTTTTCCAGAACATTGTTCAATCTCTCCTAGGTGCAGCTCACAGGGAAGATGCAGTTGATTCTAAGCTTAGAACCTCTGCTTACGAGACATTGAATGAAGTTGTAAGATGTTCAACTGAAGAGACAACACCCATAGTGATGCAGCTGGTTCCAGTCATCTTGATGAAGCTCAATGAGACACTTGAAGTCCCAAAGCTCTCTTCAGAAGGCAGTGAGAGACAAAATGAGCTGCAGGCTCTTCTATGTGGCTGTCTGCAGGTTATTATTCAAAAACTGGGGGCTTTGGAGTCTACAAAGTATGGCGTTCTACAGTATGCAGATCAGACAATGAATAGTTTTCTGAGAATATTTTCTTCTCGGAGTGCTACAGTACATGAGGAGGCAATGCTAGCCATCGGGGCATTAGCATATGCAGTTGGTGTGGAATTTGGTAAGTATATGCAAGAATTTTATAGATATTTGGAGATGGGCCTTCAGAACTTTGAAGAATATCAAGTCTGTGCTATCACTATTGGTGTGGTTGGTGATGTCTGTAGAGCATTAGATGACAAGGTGTTGCCTTATTGTGATGGCATCATGACGCAGCTTCTCAAAGACCTATCAAGTGATCAGCTACATCGTTCAGTAAAACCCTCAATATTTTCATGCTTTGGAGATATAGCACTGGCCATTGGGGAACACTTTGAAAAATATTTGGGTTATGCAATGCCTATGCTTCAGAGGGCAGCAGAGTTGTCTGTGCAGTCTGTTAATCAAGAGGATGAATTGATCGAGTATACAAATCAGCTGCGTAATGGAATCTTAGAAGCATATTCGGGCATTTTTCAAGGTTTCAAAAACTCCTCCAAAAAAGAGTTACTGATTCATTATGCAGGTCATATTTTGCAATTTCTTGAGAGTATCTACCAGGATAAAGACAGGTACTGTCTCATTTCTACATTTTTACTCATAAAATAAATTAAATGCTTACATTTTCTATTAAAATCAATTTTAGCAATTCAATCTTTACAGTTTAGCCTGCCTGCATAATTTTGTAAAATTCATTTTCTGATGACTTGCGCGGTAATGTAGGGATGAAGTTGTCACAAAGGCTGCTATTGGTGTTTTAGGAGATTTGGCAGACACACTAGGTACAAATGCTGCTCCTCTGCTATGGCGTTCAGTATTTTATAAAGATTTTATAAATGACTGTTTGTCATCTGATGACCCTCGGATTCAAGAGACTGCCGAATGGGCGAAAAGGACTGTGAGTCAAGTGCTTTCAGGCTGATTTTTCTTGTCCAAGATGATTCAGTTAGTTTGGCTATTTATCATTAACAACCAAACTACTTGTTTGTCCTATGGAGTTTGCTACCATGCTCGAGGTTCCTTGGCTTTGGTCACAAGGTTTCAGGAGTTGTCCTTGCCTCTGTTAACATTCGATCACTTCCTTCCTTGGCAATAAGACAAGAGAAACTCTGGTCTGGTCCTTTGGAAGTCCTGCTTGTCCACCAGGCTTCCATGGGAGTTCTGACTTGTATCCATGAATATGAATTTGGCCCCTAATATCTGTCTCCAGTAAAATCTCACACACCTCTGTTGATCGTGCATGTCAATAGTTGCCTGCTTATTTTCTTTGCACGATTTCAGAGTGTAATCTGTGCTTCTGCTAGCATCAAAAGTTATGCTTTTGTCTGGATTCAACCTAGACTTGTTTTTTTCTAACACCTTGCAGAGTTTTGGTTTTGCTTCAACCTAGGCTGGTTTCCAGCTAACATCTTTCAGTGCTTTGGTCTAACTTCAACTTAAACTGGCTTATGTCTAGCACCATGCAAACTGATTTGGATACCATGTTTATGCTGACTGAATCAGCAAATTATATCTTATTCAGCCTTCACACAAGCTTCTTCTCAACCATTGTGGATCCAATTGCTCCTGATTTTTGTTGATATTTGGAGCACACACTCGTTACTGGCCTGGTATTCATGTTGACAACTTGCTAATGTAATTTCTACTCACCATGTTGAGTGTACTGATTCTTTTGTCACCCCCTACATTTCCGATGTAAAGACATATGAATGTAAACAAAGGATTATCAAACATTCATACGGTATGTTCATAAAAGTGCCATTTGTATGCTAAGTACACTGTTAAGGGAATGGATTTAAACTTATTTATTTTTTTGGCTCCAAGCTGCCCAATAGTAAATGTGGCATGCTGTTAAATAGGATGCTTCATTCTTGAACAAATTTCTATATGTAGAGGAATTTTACCATGAAAATGATGTTGCTGTGATGTATTAACTTAAAACTTGAAAGTGTGTCAAACGGTACTAAGTTATATATGTTAAGTGACAACATGCATGTGTGATGTGGGTATATGATATACATTGTTTATTTGATGTTTATTTAAGCTAGATTCACCATGTAGTTTTCCGTTATGTTGTGTTTTGGGTCAACAAATAGCCAATGCAGATGTTGCTTGAAGGCTTCGACCTACATGCTTCGTTTTAACCCAAGAACATCCCATTTTGCTCGCCTTGGTGGCAGATAACCAACCATCAATTTGAAAGCATAGCATATATTCAGAGTAAGACATTAAACAAATCCATTGATTCTATTGAATTAAAGTTTATTTGCTGTCTATTTTTCAAGAACATAAAATTTCTGGGACCTGGTTCATATTTACTCCTGCTTATACAGAAAACTGCAATATAAAGTGTCTTTACTGGTGTGACTGTTTACTGCAAGAAGTGTACTAAGGGACATTCACAACTTAAATAATCTCTTCATCCTCATCTATATTGTCACTATGATTTGTACTCTCCCAATATGTAGAGTAGAAACAATATTAATCCAGTCTGACCTCCATGTACCCCTCCTCTTCATGCCATCAGAACAAGAACTTAGAAAACTTCAACTGAGCTAATGAACAATTTAGTCAATAGGGTGTAGCTCACCCAATCCACCATGGCCCGTCATTGATTCATTGACTCTGCCACCAATATATCCTATCTCCTCCTTATCTCACAACCCTATCATATTACAAATAATGTTTGCATTTGTATTTTCCCCTACTATAATTAGGGGCTACTTCCAACATCACATACGTTTGCATACTACACCCATTTGAATGGAGGACGTATCTCCACCATTGCTATAGGCATGAGATGTGGAATTTGTTCATATATTCACACCATTAATAGGGTATGGAAACTCATGCTAAAATGTCTTCTATAGGATATATGATGCATGTTCCCATAGAATCTAACAATATGTTTTGTCCAAATCTTTGGATAGTGTGACAAGTATAAATGATTCGGATAATTGGATCCCAAGATATTGCTATATTGGTAGTCCCTTCTCTCGAATGACTCTAGCACTCAAAATACCAAGTCATTCTAAATATTTGTAACATCTTTTTTTCTAAATGACAATATTTCTAGGATCCAAAGTAGTACCTTAATACTAAAGTGCACATCTCATCTATCTCTAAAATGATCCAATACCATAATTATTCTACTATTGCATCTATTATTGGGAGACCCGATATATAGTGCATATTGTCTAGCATCATAGTCTACTCTTCTCCCTCTTGGGGAAATCTTAAAGTATTGGAATTTGAATTCTAACATGTGGCCCCCTCATGAATCACCTAATTTTGACTTGACATTCTTCATTGTAGTTATCCGGTATTTCGAGGAACCTCCTCTCAAGTAGGGTAAGATTGTCTAAGGTGGGCTTTGAGACAAGATATTTCATCACGTCTACACTATGTAATGTATAGGGGATTACCATCCTTTAGAGCATCACCTACATCCTAAAAATTGAAGAGGAAATAATCAATGTTTTACAAATAGCTACACTACCAAACTAAGACAAAATTGCACACATTTTAGCATTAGCATGATCTTGTAGGAGTCTCTAGTGATATGGGCTAATTTTAAGAGTTGTGAGAATTTAAGTCCATATAAAATAACTCCTATCCAATTTACTTTTTTGTCTTTCATTTCCAACAATTCTTGTGCAATTATTTTTCTTTGAAAGATCTTAAGTATACATCCTACTCTCATAATGCAAGGTTTTTTGTTTCAATATTCACTTAAATTCTTGTGGCATTCCATGTTTTTCTAGCCCATCCTTTCAAGCTTGAAAATAAGTGTTCTATCCTCACTCTAACAATGTAAATTTAAGTGGCAATGACAAGTTATAACCCACTTTTACTTTGTATTTTCCCTTTATATTGCTTTTTATACTTTTAAATAAATTGGAGGGTTGCAGCCCAACTACAATTTTCACATTTTGATAGGCTAAATTACATTTCTCATTCCTTTTAAGATTAGTGTTACTACCCATTTTTTCATATTCATTGCACTTTCCATTACAACCCTTTTCTCTACTTTCTCTCTTAGCTTAACTTAAGCCACCCCAATAACTTTTTAGTCTATTTTGTGACATAGATGCCATTTGCTTGGCATCACTCATTCATTATGCCTCTAGCACTAGCTTCACTTCATTTCTAAGTTAGATCCCAATCACCATGACAAGCCCCCCATTCTATCATCAATAGGTAAGATACATGAGGATGTTTATGCTAAATCCTAAAAAATATAATCATTTGACATTCCTTTAGAATAAATCATGGAATAATTTCAATTAATTAGCCACTTAGATCAAGGAGAAAAGCAATAAGCACTCAAATTTGACTATCTTAAATGGTATCACTAGAGAGTTGCTATTGTGAAGTATAGATCATGTGTGATCATATAGGGTTAATTTTGATTTACAATTGCATTGATGTTTCAGTAAAAATAGGTGTATCAATGTAAAAGGGGGGGGCATAAGAATAAGAAGTTACAATGATTAATTTAGTATTATAAGGATGTGATGACTTTTTTTCAATAATTTTATGTCTTCGAGAATGGAGTATGATGCATCCTAACATTGATGATGAATCCTTGTTCACCTTTATTAGCTTATGATATTATTATTTTCCTTATCTAACCTATGTTTCTTTCATTTCTTTTGCACTTATTTTTCTTTATAACTCTCTTTGCTTTGATTGTTAATATAGTTTGTCACCCTTTGATTGTATTTTATGTCGTCAATTGCTTTTAGACTTTCACTCATCAATTTCCCCTAGAAAATGATCCACATGTTCTTAGTTGCCTTTGTACTCTTTCACATCTTTGATTTTACTTTGAAGTCATTTTGGCCTCTTCTTTACAATCTTGAATTCTTGTTGCTCTCTTTCAACTAGTCATTTTTTACTTAAATCTCATTAATTTATTCTAGAAGTTTATTTGTTGATGAATTTTCACATGTGCTTAGCATTTCTTTTTGTTTTGAATATTTGAACTTTGTAGGACCAAGCTTATAAGCTTATAGTTTTCAACTCTTTTTAGCTTGGACATAAACACCAACATGACTCTTATAGGCCACCCAAATGTCACCAACCTATTTAAGTATTTTTCATATATTTATTTTTTGAAAATCTCATTAATATCTCCCAAGCATCTCTCCAACATTTGCAACAATCTTATAAGGTCTTTTTAGTTTTTTTTTAGTTTTTTTTTTCACATTTTGTGTTAGTTTATGTCTAGCATAGAAACACAACTTTCTACTCGACTAATTGATTCACAACCATCACCAATAAAATCTCGTTTAGTGATATGTACAATTTTGGATACTCCTAAAATCTCATGCAATGGCTACTTTTCCAAGTCTCAAAATTTAGGAGTGGTTAGATCAAACTGTTAAGGACTTTCCTTGTAGTTTCTAAAAATACCTAACCATGGGATGATTTGGATCTATTTCTATGAAGAAAATTTTAGTATTCTATGTATGCTCTTTGTCATAAGGGTAGATTGGTTTAAACTTCTTTGATTGTTTTGGAAAATTTTATTAACCACCCATATCTCTATGCAAACACTTTTGTTGGAGTCCTTGCAATTTCCATAGCTTTCCTTGCAATGTTGAGACAAAACATTAAGTGAAAGGAAAAATACAACAATAATAAACATTTCCACATAAGCCTAAAAGAGATAAATATGCAAATAAGTACTCATAATCCACCATACAGAAGAATAGAAAAACATACCATTAAGATGACACAAGATATCCTTGGAAAAATCTTCATGAGGGAGAAAACCAACCTCCAAAAGCATGTACACTCAATGTATTATTCAACAATGAAATATTACAATACACTTACAAAGTCTCTATGAATATTTTTGAAACATCAAGCTCTTCCAATCCATCCTCCACATGTCCAAGTATAAAGGGTAACCATGCAACCACGTATCCAATGTCATGCTTGACATATGCACTCTTTAGGAGAGCCCAATACAAATGACAACCAACCTCAAAGGTTATGATAGCTAATCTCAACTATTATTCATGTGTTTTCTTTTATAAAAACAAGTTTGCACAAGACCACCAAATAGTATTACATAAACCATGTGCCTAATACCACAAGCTTACAAAACCATGTCCCTCTCATTTACTTTTTTGTATGAAGTTTTTCTAGAATCAAATATTTTTTTCAATGTGTAATCCACATATAACATACAAAGTGGCCCCAAATATGTCTAGCCCACATAATGCATGCATCCCTAGATTTCCTAGCTACATCACAAATAAATAGTTTTATAATGCAAACATTTTGATTAGAGGGGAAAACGGGTTTTGAATGGACCCAAAACCATTTACAAACAAGTTTTGAATGGACCCGAAACCATCAGGTTTTGAAGGGACCCGAAACCCAAACCAGGACGATCATGCTGCCCGAAAAAAAGACAAGAGCAACCAGCAGCGAAACAAAGACGGAACCACAGCCAAAACCAACTGCCAAACACAGAAACAAGATTTTATAGGGATCTCAAACCCAAAGGTTTTGAAGGGACCATCAACCCTTTACAACCAGGTTTTGGCAGGGACCTTAAACCCATACAAATCACTTGTAACAGCCAGGCAACAACACACCAGTCATTCAAGAAACTCAAACTCTTCAAACCGCTGGTAGAAAAAACCAAGTCACAGACAACCACAAGGGCATAAAAAACATAGCCCAACAACACTCCCTCTCCACCTCTAGAGGAGGAGTCACCGCACACACTCAAGGCTCCAACCTTTTCCCACAAAAGCCAATAGTTCTCTCCACCTCTATAGGAGAAAAAACCAAGCTCATCCTTGCCACAATAGCCACACAACACAGGCAACACTCCACCTAAATAGGAATGGGCTTCGCTTTAATGGGAGATGCAGGAGAGAGCCATCAACCACATAATACACCTCACCCAAAAAAGGAGAGGACTCCACCTCCATAGGAGAGGTCTTGTTGATGGTGAAAATTACACAAACAACATTAAAACAGAATATTTCTACTCTATTTCTCATGAAAAAGAAAGACAACATATAGTAGCCTAACTCCCAAGGTCCTGGTAGTTGGTTCTCAACCGTCTGGTGTCACTCAATCGGTTCATGCAACTATAATATTCAAGGGGCCTGTGTTGGTAACAAAAGATTCAAACAATGACTCATTTTACCGAATTGTTTTAGTAAATCAATGGGGTTTCAAACAAAAGAAAAAGATAGATCAAAGGGTAAACCAATAAGTATGAATCAAATTTATCTAGCATCTGGACATATATCTTCAATAATGAATGTTTTTCCAATCAGAGCAAGAAAACCATAAGATGACACAATCTATAGAATAATCTATACCATTGCATACATTTTAGGTGCTTAATTAACTTCACAATTACACATCACAAATACTTCAAGGATTTCAAAACAACACACATTCATTCATCATCAAGATTATAGATCAACAGACTTCAATAAATTTAATTCAATGATAATCTAACAAGATAATCTTTAAATCTGGTTTCTTCTAATGACTTTCATCACATAAGAAACTAGCATGCTTCAGCACAATCACCGGCATTCAGATAGATTATAACTTATTAGCCTTATCAAAAACAACTCAATTCTAACTCCATATTGCGTAAACTTGTAATTTTATCAACTGTAAAATATCTAGTAACAATGTATCTCAGTAATCACTACAAAATTCTATCTCCTAATCTCAGGTAAGCCAATTTTATTCTCAATTAGCCGACCTTTACAATATGATACCCACGGGGTATTTATAGATATACAAAAGCTTGAACTCCACCTCTATTTTAGGTTATCCACCTTTTTAGGAACTGAAATTCTCTTGGAAACTTAGATCGATTTGATCTTGAGTTCTTACATTAGACATTTAGTTAAACTAGAGAACAGAAAATAGAAGAAAAAAAAGAAGTCATGCGCTCCAAAACTATCAGTGCTGCATGCAAGGGAGAAGGAAATCATGCATGCAAGAGATTTATGCATGTGAAGCTGGATCTGCAATGAACTCATCATAACTGGCGAAGACTTGCTGTAACACATCTAATTCTGGCCCATCAACCCAGCTATCTTCAAATTTGATTCACTCCAACTCTGCTGCAACAAACCCTTTCATATCTTTTATCTTTACTAATTCTTTTCTTGCAACTTTCATTTCTTCCTTGACATCCATTAGCCGATCTATCATCAAATCTTCTCCATCATCTCCTTTCTGCATGAGTTCTCTAAATTTATCATCCCATTTCTCTTTGATCTGACTCAAAGACATGCCTTCTTTTGTTAATACATTTACATCTACAACGATAGCAATGACTGCTTCCAGCTCCTCAAATTGTTTAGTCAAATTATTAACAGCATCTTGGACCTCACTCCTATGTTTACACAAGAAATTTGTCCTGAATCAGAGTATACGAGAGGTCTTCTCCACAAAATCCTTATTTTCCTCCTCAAGTATTGATTGTTCAAGAAGAGTAGTTAAAGGCAATGCACTAACCTTTTCTAATTTCTGACTATACTTTTTATACTCCTCTTCTTGTTTCTCCGATGCTTCAATATATTGCTGCATTTGTCCTATTAACTCTTTTGTCCCTTTAATAACCTCAAAACCTCCAATCAAAAATTCACTTACTTCCTGATTCAACTTGTCTACCCATCTGTCTACCATCTCCGCTTTGCCTCTTACCTGCACCAAATCATCTACCTCCTTTTTGCTTAACAAAATAGGAGTCTCAATGGTCGTTACCTGTTGTGATCTCGGAGAGGAAACACTTTTCAAAAATGAATGTAATTGATCCAACTGAGCCTTCAGCTCATCTTTCTTATGTTTGTCCTTTATCATTCTTGACTTGGTTGTTAGGTTCATCTATTGATTCCTAGTGGGCCTTCCCAAGTTGACAATACTCAACTGATAATCTGTTAGTTGCATGTCCCCTACCTTCTTTTCTATCATTGGCATGGCACACTCAGCAACAATCTCTCCTTTGTCCGTGAGTCTGGTAGAGTGTAGGATTTTGGCCTTCTTTTTAGGCCTCTCTTGTTCGATCTCCTTCATCATATCCTCCCAATTGAGAGGTTGTGAAGATGTTACTGCCCTTTTTTGCAAATCCAATTTTAGCCAAGTGGGAGCACATGGAGCAGTAGTCATCATAGAGGAAGAAGAAATAATGGTAGCAGGTGGCTGCATATTCACTTGGGGTTGAGAGTCAACCCTTGATTTCTCTTGTTGTTCTTGCACTATATGCATCTGCACAAGCCTTTTAGCCTCTTCCTTATCTTTCTGTTCTTGTATCTTTTTATCCTCTTCTTCTTTCTTCAACCTCTCTTCCTCCAACCGATCTCTCTCCTCTTTCTCCCTTTCCAATCTGTCCTTCTCTAGAGCTTCTTTTTCTAGTTTCTCTTTTTCTAAAGCCTGTAGTCTTTCTTTCTCTAATCTTCCCACCTCTAAAGCCTTAATTTTTTCTGCCTTTGCTTCTTCTTCTTGCTGCTTCTTAACCAGCTCTTCGGCATTCTTTTCCTTTCTTAACCTTTCTGCTTATTCATCCTTTTGGCGAGCTTCCTCTGCAAGTTTCAACTTAGCAATCAAGATTTCTTTCTCCCTCCGGTTTCTTGCCTTCTCTTCTTCAAGGTCATGAATCTTTTGTATTAGTTCCAACTTTTCATTCTCTTCTTTAACCTTGAGTTCATACTCTTGTTGCCTTTTTTGTTTCTCTACTTCATCAGCTACTACCTTAGCTTCAATTTGTTTGGCTTTTAATTGTTGTTGGTGCAGTATAGCATCAGCTTGTACCTTGGCATCAATTTCCTTTTGTTTCTCTAAGGCTACAGCCCTTGCATCAGAATCCTTTTTTGCCTCTTCAAACAACTTCCATTGATCTTCTTGTGTCAAAACCTGCTCAGTATCCTCCTCTAGAGGCACATTTTCTTGCATATCTTTTTTTGATATGGTCTCATCTGAATCTGTCCCAACCTCATGAATTTCCTTCTCTAAGGTTGCTTTTCCCTTTCCAGCTTCAGCCATACTATGAAGAGCTCCCTTTTGAACTTCTTTACTCTTCTTCCTTGTAAGTGGGACTTGTGCGGATGATTCACTTAATATAGGTGTTGAAACAATTGATCCCTTTTGTACATCCTCTTCTTGTATTTCCTCTTCATCATCTACCACCTTAAGTTCTACCTCTTCAATGCTCGGGGGAAAGAACTCCAATGGCTCTTTGGGAGGTGTCTTCCTTTTAATCCTTTTGTATCCCTTACCCTTTTTAGGGGCTGGTCCTTGAGGCGCTTTGGTTCTTAACACCAACTAGTTAACACTCCTATCCAATACTGTCCTTCCAATTTGCTTGATCTCAATGGTCTCTTCAGCATCCCAGTCAATTGGATCCAAGCTCTTAGTGCCAATGTTCAAAGCTTCATAGGATGGATCCAATACAATTCCATCATCCACCAATGTGTCAGGAATATTATCTTTAACACCAAGCTCTGACATGAGTGAGACAGACAATCTTTCATAATTCTTCTTTCTTAGATCATATTCATCTTGTCGGTCACTCCAGAAGTCTTCTAATAGATTAAAATGTTTGTTAAACACCGAAGGTAACAAAGCATACATCTTACCCTTTAGATCAAAGTGCCTACGGGCTGTGTATAAACCTAACTTCAATTGTATCAATTCACTACAGACCACCTTTGCTCCTACCAAGTGTTAACAACCATACTCACCCAACTTCATGGGGAACCTGTGACATCATGTTTTATGCTTTATTCCAAACCGAGCATTAACTCCAAGAGCCTGATACACAAACTCCATCAACACTATTTTGTTATTGCAGCACCTTGGAAGCAGATGTGGATGGCCTTCAAAACCAGCTAACCTGAAATATGTAAATTTGGGGTATTCAATGTACCAACATCCCCATTCAACTATGAATGCCATGGCTTCTTGACTCAACCTATACCCTACATCCCCATTCAATTGGTTGATGACTACATATATGAATGCATCATTGACTCTCCTGAATTGAGTCTCAGAAACTTGCAAAGACAACTGGTCATAGTGCTCCCACACTTTCTTCTGTCCATCCAATGCTCCCATTATTCCCACTTTGTTTAAACCTGGGAAGATACCCAACCTTGTTGCTTCATACACAATATAAGAGGTCATAAAGAAACACTTAGTCTGCCTGATGTTGGTCAGTTGATCATGAATAGCATTTGACACAATCATCGGCCAATCAAACTGCTGGGCTCCATTTAAGATTGTCTAGATGAAAGAAAACATCCACTCCTTGAACCGAAATGTATCTCTCTTCCCAAAAACTCTAGACAACATCATAATTATATCCAATACCTCTTTGTAGAAATCTGCCCTCTTTGGCTGGTCTGCAAGCTTGCTTAAAGATTTATGTTCTGTCTTCAACCACCTTTTGTTTAAATGAGACTTATTGGAGTCCTTATACTTACTATATTTCTCCAAGGCTTCTGCCTCATCCAACTGCACCAAGTTCTTAGGATCAGGGACATTGAATATACTTTGCAATGCTTGAGGAGTAAGATCAATGATCACATTGTTCTGTGAATCCATGCATTGTCTAGTCGTAGGATTGTAGGCACTTGCTGCTGTCAAGATCAACTCCGGGCACTAGATTGACAAAGGAAACACAGTAATATGAGCCAGACCGAAATCAACAATTCTTTGTGTTCTTCCTGTTACATCTTCCCCTTTCCGCAAAGGTATCTGCATATAGCTCTTCAAAATTGTACTGGCCCAAATTGGTATCAGTGATGTCCGACCAATCTGATTCTACTTTGCTGACTTTGATAACAGGACTCCTGTGATTATACCTCAAGGTATAAGGCAATTGGTCAGGCTTGATTTTCTTTGGTTTAGGCGCTGCCTTTGATGCCTTTGATGTTCCTGCTGGCCAGTTTCTTTGAGAAGCTTCTCCTGATGTTCCTGACATCTCCTTAGATTTCCTGCAACAAAATTTATAGTTAGATCCTTGAATATCATCATAAAACATGCTTTAAAAGGATACCTTTCATGTATATATTAGAGGCGCAACTAGGTAGAAACATATTCTAAACAGTCTCTTTTAACACACTGGCGGAATCGGAGTCGAAACTGGAAAGGTAACTCTACTAACACGAAGCGGGCTCGGATTCGGAACTGAAATGACGATCGGAACCGGAACCGGAATGGAAACTAATTCGGGTTCCTTCAGATTTTCTGTTTTTCATATTCGGGTTCGTTTCCGATCCCACTTTCACCAAGTAAACATTTTTTTATAAGTAAAAGCTCCTCACTATGGGCGGAGCCAGAGACGGGATGGAAATAGCATCGATACCTTTTGGAAAACATAATTTTCATGTTCAAAAACAATTCTGATCTCGCTTCCGACCAAGTTGACCATGACGCCATAAACGACCTTATCAATTTAATGCAGAACTTCATGGTTTCAAACTAGACGATTCTCAAATGACATGGGGCTAACCTGAACTTTGATAGAACCATCCCCATATGACCAGGGGCGACTGTATCCTAGGGCATCATATTTTAATCTTTAAAACGTGATCACAAAAACACACAAAACCCTAATCTAGAAAACACGGCATGAAAACTAGGGCACAATTTTAACCCTCCCTATTTTAACCTAACAAACGCATAAATGAAAACTTGAGTAAAACAACAAATCGCATAAACCCTAAACTACTGTAAAAACGTGAATTTAATCTACCTCACTGTAAATCCCTAATTTTAACTAACGCCATTTAAATCTAACTAACTGCAAATCAAAATAGCACAATGCGATCACGGCTAAAATGTGAAAGCGACCGTGCCCTAAAACACAAAGAACTAAAAACAAAAGCAAAAGAAACAAAGAATCTAACCAGACCAACAAAATAAAACAAGAACCAACTCAAACAAACCTACCAAGAACCACAAATTCGTTTAAACGAAATGATTCAAAGCACGAGCAAATACAAAAAACACAACAGTAAATAAATGAAGAACAACAACGATAAGAAACCCTACCTCGAACACAAAAGAACACAGCTAACCTTCTGAACTGATCCGTAGGCAATAATCTTCTCCTTGTTCAATCGATTCGCTCAAATGAACTCCGCCGCTACTCTTCAAGGATAACTTTAGTGGCGAATCTTCGCCAATTGGCGAATTCTAGGAATCTGGCAATTTGAATTTGACGAATCTACCGTATTTGTAGGGTGTTCAAATCGCCAGGAATTCACAGACTATCGGTCCAATGCATGTCCATTCGCCAACAATTTTTTTTTATGAGGCATGTTTAGGCAATAAATTTGCCATAACAGACTACGCGTTTCCAATGCATCGATCAATATTTTCGCCTGGAATCCCGGGGAACATGTCAAAGTCACCTACATATTCGCCAATACTATTAAAACATCATTATATGAAGACCCATTTCGCCAATTAAAATTTACAAATAGTTGCTTGTGAAGACCCATTTCGCCAATTAAATTTATAAATAGTTGCTTATGAGGACCTATTTCGCCTTGAAAATTTCAAGGTATCGTTGTATAAGCACACGGGATTTGCCAAATTTTTAACATACCATTTCAAAATCCCACGGAATTCGCCAAATATGGATTGATATAAATACAATTGAAACTGTTATTTGTTCTTACACATTTTGTTCGGTTCTGAGGTTCTACTTCTCAATTCAAAAGTCAGCGAAAGCCGAAAACGTAGACTCAAAGGTGAGTGATCATTTCTTCATACTGTTATTAGTTATTAGACTATTAGTTATAATAATAAGATTTCTTTATCTGTTTTTCATTCTTGCTTCAATCTTAAACATAATTTTAAGCAGGGAATGTGATCTATATTCTCTGTCGGTCTGTCCTTCTTAAATAAGAAGACATTTTTTTCCAGATTTTATTCGAAGTGAGATCAATATGTCGACCAGCAAGGGTAAGACTCCCGAGCAAGCGGGTAATGAAGAGACTGGGAGGCCATCAAAACGCCCAAAACGGGGAGGTACCATACAGTCTTACTTTGGAATTGGAAAAACTTCTAATCCATCAGATCAAGATGGAGCTACACTATCAACTCTTCCACCAAATATTATTGAAAATGGAGATACATCATCAACTCTTCCGCCACAGGAAGGTTAAGGTGAGATTGTCATTGTGTTAAATCAAAATGTATCAAATGAGGATGGAAATACCGCAGAAGATGTTCCAAGGGATACCTTGGATAGCCAAAATGAGATAATCGACTTGGATGAGGATGATGTTGGTAGCAAGAAAAGAAAAGGCAAAGCAAAATTGGGGCGTGAGTGGGAAATGACAAGGAATTTTCAAACTGGTTGGTTGTCGAAGTACCCATTCCTTGAACCAGTGGGGGTATCAAACGAAAACGATATTGAAAGGGCAAGAAAGGTCAGATGTAAGATTTGTAGTTGGAAATGTGGAAGAGACAAGACGATGCAACTAAAGCTTGACACTATAGAAAAGCATATCGACAAAGTTTACGAAAAACAAATCGTAGACAAAAAGGAACAATCAATCATACGATGGAAATCAAAGGAAGAATGTCTTCATGTTAAGTATGCCGCAGATTATAGAGAGCATAACCATAGAATGTTGAAGATTAAAAAATGTGAAGGTACACTTGATGGTCATTTTGGAAAAGCCATGGCAGCAGCAAATCTGTCAAAAATTGTTCAGATGAGTGTTGTTTTTCATATTTTGTCCAGGGGGCATCCTATGACAGACTACCCATAATATTTTGATTTATTATCTTATTTGAGTGTTCCCCACTTTCCCTTCTCACATTGGTCAGTAAACGTTGGATGGGAATGGACGAATTGTCTTGCTGCAGTGGAAAAGCAAGATTTAAAGTAGAAATTAAAAGAGTCAAATTTCATTGCATTATCTTTAGATGAAGTTACTGCGGTAGACAATACTTCTTGGGTTTGTATGCATTCGTATACTGTAGAACAACATGTTCGCCAAGCTCATCTTCTTTGTGTTCATAAAATGAAGGACAATTCAACATCGCAAAATCTATTTGAACTAGTCAAGAAATCTTTGAATGAAATTGCAGGTATGGATGAGTTGACAATTGCCAAAAAGTTGGTGTGTGTAGGAGTTGATGGAGCTGCAGTGATGCAAGGTCAAAGGAGCGGTCTTTGCACAAAGTTACAAACTACTTGTGCACCATACATGCCTGGCATTCACTGCATGGCCCACAATGAATTTAGCATTCAAAATTGTAAGCAAGTTTCCTACAGTATCAAAAGTTGAAAATCTAGTTTGCGAGATCTACGCATACTTCTATCGAAGTCCCAAACGTTTCCTTGAATTTCAACATTTTGCTGAGGGAATAACACTTGGAAACAAGCTTCTCAAGGATGTCGATACCAGATGGATCTCCCTGCATGGACCAGCGCAACAAGTTCTTTCAGAATATCAATCATTGATTGGAGTGATGTACGAGCATTGCAGCACAGTAGACAAAGCTCCTGACCTCTTACATAGGTTAAGCGATATAGAGACATTCTTGACTTTAGCTAGTCTTCTCCCCATGCTGAATGAGATGAACAATCTTGTGAAGAAAGCCCAAGACAGAACTATGTATATTTATGAATATGCCAATCTACGTAAACTTACATGCTTGGCCCTCGATCATCTATATCTAGATATAACACAAGAAGGCACAAATTATTTGATGTGGCGGAAAATTACTGATTTGAATAATCTTGATAATTATTTGCAGTTTAATGCAAGCGGGCACTTATGTATTTGTGTACATGGACATGAGATACCAATGTACCATTGTAAGACAGGCACTGGCAGGCACTCTAGAAAAGAAGTACCTGTTAACGAGGAAGATTTTAACGACATTGTTAAATTTGTTAGTGATAATTTGAAGGAAATTGCAAAATCTCTTTCCTTAGAGATTCGTGAAAGATTCCCTCAACATGAAATACTTGAAGCCATGGGTATTGTGTATCCTCAATTTTGGGTAAACCGAGATAACCCAAAATATTTTCATGATCAAGTAAAAATCTTGATCGAACAGTTTTAAGAAAAGGTAACATACAATGAACAAATAATAGAAGAAATTTTAGATGAAAAAAAGCTTAGAAAGCAATCTCAGATTTTTGCAACAGCTATGAGGGAGTAGTATAAATCCATGGGCAAGGAGAAGGCCTTTGAACCAGGATCAATAAAAAAGGTTTGGACAAGCTTAGGTCAAAGTGAAATATTGCGTGGTTCGATGTCAGAATATTTCAAACTTGTTGATTTATGTCAAACAATGATATTGGGGTCGGTGGAGGATGAGAGAGTTTTCAGTACATTGGGATTTTTGAAATCAAAGTTAAGAAACAAACTGGACAAGAATTTGGAAAATTGCTGGAGGATGAAAGGATCTGCGTATAATGTCAAAAAATTTCCTTTTGAAAGGGCACTCGCAATCTGGAGGTCCACATGTGAAAGAAGAGGGACCGGGTTGTGCAACACAGGCTCTCCAATTCGAACAGCCATCGGCACTGGTGGTAGTGGCAGTGGGACTAGGCCTGGGATAGATGACAATGATATTGAAATTGACACAAATCAAACAATGAATGTTGAATCTGAGACATAGGCCAAAGAAACTACAGAGCAGTCTCAGAATCAAGATGACTCTTTTACTTTATCTGAAGATGAGGATCGGTTTGAGGACCCTGACTCCGTTTGGGAAATGGGAGATAATTAGCAAGTTTTAGGTATTTTTTTTGCACTTCATGAATCGATTTCCATTGTTCGAAAGTCCAAACTGTAGTTGATGTCTGATGATATTTTATATTGTATTCAATGAACATTGAAATTGTGAATCATTGCACTTCATGTTCATGATATCTTATTTTATATTGCACTCAAGCACTGCATGTCAGCTTGAATCATATTCCAAACTGTAGTTGATGATTTTGTATATTGTATTCAAATAAATTGTGTATCATTGCACTTCAAGTTCAGAATATTTTATTTTATATTGCAGTCCAAGTCTCCATGATATTTTATATTATATTGCACTTCATGAATCATAATACATATGCCAAAGTCAAACTATAGTAATGTAGTTGATGATATTTTATAAATTATATAAGATTCAATACCATCGGGCATCGGCCTAACAATGCTTCATCGGCGGAACCCCCATCACAATCCCGTCGATGGCCCGATAAAAATAACTCACAACCTAGTATCGGTGTAACAATACTCTATCGGGCTGACTCCTAAGGTGCTCTCCCGATATACCGATAGAGTCAAGTTGTCAACAAAAGCAACCATGAATTATAATTTATGACCATGGGCATGAATTATCTTATTTTATCAATAATCACAAAAATATACCACACTTTGATTTTATGAACAATGCAAATTGTAGAAATTTGTGTGACAAAATCCATATTATAGCCTACATTCACATTGCATCCATAAATACTAGTATACATATATTAATTAATAATATATATAAAGAATGTTGAAAGTTATCAATACTTAACATTGTTTATTATAATATTAATTAATAAAATATATGAAAAACTAATAATATATATAAAAAGCTATTTCTACTATTTTTATATATATTAATTAATAATATATATAAAAAATTATTTAAGCATACATATCTTAGTTTGTAATTTTAATCCAAAAGTATTTAAATTAACAACTATTTATTGGGAAGCTTTTAATTTAAAAAAAATTGAAAAATAGAAAAAAAAAACATTTTATGTGCTTGTTATTTTTAAGGAGCACATACTTCCACTTGCCTGTCATTTTCAATGAAGCTTCAAAAAGTTTACGAATATTCCTTTGTTGCTTTCACTGTATAACGCTTTCAGCGTAATTAAACAAAATTTGAAATTTCGTAGTGATGTAGTCCTTCCCCCATTCCTAACAAAATTCAATACCATCAGCCTAACAATGTTTCATCGGTGGAACCCCATCACAATCCCGTCGATGGCCCGATAAAAATAGCTCACAACCTAGTATCGGTGTAACAATAATCTATCAGGCTGACTCCTAAGGTGCTCTCCCGATATACCGATAGAGTCAAGTTGTCAACAAAAGTAACCATGAATTATAACCATGGCCCATGGGCATGGGCATGAATTATCGAATGCATAAAGTATATTGGGGGAACTATGGTGCATCGGGGAAACATTATTTGGCGTCCCACCGATAGAACGAAGGATAGGTGTCCATCGATGGAGAGAGTGGCTATTGGTGAAAGATTGATGTGACATCCCGTGGCATCGTGTTGCGGTGCATTTATGAACCAGAATTGAAGTGAATTATATCACAAGTTGATCGCATAGTTGTTACAAAATCCTGGAAGATTTCGCTTAGGGCAGAAGCAGAAAGGCAAAAACTTGGAGTTCTGACGCAGAAAAGACCAGTGGACTATGGAGGCAAGTTGACAAGACTCATGTAAGTACTTCACTTTCAGACCCAGCTGAGAAGCTATTTTACTCAAAAGCTTAAGATTTAAATAATGGAAGAGAGTACAGACAAACCTAAAGCTAAAAAATAGAAAACCGAAAAGCCTAAGAGACTCCTAAATGAAGACCTGATAGATCAATGTCCTGGGTCGAGGCCAAGACCCAAGAGGAGTGCTCAAATGAATCCTTCCATGGATCGATTATGGGACAAACATAAGGGCTTAGGGGATATTTGGACACCGCAACGAGAGTACGACCTCTTCATATACCATTACAGAAAACAATTTAGGTTCCAACCAGTTTGCAATCCATGGAGGTTGAACCTAGGAAGACTTGTAGTGCCCAATGTGTTTGTGAACGCAGAGCTAATTAAAGCTCTTGCTATCAGATATGACCCCAAGAAAAGAACTATTCAGTCACATGGCGGGGGTGACATGCTTGTTATTTTTAGGGATCTCATTTCTAATGTCTTTTAGTTAGAGTGTTCACTGAATTTATCATTCACACTCAAAGATCTTTTGGCAGAGTATCGCCACATGGATACCAGCTATAAGAGATGGAAATTACCTTTGCATAGGCCCAAGGATGATGGAGGCCAACTCAGGAGGTTCTCTAGCAGTGAAAACCCTCCTTTCCATGAAGATTTGTTCGAAGAGTATTTTCGATACACCTATTATTCAACTGGTCAGGTTTTGGGAATAGAGGTTCTGCCTCTCATGTCGATTGCCCCAATGGTCTTAGCTGCAGACATATAGAGCAAGGATGCCAGGCCATTTGATTATGCTAGCTACTTGGCCAATGCCCTACATCGAGGGCTCGAACAAATTAAAAATAATAGTGATAATATTAATTTTCAACACTATTCTTTGCTTATGCATTTGCTATTGTACAAGGGACAAGTCAGAGGGGTCTGGAGTGAAGAATTAAGGATAAAAGATACAAATGAAAATGGAGATTTTAAACCTGTAAAAATGTGGACTTCATTGTGGGACAACCGATTTGGTAGGTCTCATTACCTTTATTTTGAAGAATTTTTTGTAAAACCATTGATGAAGTTGTTGGGGTATCCGTGCAACTATAACCTATCCCCAGAAGTACAAAGATTTCTAAGACCAAAGGAAAATGACCGAAGAAATAAAGTGAATCATAACTAGGGAGACTGGTATGCTTTCCCTGATTGTACAGTGATAAGGGTTTATGGGTTCGAAGGGGCTCCACACTTGATGCCACGAGTAGTTCCCGACCGAATTGTTTTTTTAGAAATTGTGAGGCAATTGGCAAAATTTGATTCCAAACACCTCAAAGGACATAGCAAACAATCAATTATGCCCAACACCTTATGTTTTGGAGACTTTACAGTGGTTGCCAATAAAGGATATGGAGAAATTGATGGTAAATTAGCACAGTACAACCTACCTCTAGGTGATGTAAGGAAACAATTTGATGCAGAAGGGTTTATTCACAAGGCAAGATTATCGCAAGGCCTATCAGGGTATGAACATTTGTTCTCAATCGAAGATGTCATAAGAAACCATGATGAGGCTTCCACCAAGGAAAGAATGGCCGCCTATAACAAGATTATGCTTGCAGAGGAATGGAAGAGGAAAAATGTCCCATCTTATTCAAAGGCATTTGGTGAGATACAGAATCCTTTAACAAGAATTGAGCAACTCATCACTCATGTCAATGAACTGGTAAAGGATGTTCCCCCAGTTGTTTTTGATGCACCTCATGCAACCTATTCAGGAGTACAAGCTGAAGACATAGAGCCCTTGGATTACATACCTTCACAGCCTACTCCCGAGGTATGTTTTTCTGTAGATATTGATATAAGTGAAGAAGAGCAGAGTGATGAAGAGGGTGAGCAGGTCAAACAAATCAGTGCTCCTGTGATTGCACAGTACGATCCCCCTCAAGAGCAAAATATTGTAAGATTTGAGGCATCAAATGAACTATCTAATGATGTGAGGGTCATGGCTGGACAACATTTTATTTTTTATTGTGATTTTGTTAAATCATCTGAATTTAAATAATTTGTTTATGAATATAAAGGTAGAAAAATGAAACAACAGATACAGGATATCACTCCTGAACATGAGGCAACCGCTTTGGAGGAATTGAAAAGGGAGGTAGAAAAGGAAATGGAGTCCATCACTCCTGAAAGAGGTAGGGAGTTGCTTCAAGAAGCTGGAGTGTTGCTCCTACCAGGGTGGGATATTAGTTCTTCAATTGTATTTGATAGCTTAAAAAAAAAGGGGATATGACAATGAACTTAACAGAAGAAGCAAGTGACAAAATGTATTCAGGATCTAGGTACAACCCAGACGAAGCCACCTTGCTTATTTGGTCACTGTATCCCCATGATAAAAGACCTGCTATAATTAGTAATCCAAACCAAGTGTTTGGTCATATCTTGGTTCAACGAGTAGTGGATACCAACCCTATGGAGACAGCATAATTGAACATAAATGTGGCAAAATTGACCAAAGCACAGATCGATAAACTGATTAAGGAAAATGACAAACTGAAGAAGGAGCTAGCAAATCAGCGAGAAAAAACATCTTCCTCCTCCACATCAGAGTTGTACTCCCCATGGCTTGAAAAAGATAAGAGAGTGCTTGATGCATTGGCTGATGCAGCCCACTGGAAGAATTGCCATCTGAAATCCCAGGGGAAATGCAAAGAATTGGAGAAAGAATTGAAAACCATCAAATATAATACTGTATCTGAAATGATAAAAGAAAGGTTCAATAAATGATGAAATGTGCTATTGAATATTGGGAAGTATTCAATCAGACACTTATTGCATTGGTGGAGAATGAACGATTGCAGCCTAGAATGATGGAGAAAAAAAAGGAGCTCGTAGATAAGAATGCCATGAAAGGACAAATATTGCTGACATATAACAAGTTGTAGAATCACATAACGGATATCATAACAGGCTTAGGGAAGATTTCAACTACTTTGATTCAGTCCCACTCCCGAAAATTCATTTTGGCATTAGAAACCCGCAAGAATATGATGATTGGAAGGAAGAGCTTGATGGGCTTCTGACTGTTGCGTTGCAAGAAATAAATGATGAGGATATGGTTTTACAAAACAGTCATAAGCAACTCGAAAAAATAATGTCTCTGGAATATGATATGAAAGAGGCGATCTCTAACATGGACACCTATGCTGAACAGGAGTACATCCATCACCTCTCTATAGTCAATATGTTTATTAGCCAAACTGTAGATTTGTCAGAATCAGATCCAATGGGACAACCATCAGATTTAGAGGAAGAACACCAGCTGACAGCATGATGAGCGCCCTATCATGGAGTAGAAGCATTGAATAGATCTTAGGTGGTCAGTGGTCACGGGCTTCTGGTTGGAGATTAACGGATCGGTGCATTCACCTGCAGCATTGTTTTATTTATAATTTGAATTATGTTTAGTTGTCAAAACGTCATGACTTTTTGCAAGGGGTTTGTAGTTTGTTGCCTCTCATATATAAGAGAGATCAAGACCCCGATAGGAGATCAATGGATCATCACATCATTTTTAATTAGACTTTAGAGTAGAAAATAATAAGAAGATAGATAATAGATTGCACCAATTCGCCCATCCATCTCATATCATAAACTATTTTTATAATGCATATCATTTGAACTTTGAAGATCAATACAATGGAGAAGGCTACACATATTTATTGATTTTCTTTCGAGTGTTCAACTGTTGTGGATTCATATGCTTATAAGTTATTAACTTATTTGGCTGTCTCGAAAGTGGTTGGTTATGTTATTCAAATTGTTTATGTTATTCAATTTGTCAGTACATTGAATTTGAATTCTTCAAGAATAGGGGCTGTGACCATGGGGTTTTAGATTTATTTATGGACATGATCATTAATCAAGTAGTAATGTGGGCCACAAAATGGATCTTGTCACACAAATCCCTGCAATTTGTGCTAATCATAAAATCAAATGTAGTGTATTTTTGCAATATGTGGGATGTGGGTGAGGTGTAAGTTGGTGGATACTGATCAGGATTTTTAGTCAAAACATAACATAAGCTAATAGTTCAACATCCATAACTTATAAGCTTTAGCTCTACCAAGAAGTAAATATAATGAGCTAACAGTTCAACATCCATAACTTGGAAATGGAAGCTCTATCAAGAAGTAAATATAATGAGCTAACAGTTCATCACTAAATCAAAAGATAAAATAAATAATACAGAATCCAGATAATTGAACATCATCACATTACTGAAGTCTGAATTTGAGCTTTTTAATTGAATTTCACATGAAGGAGTACATATTGGCATTGGCAATGCAAAATCTTGCCAATGCCCAAAGACAAGTTTGCACAGAGTTGAGTTGAAACTTCGAAACTCATATTATCAAAGATTGAAAATAATAAACCAAGTCACTGTATCAACTTTTCTAGCAACTTCCACTCTTTAGGTGGTGGAATTGCCATTTGCTCTAACTGATGTTGTTTGATTTGAATTTTTGTTAACATTTCTTGATTGTAATTGGAAATGGAACCTGTCTTGAATTCTTCAGTCAATTTTACATTCAAGGTTATCAGTGTTCTAATGGAATCCAAATAGTTCACATCTTGGTTTTGAGGAAACTGGTCCAAATCAATCTTCCTTGCACCTTCCATCTTCTTTCTGAAAGCATCATTTCTAATGAATCGCTCATTTGTGTCAAAAGGCTCTTGAAAACCAAGCTCTGTGAAGTTCCTTACCTTTTCATCCACCACCTTCATCTTGTCTACAACCAAATGCAAATATTCCTTTGTTCCAGACATTCTCGAACACTTTTCAATGATAGATGACAACTTCATTGAGGTTTCAATTAGATTAGTAATCCCTTTTGATTTCAGATCATTGTCACTGGCTTTGTAGAACTTCATTTGCAAATTTCTCTAATTCCAGCACCTTTTTGTTGTCCACTAAATATTTGTTGAGCTTCTTATAATGTTGTCTGGTAGCATCAATCAATTGAAACATGTCACACAAATGATCAAACCTCTGCATTATTTCATCCCTAATCTTTTGTTTCATATGCCTCACTATATCTCTACAAAATGTAGATAACTTATTTTGAGAAGACTTAATTTCTTCTTTAGCTTTCGTCAGCTCTGTCTCCAATCTTTTATTTGTTTTTCTCTGTTTCTCCAATTTTTGTTACCACTCTGCATTTCCATTTTAAATGTTTAGTCTTAATTTTTCTGTAGTGGATTTTTCCTCATCATATTTCTTGTTGCTCTCATCTAGCCTTTGCTTCAGGTCATTCACTTCTCTCATTTGATTTATCATCATTGCTTGCTGATGTAGAGGCAGATTTTATTATTCTTTTTTCTAATTCATTGCTCTTGTTATCTATTGCTTTCCTCATTGCTTTCTCACTTGCTAGGTCTGCCCATAACTTTTCTATTTGGGTCTACAACCTTTTCTTCTCTCTATCTTGCTTTAGCAATGATGTGTACACCAATTCATTGTTCTTCTTTGATACATTAATTTTGTCAGTATTTTTCAAGCCAGAAAAATCCAATTGAAAATTGGTTACCTGGTATTCAGATCGATCCATCTGATTTATTGGTTTGTTTTGAATTGTGGGAACAATAATTGTGTACTCCATGATTTCTTTATTTGTGTCAAATGTGGGTAATACCATGGTTGTTGCAGTCTCTAAAGTTACAGTAGACGCACTCTCCATCAGTTGCTTCTTTTCTTTTTTATTCAAGTCTAATTTCTTTTAAACTCTTCAATGAAATCATAACCTGGGGAGGTAGGAACAATGGAATGCTTGAATGGCGAAGGAATAGGAGTACTTGCAGTTGCTAATGATGTCGTACCCACACTAACTTGATTTGTGGGAGTTTCTGGAAATAACTCCTTTGTGGTACTGGTGGATCCATTGATAGTGTGACTTGGACCTGTCAAAATCCTTTGCCTCTTTTGATTGCCTTGATCACCTGGTGTTTCTGTGGTATCTTTTTTTGTTTTCCTCTTAGTATTGTGTGTAATTTGTCGTTGTTGCACATGTTGACCACTACTAGTACTACTACCCATACCATCACCACCAAGGGCATGTCCTAGTTGTGATTGTATCTAACCATGAGGATGAGGACTAGAAGCTCTAACAAATTGATTTTGTCTTGTATCCTCTAGGTCTACTTTTTCACCTCCAATCCCAAGGCCAAATTTATCAATTGTTTTTCTATGCTCAACACTTTGTATTGTCCAAGGGCCTCCGCCTTGTCCTTTGGACCCCAAAGGACCACCTTCATAACCAATTTTTTCAAGTATGGTTGCTCCTGAAGTATATGTTGAAGCATATTCTGCTTTTGCAGCCTCACTTAAACCAGGTTTGTAATTGGCATGGCTTTGTTCTTCTTCTTCCATATCAATATCATCATCAAATTCATCACTCCCATCAGGATGCCCATGCTCTATATTCCACAATTTGCTAAATTCTTCATCTTCTTCATTATTATCATACTCTTCAAGAGCTCTTGGATCACCTAAGTCCTTCCTCATAGACCAAAAGGCAGTAATTTTTTATCGTGACCATTTTTTATCTATAAGTTCCGTCTCTAGAGAACCTAGAATTTTTACTCTACTAGATGGTTTATCACTTTTTACATAAAATTTTTGTATGTCCTGATTGTCTTTTGGTGCAATGCCATAATTTTTGCTGACAATTGTTCAAAAGAAATACCATTCTCAACAACACTTTTCTCCATTGCTATTTTGACCTCATCCCAAGAATCCTTGTTTCTCAAGTTTTCAAGCAAGGGTTTACTTTGATGTTGAATTCTATTTGCAGCATTCCTATTGGCCACAATCATTGATTTAATGATGTCACATGGATCATACTACCAGTGACAGATAGGATCAAAGTCAAAAAAATTCAAAAGATTATGTGCCACACTAAATGCTTTTCTCTCGAATGTGAACCCTCTACATGAAAAAGGTAAAGAAGGAAATAAGGTCTTCTTTTGCTGATTGAGAAAGTGTAGTTCATCAGCACTCTGCAACTGCCTTACATATTCCAATGCAAAAACCCTTTCTGTCACATGTATTGGAATTTTGTATGGCTATACTCCCGATCCATAAAATCTTAGCACAGTATATTTTTCCATTAAGTACCAATCAGCCAATTGTATTTCTTTTCCTAGTTGCATTCAGTTTCTACATGACATAGGCAATCTAGGCATTGGATTATTTGTAATTACTTGATGCAATGAAGCCAAAAAGTAGTCTACAAAATGACTGTAGTTCCTTCGAGAATCATGCATCCTTATCTCATTGGTCCATTCATATACTAGAGCCATTTTTTTTTCCTCTGCATTACTGTAGGGCTGAATCTGAAGCTTGTTGTTCTGAAACATTCCTCTAAATTTGAATAGAAAAAGATAGCACAAGTAGGTTGTGAACCTAAATGTCTTCGTGGAACCTGCTTTAATCATTCAAAATTGTTTATGCATGGATTCTACAATATGTTGTGTATAATTATATTTGACATGTTCTTTAGTATAATGGATATTATATACCATTTCAAGGAGGCTTGCACCCACTTCCAAATTGCTATCCAGACCGAGGCAAAATGCAAGCATGGAAATAGTATCCTGAACCCATGGTTTAAAAAAATCCAAATTATAAGGAAGCTTATGATCACCTTTCAATTTGTTTCTATCCTTAACTATTTGATTTAAGAAATCATTTTTCAGCCTTTCTTCCACTGCTTCATAATCACTAGCAAGCTTTTCTAGGTCAATGTGGTGGTTTCCAAATTCTTCGGTTGTAAACCCCAACACTTTTCCAAGTTCTTTTGCATTAATGGATAACAATTCTTCTTGGTTATCTTTATTAACAATTGCTCTTTTCTTATCATCATAATTTTCGGCACAGACCATGATAAATTATGGGCAAGGGAAAACTTCATGTAACATCATGCACCCTAATCCAATTACCCACGGTGCACTGATACTATCAACTTTTGTTTGCTTTGCAGCCTTATTCTGAGATGAAAATCTAAGTTCTGAGGTACGCCTACCATAGATTTCAGGATCATAAATATCATGGTACCCATCGGTGAAACCTGGGGTTTTAAGCAATTCTGCATAATGCATTTTTTTATCGGACATTGTTGTAGTGGTACTGGTGGTAGACATGCTTGTACAAATGTGAAGTGTAATTTGAATTCCCTAATAAATAATACCTATTAGTCCTCCTTAATTTTAATGAATTCTTGAGTCTCTAAAGTCTAAAACCAAACTTCAAACTTTGACAAAATAAGATTTTAAGAAATGTCAAACGATGAAAGTTGAAATGTAGCTGCAGGAATTCTTTCACTTACCTAGATTATGAGTCCCGACGCTTGAAAACTGGAATGGCGTTGTTGGAAGTGGAACTGTGGAATCCAAAACAGGGTGGTGCACTGCAATGAGCAATCTGAAGATTGAAGACTTTAAAAATAACTGTACAATTTCAAAGTGCAAAGTGTTTTAAATATTTTTTTTTTCTCGTAATTGGAACGTAAAAGTGAATGGCACATCTTAGGACTTAGGAGTTAGGTCTACAAGACTACAAGTTGCAAATTCTTCACCGTTGATCATTTTAAATCTAACGGTTATAGGGTGATTCCAGAGGTTTAAGTTGGGAAATCCATCGCTCTGTGCATGTCATTATGGAATGCAACTACAACCAAACATCAAATGTTCATCCAACGGTTGAAACTTGAGTAGTTAATGATATTAACTTTTAAAATAAACATTAATCACTTGACAGTGAATTGACACTTAGCAGTACAAAGTGTTTTAAATACTTTGTTTCTCAAAATTGAAACATTAAAGTGAATGACACGTCTTAGGTCTACAAGTTGCAAATTCTTCACCGTTGATCTTTTTAAATCTAATGGTTATAGGGTGATTCCGGAGGTTTAAGTTGGGAAGCCCATAACTCTATGCATGTCATTACGGAATTTGATGGTCTATTAAATATTTGACCCTTTTTTCAATTTTAGACTGTATATTATAGCTATAAAATTTATTAGACCGTATAGTTTGACTTGCTATATTTTTATTAAACCGTAAAAAAATATTATATAGTATTTTAATTTATAATATATATAATTTTATAATTTTTATTATAAAAAGAAAATAGAATATAACTTTTTTGAATATTTTTAATATGAATTTAGAAACTTTTGACTTTTTTATAATAACTATCATTTTTTATATTAATATATATGATTTATAATATTATTATAAAAATATATATTAATTTAGAATCTTTTCAAAATAAAACATAATTATTTTTAATTTTTAGAATATATTTAACAAGATTTATTTTTAATACGATTTTAGAAACTTTTGTTAATTGTTAATTATAACAGTAGATTTTTATATTTATCACTAATAATTATCATTGTTTTCTAATTTTTCAAGATAATCCATTTATAAAAGATTTTATATAAAAATTCGTAAATTAAACAATTTTTTTGATAGGCATTTAAATGACCAAACCGTCATAAATTTTTCATATTGATTGTTTTCTATTGTCATAATCTTAACCGTTGATCTTTCTGAATCTAACGGATATAGGGTAATTCCAGAGGTTTAAGTTGGGAAGCCCATCGCTCTGTTCATTTCATTACGGAATGTAACTACAACCATACATCAAATGTTCATCCAACGGTTGAACTTGACACTTTAGTAATTTACTAATTTATGATATTAACTTAAAAAAATTAACATGACACATGTGTTTTAAAGTCAATACCATAGGCATCGGCCTAACAATGCTTTATCAGTGGAACCCCCATCACAGCCCCGCCGATGGCCCCAAGGCGAATACTCATAGTCATAACTCATAAGGTGCGCTCCCAATCCCCGATATACCGATATAATCAACAAAAGTAAGCACATCATTGTAACACATAAACATCGGTGGAACGAATAATTGCATTCCCCCGATGGCCCGATATAACCATGAATTCTCAAGTGCATATTGCATAGAGTATATTACTTAATAACTCAAAAGAAAAAAAACTGATTTGAATATATTAAATTATTAATAGACAGTGACACTGAAGTTCCGAACTCAGAAAACAACTCTTTACTCTTAAATGTAAATGAATAACGAAGATTCAAGAATAGCAAAACACAACCATTTATTTTATTGCAACTGAATTTCAATGTCACATTATTACATATCTTTTTACAGACGAGTAGCATTGTAGCTCCTGTTTTGTATAAATAACATATGTCAGTGTGTCACTTTAGTACTTTACATAGACAAAATTTAATAATTTATTCCAAGTTGTTGCTTGTTACAATGGATTACAAATTGATTCCAATTTCCAAGCTTTGTTGCTAAAAACCTAATACACATCTATCTCTAAAAATAAATGTGGCTCTGAAAATAAATTCATAATTCCAAGCTTCTACTGGTGGATTTTCCAACCATGCTGGGCAAAGGGGGTTCCAATCAGTCCTGGGGAAATGGGAGCCGTGAAGATACAAAATATACTTATCCCCTTCGAGAACAAGAGTCATACAGAAGATGAAAAACAAATGTCTCTTTGAAAATAAATGCATGGGGCTTGCTTGGCCAACCATGCTGGGGAAATGGGAACTATCAGAATACAGAAGGAGAAACAAATCTAGTCTCATATTTTACCTGCAGCCTCTATGCATTCAGATAGCACTTATCTCCATCAGAGCTCCTCATCCTGGTTCAAAATCCATCTGAAAATTCAGGTTAACCAAATCAACTTCTTTCCAATTCCACCCATTCTGAACTTGAAAGAAATTCATCTTTTACTGATTACTTTGTAACTACATAATTTTAGGTAGGAGAATTTATAGTATCCCCAATACTGCATCATCTTCTTTGTGAATCCTTATTAACCCTAGAAAATAAAAACCCTTATGGCACTATCTACTAATCATTGAATCACTATCCCTATTTATGGGCCACCAGTGCTGCTACCAGCCTGTATAATTAAAATTTCTAATTTGATTGACGTTTTGCAACGTGCCAACTTGAACTCTACCTCAAGCTGACAAGCTATCAAAATCACTCATTCAAATGATATGAAATCATTACAAATCTTGTTTCGTTAAAGCTATGAGTTGTCCAAGAAATTGCTTCGTATGTTCATATCACATATGGCATTAATTGCCGCCACTGCCATTGCCAACCACACTTTCTTCAAAAAGATTGAGAATTTAAATGAAATGAAATGTACAACATTGAGATTCGAGGCATTGAAAAGAGTAAATGAGCGATGAATTAATTTGAACACAAAGTCTCAGAGATGAAAAAATAAGCATTTTGAATTTGACCTAACACTAATAGATAAACATTGAACAATTATCATGAAGAAACACAATTCATTCATAATTAAAAGGAAGCATTGATAAATACAAATATTTAGAAATATATTATTTATCTCTCTAATGCCAAAAATGTGGTTTCACAGACCTGTCACCCCACACCCTGTACAATCAAAATTCAAAAAGCGCTCAAAAGCTGAAACTACGCCCCCTTATCATTATGTGTCACAAATTCACAATTCACTAAAGGATTCGTGTATGTTGTTAAACTGTTGGAGGTTCCGGGACTCTATACAGTTCCAACTACATTTCCATAACAAAATTATGAAATTCAACGCGTTCTTCTTCTTCTTCTAAAACAAAAATTATCCTGTTGTACTCGGCATAGCTGGTTTTCTCTTTCCACGCCACTGAACGTAGCTGGGAAATGATGTCGAGTTGCTCTTCTTTAGGCCAATTCAAATTTGGTTGCATGAAGGCCACAATTTCATCTTCCCATACCCTAATATCGGCTGGAAGTACCATTTTGAGGAAACTCTGAGTATGGAGTTCAAAATGATGCCACCTTTCCTCATATGCAGGCTCACTTAACTTTACTAGCAGGAAGTGACAATTTGCTACTAATCCGTTTCTCCAAACTCCTTAATACCTTATTTAAGATCTATCCTTTTAGAGGATTTAAAAGATTACGTTAAATCTATCTAGTTGGTGTTTGAGAAGACATCCCTTAATGGCATCGTACAATTCATTAAATGAATTGTCACTTCGAAAGTTGTGCATCCCGCTGAGGTCACCCGATCGCTGAGAAACAAAACTTTATAACCATTTGTACGGTAATAAAATCTCAACCATTGATTTCTATAAATCTAACGGTTCTAGTGATATTCTGGAGGTTTCAAATCGCAAGTCTAGTGCTTTAGAGATTTAATTCCAGAATGCAACTACAGTCGTCCATCGAACGACCCATATGATTTTTATTTCGCCATTGGATTTTTTTATTATTTTGAGACTCATTTTAATTCGCCAATGAAAATATACTTTTTGCTTTGAAAAAAGGTTTTAATCACCAATGGAAAAAAAATTATGGTTTGAAAAACGGGTTTATTCGCTAATGAAAAATATTTTATTCGATTTTAAAAAATTGCAATTCACCATAGTTTTCCATAGACTTCTAGGGATTATAAAAGATTCGCCAATGGGGATTTTTTTTTTTCTCGAAAAGCAAAAAAAATCGCCAATAAAATTAATATTTTTCATCGAGAAGTATACAGGATTCGCTAGGATTTTACACCTGCATCGAGGGGGGGGTTTCTTAAAGTTATCCCTGGCCCCAACTGCTTGCCTTGTGATCTTCTAAAGACTTTGTTGTAGGAGAAAGCCAGGCAAGCAACAACCTTTCACTAGCTACCATGTTATGTAACTGCCGCCATGGATGGATTGCACATGTCAGTGCTTTGGTCTGTTGGGACCACTATCATCATTCGTAGGGTATGCATCTGACCCTTGGATGTCCTCATTCATGACCTGAATCTTTTCGGTTGTAACGGCCAAAGGAAAATCATTGCTAATGCATCATTACTCATAATCGAAGCATCTTTTCTGTTACTTGCTCGTCAAGTTGGGTTTTCATATAAATACTGCTTCTTTCGAAGCAAGGGTTCCAATTTTAGTTTAGAGTTGGGCAAAGGAGTTGATAGAAGAACTAGGCCTTTAATTGCTTTATTAGATTATTGTAAAGAACTCACAGACTGTGCCATTGTTTGACCTTTCTATTTTCTTTGATATTTGATGTTTTATTGTACTGGATGTTTCATTCCCAGAATTCTATAAGTTAATACAAGTTTGTTGGTTTAGATCATGTCTTGGACTCTTCTTTCTAGTAAAAATGTATGAAGCTATTTTATGTCATATAATGAATCACTCATGCTTCTATTTTCATTTTGCCATTCTGGAACTTAGCAGACTAGCCACAGGCCCTTAAGTTGTATCCCTAAGATAGATTTACCATGGTAGACATCTAAATCTTGGCGTATCACCTTAGTTAGATCCCTTTATTTTATATCGGCTTCATTTTCCCATTTCAAAACCCTAGTTATAGAAGAAGTCAACTTCTTTAAAATTCGGAGGTTACTTAGTTTGGCACAATAGGTCCCTCCCCTAAAACTGAGTTTCCCACAGAGGGTTGTTACCTTGCCAACTTTTGGCATCAACACTTTAGAAGCGAATAAACTCATTGAAGAGTTCTCAATTATAAAATACGAACTTCAATTATTATGGGAAGGCATTTTATTGTTTGAGAGGGGGGTGGGGCGGGGCTGGCGGCGACTGTATTCATACATAGCCGAACCCCCCATCACCACAAGGGCGCGACCAATGCATGTGAGGGGCTGCACTACCAAAGGTAGTGCTCCCTCCACCAATGTGTGGAGGGCGTTGCCTTTTGGCAACCGCACCCTCCACCAATAAGGAGGCGGTGGGGAAAACAAACCCCCCCACCAAAATTTATCATGAGTAAAATAAATCTTGAATCCCCCAATGAACGAACAAAAAAAAATTTGTCATACGGATGACAACCATGAGTTTTAACAGTAATTTCAAAATTGAATATTAATAAATAAATATATATATATTCATTGTATATATTGATGTGTATGTATATATTTAGATAAATATATATACATATATGAATATATATAATATATATATATATTTAAGGAATTCAAGACACTAGTTTAATTGGAGAAATTTTTCAAATAAAAAGATCAGTTATAGGAAATTTTCTCAAATACTCCCGAAAAGCCAACATACAAGAATACAAGCGAATTTCTCAAAAAACATAGAGGAATCTTTCAACTTTACCCAGACAACACATCTTAAGAACAAAAGAACAATAAAATTCTCACAAATTAATTTTACAGGAAATTTCTCGAGAAGTTCAACCTAAAGGAAATTTTTCTACAAAAACTAAATTTTCCTTCTGAAGAAGATTTTCTTTCCAGATCTTTAACTGAATTCTTCTGGGTTCATCTAAATTCACAATAATCCCCATTAACAATTTTGCTATAGTTTCCACAAAGAATTTCAATTTACAGAGGATTTCATATACGACAATTACAAATTTTTAAAACAAAACTCAAACTTAAAAGTTTGCACAGACAATCTTTTACAGAGAAAGATGTAAACTAAGAAGCTTTTCAATATAAACTAAACAAAAATTAAAGAATGAACCTGTAGTCCAACGTCTATGAATTTGTAAATTTGAAGCAGCGCCTCCTCCACAAATCCAAGTATCTTTTCCTGGATAACAATAGCTTCCTTCAGAACAATACAATTTCCTGAACACAACAACTTATCCCAAGAGTAACTTTTCTAAAAATTCAAGAACACCAAAACTTCTTTCTACAGTAATTCTTCCAAAAATTTCCAGAACACATGCAAATCAATAAAGACTTGTTTTTTTCAATCTATTTCCCAACACACAAAATATCCCCGTGCTTCTGCCATGAAGAAGCTTCTCACTTCTTCCGTTAAAGCCACAATTTTCTCTCTGTGAATAAATTTCTAACAACTTCATTAATTCTTCTAACACATGCTAAAACTCACAAAATATCTTTAACAACCAATTTGCATAAAATCCTCCAGAAATTTAAAATTAAAAAAAAATAATAATAATTACAAAATATTTACCCTTTCAAATTTAACTTAATTAATCTACTTTAATTAATTAATAAATAATATAATCCTAAGATTATACTATTTACCAACTAAAATAAATAAATAAATAAATAAATTCACCACTTCTAACATTAAAATAAGATTAATTTAATAATCTTCTTAAATAGTTAAATTCATTAAATTCCCTTTTATAAACTTTTCAACATAATAATTCAAAGCAAAATAAATAACTTTTAACAAGCAAAATCGACTAGACTCGATGACACACTGAGACTAGGGTAAAGTCTTGACATAAGAATCCTAGCTACTACCTCCCAATCAACATTATCGTTGGGTGGACATGCTCAAATCTGTGAAGCCAGGTGGAGTCGATGTCCTGTACCTGCAAACTTGTAAACAAGGCATAATAGAATATGTATATAAACATCATAATAAAACACACCATGAAGAGGAAATCGCAGAATCACAGGACGCTCACAAGCGAGTTATGTAATTTCGTCCCCTTCACCAATACACTATCACGAAACTGACAATTCTAACATATATAATCTACTCATGTGCAATAACCATGTTATTCCAAATAATCATTATGTTAATAAAAAACATGTCAAATGATAACATCAAAGTAGAGTAACATCACATCACAACATATAATCCACATCGCTCTATAAATAGCGATCAGATAATAAACAAGTATCAAAGTATATCAAAGTCTAAGAGCAACTACAAAATAAAGCAAAACAAGGTAGGACACTGTCTGAAACAAGGAGTGAAACAGAGGGGTGTTACAGTTTTACTTAGTTTGCATCATCAATTACACACATACACATCATCAATCCATCATCCAAACAAAAAGGGGACCAAACCCTTGACCAACTATTAAGACTCTTCCTTAAGGACATTAGCCTAATGGTCTTTCTTGGTTATTTTTGTGTCCCCTAATGTCAAATGGTGGACTGTGTGATTTAGGTTAGCTATTAAATTTAGATCCCATTTCACCATGTCACATTCTGGTGAATTTGACATCTCCTACACTTGTAAATTTTTTATTTACATAACTATTATTCTATAATATGATTGAATGATAGGTTATTTAAAAGTTATATTATTCAAAGTGCATTCATGTTATGTTTAAAAATATTGAAAAAGTAAGAAATTTCAATTTATTGTTCTTTTCATAAACTGAAAGCATTATCTTTTCAATGTTTCAAAAATAGATTCCATTGGTTATCGTATTTTTCATTCTAAAAATATTCATTTCTCAACTCAATTTAACTTATTATGCTCATTTTAAGATTTTAAAAATATTAATTTCATACATGCATGTACTACTTATAAATAGTTTGGGGCATCTAACGTTTCCAAAATTTTGATATCCACACACATTGCCTCACTTATTCAAACTTTTAAAACATTCAAATTTCACATTCTTGGACTAGGGCACCGTCACCCTTGTCTTGTTATTTTTTTCTTTTAATTTTAATAACAATCCTATCTTTGTAACTTCTGTCCATATTTTCCTTTTGTCTCTAATAATTTTTTTTTCTCCTATCATCATTATCTTTCCTTCTCTTCATATTAGGAACACTTATGTGTCTTAGAACTTTTAATTAATTTATGAGCTTCATGACCTAGTGTTCTATATCAAACACTCCTTTGAGATGAAGTTATCAACTGATGGCTTCTCGTGCTTCAGTTACCTCTAGTGTTGAGTTTGGTTTGGTTAACTCTCTCACTCAAGGAACCACAACAAAAAAATCATTCTTTGATCTAACTCTCATTCCCACTTTACCAATGTCTTCTTCACCACAATCCATTCATATAGATTTAGAAATAATTGTCGCACATGTTCCTAAAGACAAAATCCAAAAGCTAGAAAAAGACTTATAAAGTCTCCAATTATACTTGATTACTGAATCTTTGGCTAGATAAATCATCTCTATTGTGGATAACCTTGGAAAAATGATCAATGATTCACAAGGAATAGAAGTGTTACACAACCTAGCTTATATAGCGGATTCAAATATTTTGATTGCAGCTAGTTGCACTCAAATCCTCAACAATGCTCAAAATCAAATTGGAAAACAAGTATCCTCTCCTACGATCACACCTTTTATTCCCACTTTTACTCCTCTAGTCATAACATCTACTACACAATAAAGTAATGGTCTTAATACTAGTTTGGGGCTTTCATGTGAAAATCCTTATAGCTTTGTTCCACCATCTACTACATTTTCATTTACTTCTCCAAATGTCAACCCTATCTTCAATTTTTAAAACAACAATCCTCCCATCATAAATAATAGTCCTACACATTCTACAAATTCTCAAAACGCGTCACCAACTGATCCTATCATAAATCAAAATTTGCAAAACATGCCTTCATTACAACAACAAGTTTCCAACATGAATCAAAGTCAATCCCATTCCAATCCTCCAACATACCCTACTTGTAGCCCATTATAATTTTCCATTCTAAAAACACCAATTCCACAAAACATTGAAATACCACATTTTGAGAAATATAATGGGAAAGGAGATCTTAACAATCATGTATCCACATTTATTTCTTTGTGTAGTGATTTCCTTTTTGAGGATGCTCTCTTGGCTAAACTTTTTACCCGATCATTGAAATACATGGCCTTGGATTGGTTTTTCTCATTACCTAGTAATCCAATCACCTCTTTTTCACAACTTGTTAATGAATTCCTTCAACACTTCCAAGTGAACACTAGACCTCAAGTCACATTAACTAAATTGGTCCATTGTAAACAAGGAGCTAAAGAAAAAGTGACTAATTTTACAAGGTGATACCGAGCCCTCTACTCTCAAATTTTGTATTCCCTCTCACATGTCGATGTGCAAAGGGTCTTTATTGGAAATTTACAACCAAACATTCAATATAAGATTATATGAATGATATATCTTTCATTTACACATCTATGCACAACTCTTCATGATTATAAAATATTGGTTAGCTAATATGAGGGTTCACCTTCTTCGGCTCCTACTAATCAATTTGATGCCATTCCTCAATCTAATTATCAATTATTCAAAAAGAATTTTTATTTATTTTATCAAGATAAACTCCCCTCCATCTTCCAATAACATTCAAACACAAGTTGTCATTGCGTCACCCTCACCTACAACACCTTACCAATTCAAACAAAGGGATCAACAATTTTCACAATTACTTGACTCTTCATTCTATTACGATGCAATTGATTAATAAGAATATGATTAAACTTCCTCCAATTCATCCCATAGACACCACCAAACCTTTGCCCCCTCATTTTAATGAAAGTGTAGTAGATGATGGAACAAATTTATAAGGATTTCCACATGAAAGCCCCAAATTAGTGTTAAGGCCATTGCTATATTGTTTAGTAGATGTTATTATTAGATGATTAAAAGTGGGAATAAAAGGTGTGATTGTAGGAGAGGATGCTTGTTTTCCAATTTAATTTTGAGCAATGTTGAGGATTTGAGTGCAACTAGTTGCCATCAAAATATTTGAATCCACTATATGAGCAAGGCTGTGCAACACTTCTATTCATTGTGAATCATTGATCAAATTTTTAAGGTTATCCGCAATAGTGGTAGTTTCTCCAGCCAAAATAATAGTACTCAAGTATAATTGGAGACTTTCCAAGTCTTTGTCTAACTTTTGGAGTTTGTCTTCACAAACATGTGCAAAAACGATTTCCAAGTCTATATGAATGGATTGCGATGAATAAGACATTGGTAAAGTGGGAATGGGAGTTGGATCAAAGAATGATTGTGTTTTTGTGGTTCCTTGAGTGAAAGAATTATCCAACCTAAGCTCAACATTAGAGGTAGCTAAAGCACGTGAAGCCATAAGTCGATAAATCCATCTCATAGGAGTGCTTGATATAGAACACTAGGTCATGAAGCTCACAATTAATTACAAGATCCAAGACACATAAGTGTTCCTAAGATGAAGAGAAGGAAAGATAATTATGACAAGAGTAGAATAGATTATTAGAGGCAAAATAAAATTTGGATAGAAGTTATAGAGATGGAAATATTACTAAAATTTAGGCAAAAAATGGTGAGACAAAGGGCGAGGGCACTCTAGTCCAAGAATGTGAAATTTTAAATAAGTGAGGCAATGTGCGTGGATCTCATACTATGAAGGTTCAAGTTTGAGATCAAACAAAATTTTGAAAATGCAAGATGCCCTAAATAATTTATAAGGAGTACATGCATGTATGAAACTAATGTTTTTAAAGTCTTCAAATAAGCACAACAAGTTCAATTGAGTTGGCAAATGAATATTCCTAGAATGCAAAATATGATAACCAATGGAATCTTATTTTGAAATATTAAAAAGATAATGCTTTGATTTTATGTAAAGAACAATGAATTGAAATATATTACTTTTTCAAGATTTCTAAACATTATAACTTTCAATTAACCTATCATTCAATCAAATTGTAGAATAATAGCTATGTAAATTAGAAATTTGCAAGTGTAACAAACACCAGGTTCACCAAAATGTGAAATGGTAGAATGGTGAATGTATGAAATTATTAGGGTTAGGATGAAGTTAATATTAGTGTTAGATTTAGGGTTAGAATTAAGGTTAAAATTAGGGTTACAATTAGTGTTAGTACTAGGGTTAGAGTTAGAGTTAAAATTAACATTACAATTAGGGATAGGGTTAAGGTTAGAGTTAAAAAAGGGTTAGGTTTAGGTACAATTTATTGTTAGAATTAGAATTAGAATTAGGGTTAGTTACAATTACGATTAAGACTAAAATTAGGGTTAGGATTAGGATTATAATTGGTGTTAAGACTAGAATTAGAGTTAGAGTTAGAATTAGAATTAGGGCTAAGGTTGAGGTTAGGGTTCATATATATATATATGATCTCTTAAAAATATATAGAATTACATATATATTATTCATACAATTATATAATAGTGTACTATACTATAAAAAATATATAGGATTATTTTAACATAAACAGTTTACTTATGTTATTCTCAAATTAAAGTATCTATTTATATAAAGTTTTTTAACTTCAAATTGAGATATTTATTACCAAATGTCAAAATAATTATAGTAAACATTTGTTCTAATACTTATCTTTTATGTAGACAAACAAAAGCTCCAATACTAATTATAATTAAAAGAACAACTACTTGCGGTGCTACAAAGTTTAGAATCAATATAGATTGTTAGAAGATGAATACATCACTTTTATTGACTCACATAATTTAATAACTGTTAGACCTGTAGGAGTTGAGAAAATACAACACCACAAACCCCGAAGATCACCTGCATGCAAATAACCTATTACAAAAGAAGAGATGGAGACAAACAAGCAAGGGTTCTCTGAAAACTGAAAATAAATATATTTGAGAGAATGAAAGAATGAATTGATATGAAATACAATGGGATCAATCCTTATAAAAAGGAGATCATGCAAACCCTAATAAAACCCTAATAGAAGCCCTAATAGGATAACATTTAATAATTAAATGTCACTTTATGCAAATTAACGTGAAATCTTAAGAAGGGAATAAAGGTAACTTAATCAACATTATTAAGTTAAAACTTTTACTCAAACACCCCCCCTTAAGATGAGCAACAGTGTAGCTACAAACAAATGCAGAAAAACAAAGGTAACTACAATGCAAGAAGGCAACATGGGTCTTGGCAACTAGGCCAGATCAAGTACCCAAATACAACCAAATCTCTATAAAATGGAGAAATAGAGAAAACCTCATGGGAAAAAGCTCTACTCCAAAAAGAGAAGAAGAAAGCCAAGAAGAGACATCACTTAAGCAGAAAAAGCTGCAAACAACTGTCGAAAGATGACTGCTATGGTGTTGAAGAACCTTTGCTGAAGATAGGATGATCAGGAACAAGAAGACAACAATCTGCATAAGTGCCCATACGACACTACTCGAATCAGATGGCAAACAAAGGCAAACACCTGGAATGAAGATACAGATGGCACAAGAACCAATAGTCTGAAACACTGATCAACTGAGAATGGAAGATTCCTTCCAAAGCGAAACTAAGGAAGCATTAGCACGAACAATATAATACCCCCCCATAATGGTGAATTGGGAGCCTGACAGATCAACTGAAATGGTGTGCAACACCCTGTAGTGCATGAAGAAGATAGAACATCTGAAAGTGCACAAGAAAGCACCTGCAACTGAAAAAGTGGTGTGCAAAACAAAACACACATGCATGAGGCTGGAATCATATGATCCACTGTAATCATGGAGGGACACTCACCGAATAAGGATGTGATGGCAAAATAAAGGCAAACTACACAACCCCTCATGACACTTTATAATATCAGTGCAAGTACAAAATATGGCACAACCTTATGTGCAAAATCCCAAAAGATGCATGTACAATAGTGTGACACTTTATCTCAGTGCGTTTACATAAAAGATAGCTTACAAATGATGCTCAAAATGTTCTTAAAGGACAAAATGTTGGAAATACATGAAGAACAGCCAAAAATGAAGCATCCCATGCAAACAAAATGTTTCCAATAGCAAATATGTCCAAGTAATCCACCAGAGTGTGAAAGCACAAATAACTAAATAAAAGATATCTGGAGTGAAATCTAGAAAAATGGCATAGATGAAACTGAAGAGCTCTGAAATACGGTTCCAACGTCGCTGAGATTGCGAAAAACGGAGAAACTGATCAAAAGTTATGAGCTTGAGACTGAAAATAGCCCCTTTGTCTTCAACTGGCTGTAGAATGCACCAACGGAAAAAAGATGTGATGAGACCCACACCACTGGAAAGATGAGAAAACCAACTTTCCGACGATATCTCATTTGCAAGAAACCGATATCGTATGCCCAAGTTACAGCCTCCGGAATAAATCAGCTCCAAAGAGGAAAAAAACCAGTGTTGGGTTAAATTTGACAGTCATACGGCCATCGCAGAAAAAACACTGTGTTAAATTTGACGGCCAAATGGCCGTCAGCGTAAAAGCGCGACTGGGCTTATTTTCAAAAAAATATTTTTTTAAATTAAAAAAACAAATAAAAAAATTTATAAAGTTTATTTTTTTTTTTGGAAAAAAAAAATAATTCAAAAAAAATTCAAAAAGGCCGACGGCCTTGTACCGCCGACGGGTACTCTGCATAGTGCACTGCGTGGCACTGCGCAGGGTCAACGCAGGTACATTGCGCCCTGCGCAGGGTCTCGGTCCGAGGCTCGAGCAAGCCTTAAAAAGGCTCAAAAAAAATTTCGGATTTGTATATTTTTTTAATAAAAAATAAAAACAAAAATTGCATTGACAATGATTTTTTTGCAAATAAAAAAAATTGACGAAATTTTTTTCGAAAGAATAGGCAGAATTTTTTTTCGCAAAATAAAATTTCCCAGGTAGGTGACGGCCGTACGACTGTATTGCAAAATTTTTTTTTGCCTCAAATTTCAACTTTGTCCAAAAATGACGAATGGACAGTCGATTTAGGGGTTTTGGATCGCTGCGGACGCAATGACAATGTCCGTTTGAGCTGAAAATGCTTCAAAAATGCAGGTGTGCCCTAGATCAAGAAAATAATCCCCAAACCCTTGAAGCTCCAAAAATCTTCAAAACAAGAACAGGAAGCAGCAGGTGTGGAGCTCTGATACCATGTAAGAGTTGAGAAAATACAACACCACAAACCCCGAAGATCACCTGCATGCAAATAACTTGTCACAAAAGAAGAGATGGAGACAAACAAACAAGGATTCTCTGAAAACTGAAAATGTATATATCAAAGAGAATGAGAAAATGAATTGATATGAAATACAATGGGATCAATCCTTATAAAAAAGAGATCATGCAAACCCTAATTAAACCCTAATAGGAAAAACCCTAATAAAAGCCCTAATAGGATAACATTTAATAATTAATATAATTATTAAATGTCACTTTATGCAAACTAACGTGAAATCTCTAGAAGGGAATAAAAGTAACTTAATCAACATAATTAAGTTAAAACCTTTACTCTAACAAGACCTAGCATTGCCTTCAACTTTGAAGTTGAGTTTGTTCATTTCAAAAAGTTAAGAACTATTTTATTTTATTTTCCTAGTGAACTAAAAAACAATCAATCAAACTATAAAGACTCTTTAGAAACAAAACATTTGCTCACCAATATTTAACAAATATTTATTCTAATAAACAAACTCAACTTCAACTATGTTACTCACAATTGTCACTACTATCGATCAAGCTTCAAATCAAGATCAACCATAACAACTATAATATCATTTGTAATTTTATTATATCATATATATACCAAATACTTTTATTACAATACTACAAATGTGACCATTATATGACTTCTATACACATGCCTTATTAGAATCTATTATCTAAAATTATTATCCAACCTACTCCTAAAATGATATGTCATAAATCATTTATCAACAATACTATTATTGTAATACTAAAAAAGACAAATACTAACCACTAGTGACACTTATCTAATTTAAATTAATTTTTTTAATTTACAATATATTTATTTATATAATCACAACATAAAGAATTAAAAAAAATTACTCGTGGCAATAAAGAGAGTGAAAAACAGCAAGAAATCTCACATTAATAACCACGTTCACACACCACCAAACTGGAAGGATTTTTTTCATCCCATTACGAGCACTACGGCTAAGTCAGGAGAAACCAGGAGAAACCTACAATTTTGCTTGGAACATGTCGAATCTATCTCTAATAAGCTGGTGAATATGCTGAAGTTGCTGAAACTTTGATTGATAGATTGGATTAGGTTGGAGTTCAAAGGAATGGCTCTTTCGGTCGGGTTTAGTTGCTGCCACACAGAAATAGGAGCCACCATCTCAAACTCAACATCCCAATCCCATTTCCACTGGAAATACTCGCCACCCAAATGTCCAAAAAGCCAACGGACACATTGCAGACATACAAAACGGAAAAAAATTGTGCTCCACAAGCACAAAAATACAACATTGATTTGCAGAGCTGAAGCAAATCCCAATCCTAAGGAAGCTGTCAAAGACCTGCTTAAAACCCTCGTCATTCCTATCGCCACTTCATTCGCTGTGTTTTCATTAGCATTGGGTGCCAAGGCTTCAACACTTCCTAGGAGGCTCACCATGCCCATCTTTGCCAACGTCTCTTCTATGACAGGGACCAGAACTGTGCAAAATGCGGCCCCTTCTCCCGCTGAGGAAAACTCAACACCAAAAGAAGACTCGGGCGTTGAATCATTTGATGAAGCGAGCCCACTAGAGCAAAGTGAAGAAGTAGAAGTAAAGCCTATACCAAAAGAATACGTGGAGTTTAATTCATTTGATGCAGAGAGGCCACTAGAGAACAATGGAGAAATGCAAGTAAACACAAATCTAAAAGAAGACTTGGGTGCTAATTCATTTGATGCAGAGAACCCACTAAAGGCCAATGAAGAAACGCAAGTAAACCTTCTACCAACGAAGGATTTGGGGGCTAATGCAATTAGAGAGAGCTCACTAAAGGGTGATGCAGAAATGCAAGTAAATCAGTGGAATAATGAAGAAGCTCAAATAAATTCGGCTTCATCTCGAAGTGGTCAGAAGTGCGACTACTTGGAAAATCAAGCTGGTGAAGATGTAATACAGGATGCCAGTTCCTCCTCAGGTCAGTATTTCCTTCTTATTCTATTAGATAATTATTTAGGGTTCAGGGTTTAAGTATGGCATTTATAATGGTAGTATTTTTTTTTTTCGCTTTCCTTTGTTCGATGCAAACATAAATGAAATTTGAAATACAGTGTGGTTTCATTAAACTAATGGTTTTAATGCTATTCCTACTGCTGTGTGGAGTGAAACAGAGCTGTTCTGTACTGCAATTAATTCTGTTAATATAGGGGGATACATTATGTTGCATCGTTTAAGAAGCGTGTTGTCATCTTCACATGCTTTCCATAAAAAGAACTACTCTTCCGCTATGATCTTTGCACACTACACTGAAACCAGATGGCTCACGACTGCCCTGCAAGTAGTCACTTTTAACACAGCTGCGATGAGGGGGATTTGTGCAACAATATCGAGTATCTTGGTTTGTGGTAACCGAACAATAATTAGATAGACCAAAGCTTATGTGAAATTTAAGCTTCCTTAGGAGTCTTGTCCGGCTCTGTTGAGAGAGCTGTACATGTTTTTCTTATATTGCCAATAATCCATTCCCAAACTCGATACAACTATTTATTAACTTTTTCTGAAAATTCAGCAATTACTTTCTAGCCATATTTTCTGCCCGATGACCATTGGTCTATAAGTTTAGATATGATGCAGTACATGAGAGAAAGTCATTCTTTGCTACAGAGAAGTTGTGTATGTAACGTAAAAATGATAAAAATATTACTAATTAGTGGCAGATCGATGTGATGACCCTTAGCTAAATTATTCATATAAAACACTTAGATTTAAAATACCCACAACAGATATTCATGTAGAGTGCTCAGATCTGAAATATCCACAACATATAAAATAAATTTGCACATACAAAACAGGCTGGAACGGAGTATTTCATTATGTCCTTTAAACACATTGCTATTTCAAATGATTATACACAAAGACTTGCTGATTACAAAGATCTCAATGATTACATATATCTTCTAAAAATACCCAGAATGCTGAAATCCTTCAATATTGAAGTGTAGATGCAACCTCTGTATGAAGCTGGCTTAGGAAATCAAATGGTTTTTGTTGTCCTCCAGGAAATAAATGGGCTTTCATGTAGTGATCTATAGAACCCAAGATTTTTTGTCCGTAGGTCCAACAGATGAACACAAGTCCTCAAACCAGGGTTAGTGTTTGTGAAAAATTTGCCAAAAGATGCCAAACCAATGAAGCTGCTCATGTTACATAGAGGTTGAAGGCATAACATGGGCCCACATTTGCTAATAGGCAGTTGAAAGTTTCCCTCCATTTTATCAAATTCAAATTGAGGCCAATTAATTTTATCCTTGGTTGGCCATGGTGATAGGTGAAAACCTTCATTTGAATGGCAAGGGTCTTAGGAAAGGCATGCTTGAAGGTGGGGGTCTAGGGAAATTCATACTTGAAAGATGTAATGGCAAGATGGATTGGGGATTGGGCTTTGGCGATACTTGATGTTGGAGGGGGCAAGGATCGGGCTTTCGAGATACTTGATGTTGGGGGGAGTGGGAATGAGGGTTAGGAGATACTTGATGCAGGGAGAAGTAAGGATTGGGATTCAAAGATACCCAATACAAGAGGGAACAAGGATTGGGATTAGGAGATAGTCAACGCAAGGAGGACCAGGGATCAGGCTTTGGAGATACTTGATAGTGGAGGGAGTGGGGATCGGGATTAGGAAATATCCGATATAGGGAGGAGTATGGATTGGTGTTTAGGTTTACAAGATACCGGATATGCTTTAGGTATGTCTATGGGGAAATGTCCCAAAGTGGAGGTTAGAACCCGAGAATATTCAACACCACAGGGATTGAAGGTACCAATTCCTTTGAATTGAGTGCAAGGAGGGAAACAAAATTCTAGAAGCTTGTGGAATAGAACGGAGCAGGGTTGTAGGGGACAAAGGCAAGAAATTCTAGCAAAAGAAAGTCTGAAGGTCTAAAACATGGGGAATTGCAAACTTGAGGGAAATGAAGGAAAAGGGATGTTGACCTGGGAAAGTTCTAAATCTTGATGGGTATGATAAAGTAGAGTTTAGGGAATGGGAAACCAAGGGAAAGGGTGCCAAGATAAGAGAAGTCTTGAAAACCCACAAAAGACAAAGAAATGGGAAAGTGAGGAAGCAGGGAAGGAGAGAAAGGTATGATAACATGAGAAAGTTCGAAATCTCGCCCAAGGTAGAAAAGTGACCCAAACACTCTCCAATTTAAGTAAATTGAAAAGGGGACATCACAATCAATGAAGATCCTTGAAGAAGCAAATTTATTACAAAAAAAATGATGAAATGAAAATGCTATAGAAAGCAATGGTATAGCAAGATGATTGCAAGGCAAACAGCATAGAGTAAGGTGCCCAATAAGAAAAATTGAATGTATGGTATGCTAATTGCAAGGCGAAGAGGTAGATAGTAAGTTATTCAATTGGCAATAGCAAAGGTATATCGGGATGTTTGCAAGGAAAATAGGTAGAGAGCAAGCTATGCAATATCAAATACCAAATATAGAGCAAGATGAATACAAGGAAGGTGGGAAGAGAGTGACCTATATAGGGTTGTTAGTGTCTATTGCAAGTAGAACACCTACTCTACCACCTTTGTAAGTCTTACCAAACAGTGTCAAAATAAACAATCAAGTATAAAAGGTAGTTCTAGTAGAATTGACAAGCGCAAGAAATGCCTATTTTTTGGCACCATTTCAAATACTAAAAGGATGCTTCATTTTTGTCATCGATGGAATTATGTGACGATTTATTGTAATTATGGTCCAGTTTATGGATATTGCATAAATTATGAAATATTTCATATTTTGTGGGAATAAACAAAAATAAGGGAGCTTATAGTGTTCTCAGGTTGTAAGAGTGTTGCATTGCTCCAGTAGGATTGTTATGTAGAGTAGCATTGATTCTGCATCACTATTCCACAACATTGCTTATGCAACACTATTCTGCAACAATGTTACTTTGCATTGTTCTACAACATTGTTACATAACATTGCTTCTACAATATAGTTTCGTAGAGCTGCTACTTATCTGCATGCTATAACATTCACTACAGTATGAAAAAGTGAATAAATATTTACTTCAATATCAATAAAGTCTAACCAACTCATAAATAATTTGCTAAGTTACTAGTTCGCAAGTACCTAGGCTCGGGTCCCAGAACGGTCCCACTTGAGTCCGGGGCTCGGTTCTTGTTCCTTGTGGGTCTGGACAGGGTCCGACCCATAGCCTATGGGTTCGGATAGGGTCCTACCCACAACCTGTGGGTCCGGCCTTGCCAAACCTGAAATGTATTTAGCCCTTTTTAAAAAGTTTTTGACCTTTTTTTTAACTTAAAAAGGTCCAATTTGCCCCCCTAACCCTAAAATGATGTTCACCGTGAAGGTTTGTGTGGCTTTGGTTGGGTCTTATTGTGAGTCAAAATGATGTACGCCATGAAGGTTTGTGTGGTTTTGGAGGTCTTAATATGGGCTTGGTAGCAGGGGGAGCGTGTCAGGGACGTTGCCCCTGGACCTCGTGAGGGGCGTTGCCCCTCGACCTCGTTGGGGGCTTTGCCCCTAGACCCCCATGAGGGGCGTTGCCCCTCGACCCTGTTGGGGGTGCTACCCCCAGACCCTTGTGAGGGGCGTTGCCTCTTGACCTCATTGGGGGCGTTACCCCCAGACCTCCACGAGGGGCACTGCCTCTTGACCCTGTTGGGGGCATTCTGCCAAACTCCCATTGAATTCATTTGATTTGCCATGTACTCCTTCAATTCCAAGTTTGCCTACAACTCTTCATCTATAATGTTGTCATCCAATTGGACAATCTTCCCTAATGCTTACTTGCAAGGATAAATATAGCAGTGTAGTTAATTTTAATTAGTGTTCCAAGACTTGGACTCGCCTTGGACTTGACAAGCCGATTTTTGACTCGGACTCGGAGCCTAGACTCGGCGTAGACTTAGGAAAGACTTGGCAAATAGAAAAACCCTAGAAATTCAGAGATTTTAAAGGATTTTAAACCTGTTTCATGCACCCTTTAATAAATAAACCTTAAAGACACAATAACATCATCAATTGGAATTTTCTTTGATCCCATACACAAACATACATCAATCACATAAGTATAAACACAAATTCTAGCCGAAGGAAATAATAGTAGTAAGACAACTAGATATATAAATGTTGTCAAATGTTTATAATACTCATGGAATATGAAATCCATGGCATCAAAAGTTCCAAACATATATCAAAACAAAAGCTACAAGTGTATGGCTCAGAGGAGCCTGCATCACTCAGTGACAACCCTCCTGCTTAGGTGTCTAAGATAGGTCTTGGATGATGATGCAACCATCATCTTTGCCTGTGTCTTTGACTCAGTGGCACCCAAACCATCATCCAAGGTGTCTCCTTGTCATCTATCCTTGTCCTCTGCCATGCTATTGCCTCTGCCTTTAGACCCGCTTGGTCAACCCAATCAAGGTCCTCATCACTAAAAACGAGATCCTCAGCTTCAGTGATCCAATCTGATTGTGGATCAACCTCCTCCAACGTGATGGTTGACAAGTCACTGCCCAATAACTATCTATGGTGAAGGCGTAGGTTGTAATGAACATAAACAAGATCATTCAACCTCTGCACTGACAATTTATTGCGCTTCTTGGAGTGTATGTGCTCAAACATACTCCAATTGCACTCACAACTCGAGTCACTGTATGGTTGGCTCAACATTTGAACCATAATCCTCTGAAGATTTGGTACTTTAGCACCAAATCTCTCCCACCATGCATCTGAGATGAGAAAAAGAAAAAAAATCAATCTCATTATCTAACTTTAAGTTTCAATATTTAATAGTAATATAAAAAAAGGAAAAGTGTTAATTTTTAAACTACTATTATGCCCTTGATAAATTTTTACTGTAAGTCGTCATTGTCTTTAGTTGTAGTCGGCCAATTGTTAATGTTTAATAAAATTATAGTTGTAGTGCGAATAATTAATGTAATAAATGTCATGTGCACTTGGGTAATTAAGTCCTGATTCGTGGTAAGGGGTTATTATGAAACGTCACGACAGTTGGTTGCTCAACCACCGGCAAGCGTTATATGTACTGAGTCCTTGTAGTCGAGAAGATATTATGATGATAGTACTATTGATAGCCATGTGATTGTAATACTTTACTGTGGATAAATGAATAGAAGCATTCCTTATTTCATGCATCTTGTAGTCTGGAATATGTTGTACGTATTTATATTCTGTGCATAACTAGTTTACATCCATAGTACGTTGAAATACACCCTGTGAAGTAAGCATTTGGCGCCATTGCCTAAGCGTACCAAGGAAGTCACTCGCCAGTAAAATGGCAGCGTAATGGGTCGACTGGCGGAAGAGCCTGTGTAAACTAATGAAGAAAGGGAAGACCAGTTGACACAAGATTTGGTGAATTTGTGGGATATATCACTAAGAGACCATGTACGAAGGGAAGCTCTTTGGCGAGAGATCCCTCAGGTAGTCATCTGGGATAGGTTGCAAGTGAACGACAAAGTTGACCACCTCCTCAACCGTCTGCCAAGACTGTTGGCCCGCCATTTCATCATCTTGTAGGACCTTCGGGCGAAGAGCGACTAGGGACGTCGAAGGCAACAAATATTGCAGCGGTATGAGGAGCGAACCAAATGGGAAGAGGAAGAACAAGGCACTAGTCAGAGACATACTCCCAACAACCAATGATTGTGTGAACAACCTTTAATGCCCATACAACCTAACAAAGAAAAGAATTGAGTACCAATCGGGCACGAAACTCGAGAGGAGAAGGTTCGGCGATCACTCAGGCTATAGGAGCAAGAAAATCGGCGATGAAGACTAAGACAAATTGAGAAAGAATTTAATGAAGACCTAACTGAAATAAACCAAAGCATTAGAAGAGCACATGAAAATCTTGAGGAAATAGACCAATCTATCGGAAGAGCACATCAAAATTTTGTTGAAGGAAGGAACGAAGAACCCTTTAGTACACCGTACGAAGAAAGATATAGAATTCATGACAATGAAAATGAATTAAGTGAAGAACTCGACAGTAGCATTCGACGCATTCGGGAGTTGTCCATATTGGAGGACAACGAAGGGCTGAGGACTAGAAGATCTGAGCCCAAGACCCCAGGGCAGAGGGAGTACTAGAGTGAACCCCAGGAGACTCAAGGTGTTGAGGATGCTGACATAAGACGTGGGAGAGACTCATGCGTGGTCGAGAGTGCAAGTGATGCATCAGGACGTAGCGGGAGAACTAGTCCAGTTAGGTCCAACACACAAGGAGGGCATCGGAGAAGGATGGTGACTCCGCTAGCCGAGCGACAAAAACTGCCAAAGTTTACGGGGAATGGGTCAGAAGATCCAGTACGCCACTGTAAAACATGTGAAACGATTTGGGTAGCTAACGAATAGGATAATTTAGACTACTGGTTGAAAGCATTTCCAACAACTCTGAGAGATAGTGCCATTGATTGGTGCTCGGAATTGGACCAAGTACACAGGGCATCATGGAGATTACTCAAGAAGGCATTCCAAGACGAGTTCAAACTTTTGAAGGATGACAGTGAGTGTAGCGGAAATTTACAATATGAAGCAAGGGAAGCATGAGAGTGTGCATTCTTATAATCGAAGGCTTAAAGATTTGCTAGGGAAACTGGAGGCACAACCGACCGACGGGCTGAAGAGAAGGTGGTTCATTGAAGGCTTACTTCCGTCATTAAGGAAAAAAATGAAAGTCGTACCTCTGTCGTTGTACACTGAAGCATACAATCGCATGATGGATATGGAGAGTGAAAATAAAATATCCTCCCAAGGGAAAAGGAAGACAGACGATGAGGAGAGTACAAACGACAACAGTGACGGTGAAACCAAGACCGTACAAGCACTGAGGAAGGACGTGATGAGAATGATGAAAGAATTGAAGGCCGACAAGGAGAGTATGAGGGAAGCTAGAGAACTGTGGTGTACGGATTGCAATGGGGAAGGTCACACAAAAGCAAATTGCCCGAAGAAGCTATTTTGCAATATTTGCCAAGTGATGGGACATTCCATCAAGGAATGCCCATACAATTTGAAAGCAAGGGGTACGCAAGTACTCTTCACTCAGGGAGAACCGTCAACACCGCCGAATACACCACCGAAACCCTAGTACAATAGCAATGCATCCCCTGGAGGTTACTGAAGCAACAAAAGTCCAAGAAGCAAGATACAATACGATGGTAAAGGAGAAGGCCCATGGTACAATGCCAAAATTGCAACGAATGGGGCCACTTCACCAAGGAATGCCAGAATGGTCAAGGTTTGGGAGGAAGATTGTGTAATTTGTGTGGACCAGGTGACCATGAAGACAATGAATGCCCCAAGTAGAAGGGTATCCATATGCTGGAAGTAGAAGAACGAGAGGTACTGGCGATCACCAGAGCGCAAGCGAAGAAGGCAACCTACCTAGATCCACGTACGAAATAACAAAGGATGAAGGAAGCAAAAGCCGAAGTGGAATTGGCGATGACGAAGGAAAACAAAACACCTTTGGAGAAACTAGGAACCTCTCGGCGGTTGGAGGCGGAAACCAACATTGTACGATAGGTACTACAAACCATCGTATCGATAAAAGTAATTGACCTTCTCCAAACTTTGCCGCAGTTGGGAACTAGCAATGACGAATGTCGTCGGGGATGGCAAGCAACCAGGATCAGAGGACCGAAGGCAAGAATTAGTACTAGAACCACCACCGTACGAGGAACGAACCATTGACCTTGTACTACTGACAACAAACATCAGGAAGATGCCAACGGTTGTTCAGATGGAGATCAGAGGGAACATTTTGACAAATACTATCGTTGACAAAGGATAGGGAGTCAACGTACTACCCGAAGAGATATGGAAGAGCCTCAGGAAGCCAACACTCTGGCCATTGACATTCCAACTGGCCGATGTTGATCAACACGACATTAAACCATTGGGAATGTTGATGGCGCAAAAGGTGGTGATTGGAACACAACCATTCCTATTGAACTTCGTAGTCATTCCACTATAGAGGAAGGCGTACAACGCATTGCTCGGGCGAGGGTGGTTGGTGGCAGCCAGGGCAAATCATAATTGGAAGAGGAACACACTCTTGATCGAGGGCAATAGGTTGAAGTACGTCATTGACTTAAAGAACAAAGCTATGAGCGAAGAATTGGCTTCCTCCGGATCATAATCGGATAGAGGTGAGTCGGATGTGGATGAAGGACGGAGGGCCATGGAGCTGAACGACGAGGGCATATTGGAACTCGAGAGTTGCTCAAAGGATGAGACAAGCTCGTTGAATGGCCTATTTCATTGGCAGATGGAGGACTATGAGGTGTTCCAGCAAGAGTGTAACATGCTACAGATTGGAGAAACCCAAGAAGAAGAGAAGGGCATGTTCAACTGGACATTGTCGATTGAGTATGACGAATACAAAGAAAGAGAAGATAAAACCCGTATGGTGGTCGTACAACGTATAGGAAAGCAAGGTTGCTCAGCACGTGAGGAACATGCATAGGAAAACACTAAAGTGTTGAATCTGTACGACGTACGGGAGAAGGGAGGAAGCCGCGTATGGACAAACGTGACCCAACTAGCATCGCCAGTCAGCATTGGGAGCCCATTGTTGGCCATCACATTTACTGTTCCAGGCGCATCGCTAGGTTGGGTGTCGCTGGCACGGGACTCGGCATTGCCAGTTGCCACACCGCTAGGGTTGGCAGTTGTATCGCTAGGGTTGGTAGTTGCACCGCTAGGGTTGGCAATTGCACCACCAGGGTTGGCAATTTCATCGCTAGGGTTGGCAGTTTTAGGAGATGCACTACCAGGTTCGACGCTTCATCGCTAGGGTTGGCAATTTCAGGAGATGCACTACCAAGTTCAACAATTTTAGGAGATGCACTGCCAAGTTTGACAGTTTCAGAAGATGCACTGCTAGGTTCGGCAGTTTCAAGAGATGCATCGCCAGGTTTGGCAGTTTCAACCGCACTGACAGGTTCGGTAGTTACAGGAGATGCACCACCAGGTTTGGCAGTCTCAGGGGATACATCGCCAGGATTGGCGTTGCCAGTTACATCGGCGCCAATTGCATCGCTAGATATGCCAGCTCTGAGATCGCTAGCATTACCGCCAATCACTGGGCCAGTGACTACATGGGGAACGATTACAACATACGAGTAGGTCACCACATTGGCCCAATCGCCAGTTCCTCTTGTTACACCGCCAGGAACACCAGGAGTGGCACAGATAGATGATTGGTTGGGGTTCGTGGGTTTCACGTTGGAGGTAGCAAAAGTGCCAGGGCCGAGCCCTTCAGAGGCTTTGGCTGAGGGTGCTGATGAGGGAGGCCCACTCCACCAAACTCAACAGAGTGATGATGGCAGGTTGACAAAAGAGGTGCACGAGCAACCGCTAGTGGCTACAACCGAGATGGAGATGGCAGGGAAGGTGGAGGCATACAGAATGTTACAAAAGGTTGAAGACGAGTCAACCCAAGGTATGAAGAACCTTCAATCACAATTGGAAGAGTAGACCCGGCTAGCCAGTGTTGAGGAAGCCCGCACAGTGGCCTTGGAGGCCAAGGTGACCGCTTTGGAGGAAGAGGGGCGACAAAGGGAGTAGGCGTGGGAACGAGTAAAGGAGTTGGAAGAGCAGTTGGCGACAAGGAGCACGGAGGTGGACAAGGCCAAAAGTCAGTTGATGGAGGCGGCTCGCATGGTTAAAATTGTCAGGGGGCAAGAGATACTTGTCGACCGCCAGTTCCGTGTGTGTACAATGGAAGTGAGGCGATTGAGGGAGCAACGCTCTCCGATGACCACCCCAACTTCATTAGTGCATCTAGAGACGTCTTCGCTTCCCCTTTCCTCTCATTAGCTTCATATGCAATATCATTCCCTTTTTGGTTTGTCATGTCGTCTAGAAGATGACTTCTTTTGTGGGGGGGATGATGTAAGTTGTCATTGTCTTTAGTTGTAGTCGGCCGTAGTCGGTCAGTTGTTTATGTTCAATAAAACTATAGTTGTAGTGCAAATAATTAATGTAATAAATGTCATGTGCACTTGGGTAATTAAGTCCTAATTAGTGGTAAGGGGTTGTTATGAAACGTCATGACAGTTGGTTGCTCAACCACCGCCGAGCGTTATATGTACCGAGTCCTTGTAGTGGGGAAGCTATTATGATGATAGTACTATTGACAGCCATGCGATGGTAATACTTTACTGTGGATAAATGAATAGAAGCATTCCTTATTTCATGCATCTTGTAGTTTGGAATATGTTGTACATATTTATATTCTGTGCATAACTAGTTTACTTCCGTAGTACGTTGAAATACACCCTGTGAAGTAAACATTTACTTGGCTGCAATGTTGATCGAGAAGCCTTGCATATGTCTCTTGCAAAGAGATCTCCTTGTGCAAGTCTGAAAATCTCAATCTTGGTGACAATTTAGGCTCCAACATGAGAATCGGACATCTGCTCGATGATTGTGTTAAGCCCACTCAAAATCTCCTCATCCACCTTGAATTTAGGGCAGAATTGGAATGCCGGATTGAGAAAATATGCTGCTACATGTAGAGGCTTGTGAAGCTGGAGGTGCCATCGTCTATCAATGATCTCCCAAATGGGGCAATACTTATCATCAACTCCCCCATAAATAGATCTAATGGCCTCTTTGGCCCTATCCATGCCCTCGTATATGTAGCCCATTGTGGGCTTCTCCCCATCAACAACTTGTAATAGAACCACTAAAAGCTTTATGAACTGCAATTATAATGAAACAATGGCATAAGTAAGAGTCAACAAAAATAAGCAAATAAAATAAAAATATAATGTAGAATTAGTAAACTAATTACTAATTACATTTACCTTGACAATCTTTGTAGTAGGTACCCAAAAGGCCTGCTCATCAAAAATCCAATTTGACACTTCATTCCTTGCATTTGTCTTAGTATATGTTGAGGAAGTCCACTCCTCACTTACAAAAATCCACCTCAAAGCTCCCTTTGACCGCAACAAGGATTGTAGAGTGATGAAATTGGTAGCAAAGTGAGTTATCCCAAGGTGAGCCAACTCCTTTTGCCCCGTGTATTGCCTCATAAGGCTGAGGGCCCATGTGTGATTATTTATGAATTGATAAGTAGGAGGTTTCTTCCACAGCGTGTCAAATTATGATATTGCTATCAGGATTCAACCGTGTAGTTTTCGAGTCAAACTCATTGACCCATGATTCATGAGTAGTGGTTCACAAGAACCCATCTCTCATGATAATGAATGGTCCACTTAGCACTCATTGCATCTGTGAGCAACACGGTTGAATCCTGATAGCAATATCATATTTATGAACTTACAAATATTCTTTGCAGTCTCCACACATGCTTTGATCCAGGCAATCTTGCCAAGATCCTCCAATACGAGGTCAAGGCAATGAGCGGCACAAGGTGTCCAAAACAATGATGGGTGCCTATCCATCAGTAGTCTACCTGCAACAACATAATTTTCTGCATTATCCGTGACTACTTGCACCACATTCTCCTCCGCTACCTCAACCAAGACACCCTCCAAAGCCTCACAAAAGAATTCAGCATTTTTGGTGTTCCCAGATGCATCAATAGATTTGATGAACACGGTACTACCTGAAAAAGAAACAAAATCAATGAATCAATAAAACATAAATTAAAAATCTTGATTGTTAATTACTAAATCGATGCATTTTAGAAAGTAAAATAGTTACTTGAGGAAGAAACAAAAAAGTTGAGCAAAGTTCTGTTTCTTCAATTGGTCCAACCATCGGTCATGATGGTGCAACCCTTCTTCCTCTAAATATCTCACTGCTACTCTATTATGGCTTTCATATCAGCCACCTTTTGGGACAAAATGTGGCCCCTTATTTCCTCATCATTAGGGGCTTTGAAGCTCGCCCCACAAACAGTAATTATATCAATCATATTTTGTCAATATGGAGACCTAACACAAATAAATTAATTAATCCTCACCACCTAAAATATTCAAATAAAAAGGAGGCTGCAGATAGCATGGAGAGCAAGCACTATGATTTTATTCTGAAATCTAAATAATACAGAATATATAGTCTTATTGAGTTATTTCTTATATCCTAAACTATACCAATATCAAACATTATGATTAAGTTCCTAGAGCCTAAAATTTAACCTAAAAAGACTAAGATCCTTTGGACACAGTACGCTATTCTTTTGGAGTACGGTAATTGAGTTCCAACCTACTTTGCTGTTAACAAACTACATTTTTCTACAAACAGCAATGAAAAATTGAATCTTATAAAGAGGAGGAAATACTATATATTTTTGTTTATTAGCTCAAAAAGTATTTAAGGAAATCTGCTGGCAACATACCTGAGCAAAGAAGAAACTGCCTATATATAAAAATTAAATCTTGCAGAACTGTTACCATATGGAGTTCGTTCTCATTTTTACCCCCAGTGACAAAGAAGTGCAGCTCTGATATGAAATGCCCCCAAAGCTGGAGGTATGCTTGGTTACGAATAAAGGAGGCAACTTTGAACATTCATAGGCTGAAGTAAATGGCATAGTGGTGATAATAAAACTCATGGTTTACTCCTTTACATTCACGTGGGTCCCCTTAATTTACTTATCTCTAAGCTTTATATAAGCATAAAGGATCTTATATTTAGATTTAATCCATGTTTAAATATTAAGGTTCTTAAGTTGTTGCCATGTGAAAAGGAAAGCTGTTTTATGGAGGGACTTTGAATGCATGCTTTTCTATTAATTAATTTTATTTTACCTTTTAAATTTAATATTTTTCCATGCAAAGGTTTTCCACGGGAGTTGGAGTATCACTTTGATTTTATTACTTATTTTTTTATAATCTTTCAAATGCATCTTATTCATGCGTTTTAATTTTTCAACTTTAGTTCTTTTATATTTAGAATTGGACGCTTGGTTTCATGCAATTTATTTAATTTAATTTAATTTCTTTAAATAAAATCATGCAATTAGTTTAATCCACTATATTTATTTTATTAATTTCAATTATGTCATCTTTAATATAGTTGCATGAAATTTATTCAAAGTATTTATATTTTAGTGACAAGCTTAATTTAGTTTTATTTAACAATAATAATAATAATGCAATTTTAATTTTAAGCTATATATATATATTATTATTATAATAATATATTTCTTAAATTATTATCTATATATATATATATAAATAAATTATGCAATTTATCAAATTAAAATCTTTTATTTATTTATTCTACTCATCAATCATTTTAACTTTCAAGAACAAAATATTCTTAAGCATACTTCTATTTTCTCAATTAGTTTATTTTTGCGAACATAATAATCATAACATAACCATCAATTTGGTCATAACACGCAACGATGCATTCAAAGAGCACAAAAGTAACGATGTAATCAAGCTAACATAGTGAAATCATAACATACTCAATGCAAATATGAATGCTACTACATGCGTGTGTGAATGCCTCAAGGTCCCATCGTACTATTCATCTATCAAGCGGCTAGGATACCCCTACCTCAACCATGTTCTCGCCTTCGACAATTACCCGCTCATATTCCTGCACTCGGTTGCACTCAGTCACACATCAGTAGGTTAATCCTTAAAAACCACAGTCGAAGCATATACTAGAATTAAACTCATAATCTCAACATGATAATTATTTCTATTTCATTTCAATTCCAAAGTCAATTTCTATTTCAATTTTAATTACAATTCCAATTTTAAGCATTTAAAATAACTTCTAATTTGAAGCACATTTATCCATATTCATAAGATGTTCATCCAACATTCATAACCAGTTCATTTTATTTATCAATTAAGTTTAGGCAAGAACACGAGATGTGACACTGTGATGCAGGAGCATTTGGGTCATGGGCAATCTTGCACACCAAAAAATTTTTTGTTGTCTTTAATTTCTCATTTTTGGTTGTGTGTTTGATTTTTGATCTTTTGGGCATGATTTCTGAGCACTTTTCACACATGTCCAGCATATTTAAAATCAAATTCTTTTACCTATTGGATATGTGGCACCAAAGGTTTAATTTTTATGTGTGTAGTGGCTCAAAAATTGAATTTTTCCTCACCAAATTGGAGGAGAAAAAAATCGAACGCCTAGGCATGTGAGTGGGCGTTTATTTTAATTTGTAACTCCCATTCGGATTTAAAAATTGATTTTGAATTGATGGTGGAGGAATTAGTGGAGTGAACTTGTGAGTGGAAAAATTTGGAAAATGCATTGATTTTTGTAGGCAAACTTAAGGAGAGGAATATGCCCACGCCCAAGAGGATGATCAGAGCATTTGATGCTGATTTGTCTGATGTAGAAGGCTGATTGTGGCCGAGAGTTAGATTTGATAGTGTTGGAAGGAATTCCTGCCTGTAGCCAAGGTTTTTGATTGTTATCTCCCAATTTGATGCTAAGATTGTAAACATGAGGAATGAAGAAATAAAATTAGTATCTTGAATTTGAAATGGTTGTTAGTTTAGTGTTGGAAGTTTGTATTTTATTTCTCAATGGTTGCTAGTAGTTTTTGTGAACTTGGTTTTTCTTGTTGAATGTGTGAAACTATGGGTTTTTGCCTATGAAATCAGAGGGGTATTGTTGGGAGAAAAATTATGATTTGTTTATCTTTTTGTAGATGAATGTGGGGGCTTTCATTCTCCAAGTTTTCATTAGAAAAGGAATTCATTAAATGGTTCAAGTTAATTTTTGAAGGAAGGTCTGTCATGAGCTTTGAGTGCAGATTTAGAGTTGTTTGAAATTTTCCTTGTGGAGCTGCAGTATTCACACCGTTGTTTGGAGTTTTGTTGTTTGTACTTGCATCAAATGGTATCAAAGCTTGAAGATCTTGAGAGTGCAGAGTATGCAACAGGCCCTGTGGGTGAGGAGTGGTGAAGAGTGAAGAGGTGAAACTGCAAGAGACAAAGTTACGAGAAAGTTTGTTTGTTGTAGGCATGAAAGAGGTGTTAATTTTAAGATCAGAAATGTAAGTAAGCAGAAAACACAACACAGAGAACAATGAACACCGAATTTATTCTGGGAAAACCCTCCTACTCGAGGGAGAAAAACCCAACAAGATATTCTCTTATAAATCAGAATAAATAAGTGCAGAAATAGCACTCAAAATCAGGCCCTAGAAAGGCCGAATCTCATACGATGAATCTGCACTTGAAGATGGTGTGATTTCCTTGAATACACAAAATAATACCACTTCCCTTTGAAGCAAATCCGCTGCTCTTGATAGTGAACCTGTTGTTGAAGAAATTCAAATTGAAATGGAATGAATTGATGCTTAATGTGGAGACACCTTCTCCTTTATATAGCAAGCTAGGCAAGCTTTCTTCTAGGGCTGACCTAGAAAGTATAATATTTGTTTTACAAAAAGAAAGACCAACTTGCCTTTGATTAATTTCTCTTAGGGAATACCTCCCGACACTACAAAACACTAACACTTCCTCTTAGCTAGGGAGGTATTCTCAAATATCCTCGTCATGGAGTCTCTCAAAATGACGTCCACAATGGCTACACCCAATTGTGAAAAAACAACAACTCAGTCTCAAAGATGTGATCTGTACAAGGGCTTGCACCTCATATTTCTGTCTCAGAGAAATATACACTACAATGGCTTTCACCTCATATTTCTTAGTCTGAGAGAAATATACACTATAAGGGCTTTCACCTCATATTTCTCCGTCTCAGAGAAATATACGCTATAAGGGCTTTCACCTCATATTTCTCTGTCTCAGAGAAATATACGCTACAAGGGCTTTCACCTCATATTTCTTCGTCTCAGAGAAATATACCTTACAACAAATCTTAATGATGTTGTGACTCCCTTTGGAGCTCCAAGTACCTGCATCAACCTCCTGACCTTCTCGTCTAAGACTGCTTGCAATGCTTGCCTTAGAGGAACGGTTTCCAATGCACACTTCCGACACTACTGATTTGCGAGAGTCCAAGATTTAGTCCTCCTTGACCTCATCCCAAATCACCCTATTCTGAATAGGTTTGCGGTGCTACCAATGTCAAAACAAGGTTGACTGCCTTGTGCAATTCCGTTCTCTGCAACTGAAGAGACCTTCCAAAGACTTAGCCTTGCAACACTACAACCCACTTAGCTGACACCTTCACTTCTTCTCAGAGAGTCACTTTAGTTCCTCGAGACATAGGACTCCATTTTGCTGAACACAAAACTCCCTCTTGATCCCTGCCTCAATATAGAGATTGCAAAAAATCTCTGGAAGTGAACTCCCTTCCATTGATTGATCTTAGAACCTTAAATTCTTTTCTTGGACATGATCTTAACTCGTGCCTGGAATTTTAACTCCCTTTGAATGGTAGGAGTGTAATCAAGGGATGAATCTATATCCATTGGAGCCTCTTGCTCCTCATTGACTAATCTCCAAGAATCTTCACCTCAAATAATGAGGTCTTCAATATATCTTCAAATTATCCAACATCCTTTTGCTCCTCGATCCATCCTACATTTTAAAGAGATTAATAATAGTTCATAAAATCAGACTTCCCCTGATACAAATGAAGCATGTAGTCATATAACAAATATAATTAGATAGAACAATTAAAGGAATAATAGAACTTATCTTTGTTGATTCAGTTGCAGCCATTTTTCTCCTCCCGACAACCATATCCTGCTATAATTCCCTGCTTGACTCCACTTTTCATGGGAGTAGCACATTTTTCATTATACAGATTGATAACCTTATCCTTTGCATAGGAGGCAACAATCTGAATGCTTCCAACAACATCATTTGCCACTTGACTGGCTTCCTCATAAACCACCTTAGCATCAGCAGTGAAACCCTCCATAAACTTCACTTGCACATAGCCTTCAAGACCTAGAAGAGGTATTAAAGCCAATATCAACAGTGCTAGCTGCTAGTTGGCTGTAAAAGATATGACGATCCCAACAATGATGGTTGCTATATTTTGGACAAGTGATAATGCATCTCCCACCAGGCTACGCACATCTACAACATCTGTCGATAATCTTGCACACTCAGTTGCATCAACCTCCTTTTTCCATTCCTTCCCTAAACAAACTTGCTTATAGGGCCCCAAGGTTAAATCTTCCTGGTTTAAATCTTGAGAATTTCCACAGACATCTTCGGCAAGTACCTCTGCTTCTAGGAACCGAGCAAGCAATTCTTCATCATCATCATCATCATTTGCCCTCCAATATAATATTATCATTTTCTAGCAAAGTCATTGTAGATGCAATTTACCTCAAAGCAGATCGACACCTCAGGAATAATATTACGTCACTCCAAGAAAGCATTGAAGGGCTGTATGAAATGAGTCGATGCCTTTATTGACTTATTTGACTTTAACTCTACCCATCGTCACCCTCCAGATTGGCACACAAATGTATTGCATCATATATAAATATGTGGTTAACTTGAATCGTTTTCCTTCATAAGATATTCACGGAAGTTCCTTTCCTGTTGAAATATTAACTAGTTCGCGTAGAGAGAAAAAAAAAAAAAAGCTTCACCCACGACCTCCACCAATTTACATTTTGTACAAGCGCACGGGTCCTGAAAACTCAATGCAACCATACAAAAAGAAGATTAATTCCTGAGTCATGTTTGCTCTGGATTGATGACTCCTTTATTTCTTCACTTCTTTACTCAACAAGCCCGATAATCATCTTATCACATGGTATCAAGAATTATTATTTCAAAGCTCAATCGTCTCTTCATCTCCTGTCACAGAGCTTGTTTATTCATCCGCATACAAAAGCTGCCTGTGAACTTGATTCCTTCTGAAGATTTTGCACGAAGAATCGTGACATTCCCATAGCGACACACATCATATGTTCTAGTCTATCCAACATCGACTTAGAAAGAATACTGGTGATTTTCAAGAAGCTATTACAACTCGTTCTTATAATCGGCTTGGTGTATTTGACGGCAAACTAAAGCAGCCCACACAATATAATTTCGACTCTTTTTTAACAAATCCCGACTCTCTGAATTGTGTCTTTACTCAAAGTTCGACTCTTATGCACAACAAGCAGGCCCCGATAAAGAAGATTGCCTTATTGATTTGAATACAACACCATCTTCTTTTCTTTGAGAGATTGCCCTAAATAATGAGTTGTCTTATACTGCTTAGCCAAATCTGATCAGATTTTTCTAAACCCGCTCTGATACCATGTTAATTTTAAGATCAGAAATGTAAGTAAGCAAAAAACACAACATAGAGAACAATGAACACCGAATTTATCTTGGGAAAACCCTCCTACTCGAGGGAGAAAAACCCAGCAAGATATTCTCTTATAAATCAGAATAAATAAGTGCAAAAATAGCACTCAAAATCAGGCCCTAGAAAGGCCGAATCTTATACAATGAATCTGCTCTTGAAGATAGTGCGATTTCCTTGAATACACAAAATAATACCACTTCTCCTTGAAGCAAATCGGCTGCTCTTGATAGTAAACCTACTGCTAAAGAAATTCAAATTGAAATGGAATGGATTGATGCTTAATGTGGAGACACCTTCTCCTTTATATAGCAAGCTAAGCAAGCTTTCTTCTAGGGCCAACCTAGAAAGTATAATATTTGTTTTACAAAAAGAAAGGCCGACTTGCCTTTGATTAATTTCTCTTAGGGAAATATCTCCCGACGCTACAAAACACTAACAAAAGGGTCTGTGACTACTATCCTCCTGTAGAGATAAAGTTGGGTAGAAGGTGTAGAGTTCCTCCACTGAGAGAGAGTGGGTAGAGGAAGCTTCTTCTCAAGTCTTTGTTGGGTAGAGGGTAGTGTGTTGTGAAAAATTGTTTTTGTAGAGTGTGTGATGTATTGTAGCAGCGAGAGAGATGGGTATACACATGAGGAAGAAGCTTGTGATATGGGAAGGATGGAGCAAGTATCAAAAGAGGAGGATTGCCTGGATGATCATGGATATAAATGCAAGGTTGGATAGATTGGAGCTACTACAACAAGGAGAGATAGTTAAGAGCCATGAAGAGTTGAGAGGTACAGTAGAAGATGAAAGAGAAGAAATTGGCACAGCAAAAAGAAATGAGGTACGATTTGATAATTTTGAGTTTGAATTGTTTGTGAGTAAAGTAAGTGAGACAGATGGAGGTGTGAAAGTGGGGCTCTTTGATGGTCCCATATTTGATGAGGAAATTTGTGAAGATCTCCTATTGAGAGAGGAGATAAGAGGAATAGAAAGGTTATTAAGTGGAGAAGTAACTTCTGATTTTTCAGAATTTTATGAAGAGGAAATTGATGGGGATTTGTTTGTTGCTAAGATGGATATGAAGTTGCAAATAGATGGGAAGAAAATAAATGAAGATGCAAATTTGTATGTAGCATGTTTGTGTGAAGAAGTTGTTGAAGATGTTACAGTGGTTGGAAACATGAAGATGATGGTGGGAGTAGATGGGGTAGATGAAAACCTCATAGCGGATGGGTTAGATGAAAACCTCATAGCGAAGGATGTGATAAAGGTTGCAACTGAAGATAATGTTGAACACGGAATCAGGTGAATCAGTATTCTTTGAAACCACTTAACCATTTATACATTCATTCCACATAACATATTCAAATTGTAGTAAGGAAAGCATGAAATCAACCATCAATATCAAAAAACACATGAACACCAGTTTTTTTATATGGAAAACCCCAAAAGGGAAAAACCACAATGAGGATTAGCTCACAATATATTATAACCGGTTATACGATATTACAGAAGTGCTCACTACAAGTGGACTCACTACCCACATAAAGAAGAAAAGATGGAAGAGTGGTGGTTCACAACTAGGATTTGAATTGTTACAATTGCATCTATCATATGCTTGAATTACAGTTCCATTGAAGCTCAATACACAGACTTTATACACTTAGTATTGATCTGCAATAACATTCTGCTTTGATCTGCATTTGCATCACTTTCGCACATTTCGCATCAACTACACATCACATTACATGCCTCTTATCCAAAACACCAAAAAAAATCTTACACATATATCCGCTTCATCCACAAACATCTATAACATCAATTAGGTCAGCCTAATTAGATGTATCATACAAAATGTAACTTGTCGGCCCAAAACATACTTGACACCATAAACAAACCTTATGACGAACTCAAATAGGTTGGCATGGACCTATATTAGATCCCACATAACACATCAACACTTTTTTAAACTCCGCAATACTCAAAACTTATTAGGTCGGCATTGGTAATGACCTAACATCAAAATTCACCAATTGTTCAACCACAAACAGACACGCGAACCTCAAAACTTCATGCCATTTGGAGTTTAGATGCATCTGACACTTGTCAAGATTCCCACAAATCCACAAGACCAAATATCGTTCCGCGGTGAAGTGCAGACTCAACAAAACATACACCTTGTATTGGCAATCACTGTCACTACCAGAGTCGATATTCTGTCATTCATAACTTCTTCACCAAAGGACAAAACAATGTGAAAACTTGGATTTAGACTCCTCTAACATCCAACAAAATTGCCTTAGAATTGCAAAGCAAGATTCCTCAAGGCGGATTAATGCGGACCAAAATACCGGATGTCCTGTATACAAAAATACCTGTTTTAACACTTAGCCAATTTTCCCTTTTATTTGTCTTCACTGGATCAAACCTTCTTGCAAATAAACACTGGATAATCATCTTCAAACATGCTCAAGCTATACAAAATGGTTTGCACAATGGTCTTCATACCTAATCACAATGTTGACATCAATGACAACACCGGATCTCAATGACAACATTGGATCAACCCATGCTCATATTCATGTTGCCAATAAACACATCAATGAAAAACTTCTTATTCTTCCAACAATTCCCCCCTTTGTCATTGATGGCAACATGCTAAAATTTCTTTCCAAAACTATTCTCCCCCTTTGACATCAAGGGCAAAGGGCGTATATATGTTTTGTTCTTTGTTCCCCCTTTGTCATCACTCATAAACTCTTTACATACATAAACATGTGCTCCCCCTGACTGATATATGTATATATACAAACTTAAAACTTGATTGACTCCCCCTAAGGATGCTATCCAACAATTTTAGATCAAAAACTTGTATTGGAGAACTGTTTATAACATCTGCATATATACATTGAAATTTGAACAACTGAAATACATAAAAAGAAATACAATCATCTGAAAGAACTATGTGACACTTGAAGCTTCTTTAGGTGTGTGTGCCATTCTTTCTTCCCTTCTTCCCAACCCTTCTTTGCATCTATTACCAGAAAGTAGAAAAGGTACACTAACACCTACCCCTAACCATGGTAATAGATGCGAAAAAGAGATTCCATAATAAAATGAATTGAAAACAAGCGACACAAAGTTCACTTATCACAACCATGAATGATATATAGGGGGAAGTAGAAACAGTAAATTCTTTTCACAAATGATTTAATCTAAATTGAAAGCTTCATAATTAAATACATGCTCAAACCATTGAAGCAGAGTAACACGGAAGAGTAATCACAAAGAAACACAGTTCATTACAATCTAAAGATAACATTGAGAAATTCAAAAATTCACAATATCTTCTTTATTTCTTCGCTGTCAAAACATGAGTTCACAGACTCATTTCCTAGTACATCAACAGTGCATGAAAAGGAAAACCTCTTGCTCCTATTCCCCCCCCCCAAAAAAAAAGGTCCCTCCTTATTAATTCATAGGTCTATATATAGACATATCAAAACCGTTACATTACAAAACAACTGTTTGGAAAACGATTGGAACCAAGAAAAACTTCCGAAATGGAAACAATTTTTGAGATGTTATCATTACGTGCCACCAAAAGACTTCTTGTATGTAGCTAAACCACCAGAGGTGTCGAGACTTTATAAAGTTCTAATTGCATTTCCATAACCAAATTATGGAATTCGGCTCGCTCTTCTTTTTCTAAAACAAACATCACCCTGTTATATTTGACATAGCTGGTTTTCTCCTTCCATGCCAGTGAACATAGCTCAGAAATGATGTCCAGTTGCTCTTCATTAGGCCAATTTAAATCTGGTTGTATGACAGGCACAGGCTCATCTTCCCACTCTCTGATATCACCGGAAGTACCATCCTGAGAAGACTTTGGAGTTGAAAATGCCGCCACCTTTCCTCGTATGCAGGTTTACTTAACGTCGGTGACATGAAGTGATCATTAATTTGCTAAGAAAACTGTGCCAATCTGTTACCAAATCCGTTTCACCACCCCCCTTATTTAAGAGCCGTCTTTTCAGAAGATTTAAAAGATTACGTTATATCTTCAAGTTGGCGTTTCAAAATGTTTGAGGAGACATCCCTCAAATGCACCGCACGAGTCATTAAATGAACTGACATCTTGGAAATAGTGCATCCCGTTTGGGCCTCCCCATCGCTGAGAAACAGAATTTCGTAACCATTTGTCGGGAGTTCTAAAGTTTTAAGAACTTCCAATCGGCCGACTACATGAGACATCCTTGGACAAGACTTGGGACTGCAACGACTACGGATAAATCGGGCGGTCGGGAAGTTTCGAAACTTATGAACTCCGCGACAAGGTTAGGGGATTTGGCATGGCCGTGGCATTACTCAAAACTTGCTTGTAAAAAGGAAAGAAAAACAAATTTGAGTGAAAAATTAAAGGGTAACACGAGGAACATTCCCTTTCAATGGGGCAGTTATTGCTGAAATCTATCTGGATTGTTAAAGAGAAAATGTATGAGGCTTTCTTTGGGAGGGATTAAGATAAGCCCACAAGACTAGGGCATGAATTCTCTCAAGGCATGTATTATTTTGCTTGATACCTATTTAACATGCATAGAATGCTACACATATATGTCTAAAGCATTCATGCACTGCTATTGTACTCCTTGCTGGCCTTCTAAACCTCCATGTGTATGATGATCCTAAATGGAATGTAGTTCCAAAACAAGTGTAGGGCAAGATTTAAGCAATGAGTTTCACCAATTAACAAGGCATTAAGCGTATAAAATATATAGGAAATTTAAAAATAATTGAAACAATCCTTCATTTTGATACAAAATACTGCTATAGTTTATATTTCAGCACTACAAGCTGATTTTTATCTTTCTGATAGGAACCATTCTGCTTCTGGTTCCACAATGTTTATATGCTATTATGTATATACTTATGCTTCCCACTTTATTATACAATTGTCATTGCCCTACCCGCTTTTTATTAAAATTTGATGGCCAATGTCAAATTCAAGCTCCAAATTTTCACACTTTGTTAGCATTTGAAAAGGAAATTTGCCCTAACCTAACCTTGATAATCTAAACAATCACCTTGGTATTATTGCTGACAATTGAAATGTTAAAATTATTTTGAATAGTCAGGATCACAAGAATTCAAAGAAAACAAACCTTTTTAGGTTGATATCAATCCAATAGAGTTTCGTTTCAGTTTAGCCTGGCTTTCTATATTTAGTTTTGGCAAGTACTTTTATAAGGTTCAAATATGTTAAAAAAATGAGATAGAAGCCTTACTTAGTATTTGTGATATTGTCTAATGTTTCCCACTAAATTGTGTCTTTGGATTTATATGCATAGGAAGCATTACTACGAGCCTAAGGCAAATGACAATAGTATGAAATATAGAGAAAAAAACAGCACATCTCTTAACCATTCATGTTAATATCCTTAACATCAAATGTAGAAGCATGCCAAAGAACGGGTCTCTATTTTAATGTCTTTAACATCTATTAGAAGTATACGTCTATTCAAGGTTGCCTACCTTTGATTTGCCTCAGCAACCTAATGAAATCTAGCAAATCTTTGATGGTGAACTACATCCCAGTGGCCAGCGCTCAGTTTTGTTCCAAAAATCAATGAAAAAAACCTGATTAAATAGTGATTTCGTGCAGTTATGGTTTCACAACGGGTTGGTTGGGCATTTTTTTTCGTGATTTAAACCCTTAAAAATCGTTGAACATTGTTGAAAATCACGACTGATTAAATCTGGATTTTTTGGGGGAAAAATTGTTTCAGTCAAGGATTTTTTAAAAATCGGGATTTTTGCAATTTTTCGAGGATTTATGCATCTATGATTTAGATAATGATCATCAACCACAATTATGTTTATGTCCCCAATTTGGATGATGTGTTTGGTTGCACAATAATGCACTGCCAAATATTCCCTCAAAGAGTTTAATTCTGGCTCCAAATGTTCTTTGTTTGATAATCTAAAGTTCTTATGGTAAGATTTTATTAGAATACTAGCTTTCTGAGCCAGGTGGTGAGAACTTGCATGTTGCAAGTGGTTCTCACTGTGGACACTCTTCCCATAAAACTATTGTGATATGGACTGCATGGAGTGTTTGTGTGGTGTTCTGCATAATGGGGAGATGGGAAGACTGACCAACACAAAAGGCCCAGGGAACACCGTAAAGACATACATTATGAGAGTGACTATGGAATGGCTTTGGCAGAGCATAATTATGCAACCAAATTCAACATCAGAATTGAGGACACTAAGGTCATTGTGGTTAAAGATCATGATCTAAACAGTTGACTAAGGGAAACAGTGGATATCAGAAAATATGAGTGAAACTGTTATAGAGAGGATGGTCTTGGCTTAGTCTTACTTGGAGGCCCATTATGAAGAAAACTAAAAGTATTGCTATCAACTTAGTGAATTGATCCTGATTGTATTAATTAGTTTTTACAAGTATATTTTTTTCTAGTTGTAAGGCTAATTGCTTTTTATATATTTCTTTGGTTTGTCCCATGGTGGCATCATGTACCTAACTAAAGTTATCTATGGGACCTGTAGTCTGCTTCCTATCATATCAGTCCATCCTAGTAATGGGCCACTTAAGTTGTCCAAAACATAGAGGATAAAATGTTTTTGTACATAATTTTTACCTAGAAAATCAATATCTCACATTTAATCTAAGTACTAGTTGCAAGCCAAAATTCTATTACTTTTGTATCAAGCTTACTTTGCTAGAATGACATAGTTGAATAATGAATGCTAATCATGACAGTAGGGTTGTCTTATTTTATTGAAAGAATTGGTTTGGCAAGTTCTGGGTATGATCTGGGACCTGAGATTCACCTCTAGAGTGATTCGGTTTGAAAAACAATATCGAAGACTGAAATTTGAATGAAACTACATGCATATTCGATTGTAAATGATATTCAAGATAAGAAGGGCATTGAAGTCTTCTATATGCAAGACATTTTTAGTGCTTTGTTTTGGATATGATAAGTGAATGTTGGATAGATGTCATTGTTGTGCTGATTGTGGTTTGGCTCATTGGGAAGGAAATCAGATTGGAGAAATGTCTGCACGATTAGAGTTGCCTGAGGACGAGGAGTTAAAGAGAGCATATGAACACTGGAGGTCTAAGCCATATGCTTTGACTGTACCTCTGAGAATAGCAGCTCTTCGTGGCTCAATGCCCCCAGCATGGCTTAAGGTACGTTCTTAAATTTAATATTCCTTGTTAAAATGATTTACTGTTTCCAAAAAAAAAAAGATGTCTTATTTTGTTAGTAATATGTTGGATTCAATTAATGAAGTGCATCAACACAAAATCCAACCAGGTTGGAGGCTGTAAGACTGAACATCCTTAAATACTTAGTATTTTTAAGTTATTAATTCTTAAAAACTAGAGAACATTCATCTTTAAATCAAAAGGGTAAGTGGTATCTATTACCACAATTTTCACCATTAGGTTCATCTTATTACATGTAAACTAAAGGAGGATCATTCTGTTGGGGTAGCTCCATTCTCCTGTTCAGGTCTCTTTTAAGCTTGATGGGAGTTTCGGCAAGTTGTTGGATGGGGTATGATCTCCATCTTTAAGGCTTGTCCTTGCTAGAAAAAACGCCATGCAACTTCTTCAGATCCTGCAATTGTTTTTGGTCCTCATTTCCCTGCACTTCTGATTCCTTTACCATCTGCCTGAGGGCATTCTGTGCTCTACACAATTCATTAAGTTGGTGCTCATCTAATGCATTTCTCTTGCAAGCTTCTTAGTATGCATTTCATTTCTGCCTGGATATCCTTATGCACATCCTGTGTTTCATGTCTACTTTTCCCTGCCAACATGAATCCATTCTGTTACATCCACGAGATTTCTAGAGCAAAATAGAGCAAATTATTTGAAATAGATTGAGCCACTTTGATGTGTCAACCTCCAAAAGTCTTTGACAAGATTTTTTTTTGTAAAATTATGTCCTCCACAACTACTCACTACCTCCTATATATAAACCTCCTAATAATAACATAATAGAAGGGTAAGCCACTAATTCCAGTGTAGGCCAGGGCCTATCAGATATATAATTAGTATACTTAGGAACTATCACAATAGTAAATTAAGAAAGTGAGTGAGAGAGGAGCTTTGGTTTGGAAGACAAAGTCATCCTCCATTGCTCTTTCTTCTTGGGTCTTTGTTCCATTTGTATGATTGATGTGATTTATGTCTAGTTTTTGGATTTTGTATTGGTTGTGAGAAGGCTTTGTTTCAAAAACAATAATATGCAAAAACAGGTCATTTCAAGAAATTTCTGGAAAGTGGGATGCTCCATGTTTAGTGCCTAGGATCTAGTTCTTTTGGAGATGTTATTCTTCAATCCTCATCAAGATGGATTGAGGTTTGTGTAATGTCCTCTTTTTCCTAGGCAGTGGTCAGTTGCAATGGTTAGTCCATCACTTGGTCCCCGTGGACTAACAGGGTGGTTAGGGGGCCCTTTGAGGGCGTTGCAGACTTGTTCAGTCCGACCTTTTTGAGCTCAGTCAATGTTTTTCCCAATCCAATGTTTACTAGGGAGTTCGCAGAAGCTATTCATTCATTTTAACCATACTTACTATTTTTAGTAAGTCACATGGACATTTCGTCTATACTTACTATTTATAGTAAATCACTAGTATGGTCAGTTGGCAGAGTTACTATTTTGGGCATGATAGCATGTTTATATTCTGGAGACATTTTGGTATTCAATGGTCCTATGTATTTAATTTTTATAACGTTAATTATAAAGTCAATTTAAATTAATTAAATTTATACGTTATTATGATATATTAAAGGACATTATTAAAAGTGGGATATAATTGTTTTTAAAGTGCACTTTATAATATAAAGTTAAGTGCAAATTAAAAAGGGAGTTATAAGGGGGGAAAAAAGGTAAATTAAATGAAATATAACTTAAATGCAAATTAGGGTGTGGGAGTTATAAAAAGCCATTTGGAGCTCATTTGCACGTTCATTCATTGTTGAGAAGATTATTTTGATAAGGGTTAAAATAGGAGAGTGAAGAGTTTGGAAACACTTAGCTCTTTGAGGACGAAATCCCTCAGGAAGAACAACTCGGTGTAGGAGTGAAAGATCTCCCAAGCTAGCTTGCAGACAACTTCATTCAAAGGTTGTTCTTGTGCTTCACCGATCTACAAGAGAGATTTAATAGTCAAGGTTCGAAGGAATCAATAGGAAATTGGAAGATATATTGATTGAATTGGGAGGATTTACTTGCTGATGTATAAGTCAATCCTTGCTGATCTGGACGTGGGATTTGGAGATTTTTAATATTGCAAATATTGGGATTGTAGGGTTTCCTATAGTTGGCTGCCATCTTATTGCATATTCAAGGGTTTGCATTGCTGATTGATACAGCATATTCAGGATGTGGGATTTAAAGGAAGATTGTCACTGCTTGGGTGGTTGGACAAATAATATATATATATAGATTGCTGAGTATTGTGGGTGTTTTAGATTGCTGAGTATCGTGGGTGTTTCTAGAGCTCCAGTGTGAAGCTTGAAAGGCATATATTGATAGGTGTGAGAGCACTGTGTTGGCATCATTTCCTCCATTGGAGGTGTTACTTGCAGCTGGCATCCATTTTTAGAGGGTTTCAAGGCATATCTTACTTGTGAGTTCATGATTTGTAACCCAGATTTTCTGGGTATTGTTATTTTAGATAATAGGGGATGTTTTATGAACTGGGTTGTCGATATTTTGTGAAAATACTGAGTATCTAAGTTGATATAAAAATCTGGAATTTTCAGCTGTGTATTTCCTATGCAATGTTCAGATTTTGAGTTGAAAATATTATTGGAATATCTTCTATTTTGCTGCATTATGTTGTATCAAACATTGCAAATATATCACAAACATTCATCAAAACAAAAAAAACAAAGGCAAACAGGACTGCATATTACAGTTTGTGATGTACTCCCACATATTTGGTTTCTTCTACCTCATGTTTTGACACCCTTGGGTGAGTGATCAAAATGGAGGAAACTAGGTCTTTTTTTCACATATGAATGTCAAGGTTGTGATGTTCTTGAAGCTTATTGTTTGCTTTCTTAAAAGGATTTCTTTCCCTCTTAACGATTATGTGGTCAATTACAAGATTAAGGGTTTGGGGGATTTAAAATTTTGTTTGCTTTGCAAAATTGATGACCATGTTAGAAGTAATTGTTCTTTAACTAAAAAAGACTCCAATATTCTTTGGTCTAAAGATTTTGGAGGGGGAGGGGGGGTGTTTGCCCCTTTAAGTGATGATATGGATCTTGATATTGGTAAGGTGGGTTTGGATAACGATTCTCAAGTTCTTTTTAAAGGTCCTTCACATGATATTATTGATCAGGATGATATATGTGTTGATAACCTAAACGTGGTAAATAAGTCTATTTAGTTTGATAGGAATTTCTTGGAGACTATCCTTGCTTCCCAATCTTTAGAAGCAGAGGGTTTGATTGACAATAAGAGAAGTCTAGACTCTTTAGAATAGATTGATTGTCCCTCAGTAAATATCTCTAACCCCTTGCCTTACTCTTTGAATGGAAATTTTGGGGTTTATTCCATTGGGTTAATTGTTGGTGCTAAAGGAACAAGGGACTCCTTTAAGGTTCTTATTTAAAAAGACAAAAAGTTGTAGAGTGACTTGAGGCTATGGGTCTAGGTGCTGTAGGTGCCTTAAGGAGGGATAAAAAAGATATTTGTTATTGATGGTGCTTGAGGGTGTGATGGAAATATGTAATGTCCCTCTCCTGACTTGCCTTAGAATTTGCCTACTATTCACAAATTGCAGCAAATTGGGGTTAGGAGTTTGTCTTACCGAGTAAATATCTCTTTAATGATGCAATCCTAGGTTTGAATCCTACAATCAACACATGAACAATATATATATATATATATATATATATATATATGCTTACTTATTAGCTAAGTTGTCGGTTCGGGTATGAGAGTATATATATATATATATATATGTATGCTTACTTATTAGCTAAGTTGTTGGTTCGGGTACGAGAGTATATATATATATATATATATAATTTATAAATTATAAACATAATGCCATATACTCATAAGCATGTTCAAAATTATAATCATTTAATCATAATGCCATAATGCCATAGAATATTGAAATACAGTAATACCTCATATAATCATATTCATAATTTGCAAAAATGTAAATAGTAAATAGTAAATACTCAAGTCTTAAAATGTCATTACACATTGAAAATTCAAATTACAATCAAAACAATATTTAATTCAGTATTCTTCAAATTTGTCTTCATCAAAAGCATCAAAGTCGTGGTCCTCAATTGGTTCAATTTCATTTGAACCACTATCAATTGGATTGCCACTCCAAGTAGGTGCATTAAATGCATCAATTGCCTCATTGTCATCTATAGAAGCCAAGGCAAGCTGTGCAACTGTAGCATCTAAATCAGCACACTCAGGGGTGAGATCTTTTGAGTTTGCAAAATGAGCCTTATTTGGTCGGCCAAGACAATATAAGGCATTTTTGGCACTTTTTAGGGTTTTATTTTATGTTTTTAAATTGAGTTTTTGCCTTTTTTTTTGCTAGTTGATGTGGGTTTGCCCGAGTCCTTTTGGGTTCTCCATGGGTTCGACCAGGGTTCGTCCTTGGCTACCTGGGACCCACAAAGAACCCGGGTAGCTAAGGGCGAACCCCTAGAAGAACCATAAAGAACCATAAAGAACCCCGAACCCAAATGTATTTTGACCGGTACGGGGGCCTAAATTGAAGAACTCGGTAACTTAGCTTATTAGAGTTGGGCAATTACATCACATCCATAGATTATCAATAATGCAAGCATATTAGGATTTTGGGAGAAGGGACATGATGTTGCCACCCAAAGCCATTTCTACACCAAGCCTAAAAAGGTGTCTACCACAGCCCTCTCCCTTGGTGGCTTGTATTTGCTTCCCCCATCAATGTCTCAACCCCTTAAAGACACTTGCCATCTTGTGGAATTGGGCAGAGGTCGTAAGTGGGTTACTTGGCTCTTTGCGTAAGTGCCCTCTGGTCCTAGGAGCCATTACGATCAACCCTAGAATGGCCTGTTTACTTAGCCTTGTTTACCTCTCCACCCCAGGCCCTTCCTACAAGGTGGGTTTCAGACAGCCAAGCATATCACATATTCTATCATAAGAACATATATATTAAGCATTCTTTATTCTCTATCAGCAATATGTATACATATGTAAAACATTGATTGGCAGAATATATCCCTTAATATTTATATATTTGATAGTAATAATCTGCTGGGGTGGACTGGATGGGTTATTCCTTCTGATCACTGGTTTGTATCTTCCTTGTCTTCAATCCTTAATCGATCTGTTCTTAACACTTAGAAGATATTGTTAGTGTAAATCAAACAAATGAGAATCTATGATCCATACTTATATTAAAGCATCATAATTACTTATAAGGCTCAATAATTGCTGCAAGCATCATTATTGCATAATCATATATAATATATATTTATTTCATATTATATACTTATTTCTAATTAATATCAACCTTCCCATCATTATTTTATGTGAACTTATATATAGATAATGACATTCCATTTTCTGATTATATCTGCTGCTATACTCAGAAATATATCTTCAGATTCCCTAGTAGTGTTCCCTCTATGATTCCTCGCTTATTTTGAGTGCAGATGATTATTGTTTTCTCATCTCTATTTTTCTGTTATATTCCCCTTATTCCCATTCATTCACATCTCTCCTTTATACCTCCCACGGTGGGGAAGAGCCACCTCTATTTTACAAAAGCACATCCCTATCTAAACGCTGCCTCCCTCTATCAATGCTAATCGCTGCCTTTTGGAATTTATTTATCGCTGCCTCTTGAAGATTGCAGCTTTTCATTTATACTTAGGTATTAATAATATCTCTCTTGTGTCTTGGCTAAAGTCAGCGATGGTTGTTTATTTAATATCAAAGGGGAGTCGGCCAGCATATGTAAAGAATATTAGATGTTGCTTATCCTCTCATATATATATATGTTATGTTATGTTTGAATATTTTATATTTAATGTATTATTTTAATATGTTCATTTCTACATTGGTTTTATATATATATTTCAATAATATCTAATAGTATTTTGATAATAGTATTTGTTAATTTTAATATTTTCATTATTGTTATCTATTTTATTTATTTGCTTTATATTCTAGTGTTGATATTTCGGGGGCATGACAAAATGTTAGACCATAATGTTATTAAGGTCATGCCCTTATAACATTTATATATATTGTACTAATAGAAGATTATAAAACTTTATGATAATTATATGCTTTATAAAGTATATACCATTTAATAATTAATAATCTAACATTTATATGGTAGTTTTGAATAGGTGTGATTGATACCTCTTCAAGTACTTTGCCACCCCTTCTCCTATATTTAAGGATCTTTGCTCTCATTGAGAAGTAATTCAATTTGGAGGTTTATAATGAATTCTATCGCTATGCACAAGAGGTATTATTGTCCATGTGGAAGTGAAGAAGTGAGATTCTGTGTGCAATTTTATAGACAATTCTATGGGTATTTTATGGTAGGATGATGCTTTATGGGTTTTTTTATCTAAATGGTTTTCGTCATGTATATATTGTGTAATGTGCTGAATCAGTGCATCTTTTAATTCTCATTTCATTTATCGTATATTTTATTTGAGATGATTAGTAACCTAAAGATCCCAAGTGTTGACATTGTATTAGAGCTAGATTAGGATACGCTAATCACTCCAAAAGTTTATTCACTATAAATTTGCTCTCATTATCATCTAGTTTTTCATGTCTAATTTTAAACCATAATTTAGTTGTTAAGTTGAAAGGCCTTTTTTCCTTGGCTATTACAATGTATTGTACAATTTGAATTAATGGAGTATGTACTTGTTCAATCACCACTATAATCAAAATCAAATGGTGGAGGTTCTATGAATTTTGTTCTTATTAAGTGATGTATAATGTTTAGTTTTTAGTATTAGATTTTATAATCCAATTAATTTAGAACTATTCGATTATAACCAAACCACAATATTCCTATAAGCAAATCACAAGACCTTTGAAAGTACCAATTCTATAGCAAGTCACACTTCTTTAAAAGATCAAAATCCTTTATAAGAGTAAAAAGATGTCTTTTAACATGAGGAAAATAGTCAATAGTTGTAACCCTTGTTAGATGGTGTGAAAGATTGAAACAAATATCATATTCGTTAAGAGTGAGACACATAAGATGGCTTTTAATTAGTTGAAGTAAGCATTCTGCCATTCATGCAAGGAGGTCAAAAGCAACCGAAGCAATTTTGGCTTCACCTACTATTTCTCATGGCACTGTTGCAGTTGCCAACACTATTGTCACTGGGACACAATTTCCACTTGGTGGGAAAAACATATGCAAGCTTGCTTTGGATGTGACCTACAACTCATTGTAATGGCTGACCAAATACTATATGATGGCAGTCTATGCAATTGTCAATTTGACCTTTTCTATTGAATGACACATTAAAATTTGAAATCAAGGAATATTCTCTTTAAACACATCTCCATGTGTGAAGCTGCATTGATTAAATTGAGATGTTGGCCTAGAATAATTTCATCTTTATAAAGGAGATAAATTTATTGAAATTGCATCTTTGGAGGGGAAGACAATGGGCTGACATCCTTGCTGTAATAAAATGAGAGTAAAGAAGGTCATTGGACTCCTCAAGAGGATCAAATACTCATTGACTTTATTCACAGAAATGGCCTTGGGAATTGGCATACGCTCCAGCCTAGCATAACTTTTGAGATGCGATAAAAGTTATCATCTATGTTGGGTTAATTGCTTGAGACAAGATGTTAAACAAGGAGATTTTAGTTCCCAAGAACATGCTACCATTATTCAGCTTCACCAATTTTTTGGCAACAGTTGGTCTAGAATTGCCTCATGGTTGCTTGAAAGAACAAACAATGGGTTTTAGTTGAAGAAGTTGTATGGCTAGGTTGGAATGGTTATGGTATGGCCAACAATAGCTATATGGCTTAGAAACAAATATTTTATGAGCAAATACTCTGCTCCATCAAATTGAACCATTTTGTATAAGTCAAATGTTGTTGTATGATCTGTAGTAAAGGTTTGGAAATGTACAACCAACAAACTATGCACAATTTTGTATGGCCAGTATTTAGATAAGAAAAGTTAGATAAAACAACAATAAAACTTGTGATGAATCTATAAGACCAATTACGTCAAGGCCCCAGGTCACGGAGGGCTGAGAGCAGTAGGCTGCCCTAACTTACTTCAGCTTAAGGGAGTGTTAGGAAAGGCAGGATGAGAATGATGGGGACTATAAGGTTCTTCGATCACTTTGCAAACCCGGGATTTGAGAGGAGACTAGGCGAGTCGGTTTTAAGGGTCAACTCTGTGTCTCAGATAGCTCTTTGTCAGAGGATAGAAGTGCGGTTCTAGGACGACAACGCGGCGCGTTGGTGTCTCTCAGGTGTGCTGGCGTCCATACGGCTAGAGGACTAGTAAGACAAGGTCTAACTGCTAGAAAGCAAACTAACGGCCTAGTTAATAGTTTCTAAGTGAACAAAATAATACTATGAAGTAAGAGACATATAAACAAATATGATAAAAGAAGTAGATTAATGCTAGGGTGACAAGAATGATCTCACACAAAAGCTTGTTCACCAGCTAGCTCCATGAAGCACACCCACCACCTCCACCAAGAGCGCTCAAGGCAAATGGGGGAAAAAATGAGAGGAACTCAAGCCTCTGTTGCAATGGTGTTGTTCTACACTTGCTCTATTGAAGTGATGGAGTGATGGAATTGCTGCTATGGAGTGCAAGAATGCTGCTTGAATGCTCGAAGTGCTTGAACCTATGGATGAGATTGTCTAAGAGATGTCTAGAGATGAAAATGGATGAAGGTGAGTGAATTTGAAGGAAAGATGAAGAAAACGGCCATATTCGGGTCGGTTAGTCAAAGGGGGGGCGTTACAATTCAACTTCCAATGGGAAGTGTAACGCCTCTACAAGTTCCAGTCGCAGGAATCTGCCAGGGATGTAAGCGCGCCGTGCGGGCGTCCTTGACAGTTATACTTCTATCGACGCTCAAAACAAGTGCCAAGCGGAACCAAGGCAACGGGCTTATGTGGAATTAAGCCTTCGGATTTGGTTTTCTAATGTGAGGAAGGGTAAAAGGGGAATTTGCATTAGGGGTGCAAATTCGCTCCTATACAAAATCCCATATGAGGAAGATTTCATGACATGTATGGCCTAAATAGAGTAGTATGGCTAGGCTAAAAGGATATAAAGGACAATATCACACCAAAAAGGTAATTGATAAGTCAACAACAAGATTAATATCACCTTCAATTGCAAATACTCCAAAAGATTCACACCAATCTCTAGAATTCAAAAATTAAGGTTAATTGGAGTGCCATCCCTATGTAAAAATGCATTGAGAGGCTAGGAGGCTTTTTGTCCTCGAAACCAACAATACTAGTGGTTTCTTTTCTTGGGTGAAGAAAGAACTCTTGTTTGTTTATTCATGGAAAATGAAATTGTTTGAATGAGCAAGAAGACCCTTTTTGAAAACAATCCTCCCTTTTATAACTTTTTTTGGAGGAAATAATATAATATTATATATTTTTTATATCATTATTTCCTCAAAGTTATAATAAAGTGTTCTTTTTAATACTCGCTTTTAAGGCCTTGGGTCTACGACACATTAACCATTCACTTATAATGACCTTTTAAATTGTTAAATATAAGTGGTCTTTTAAATTATAACAAGAAGTTACTTTTCGACAACATAATTTAATATTGAATTATTTTCCCTTTTTTCACCACTCTATTGGCCTATGGGAAAAATTGAAAAAAATAGGCTAAGGGTCTTCACTAAACTTATGCTAGAGAAGGGGATATTTTTCCTCCCCAAAATTGTTTGGCCATAAGCAATTGTAAATTGGGATGCTTCAAAATATGCTCTCCTTCCCAAGTGGTTTTTTAACTAGAAGATCCTTCGAACAAGCCAAATATTCTTTTATGCTTTTGTTTCTTAATTTCCATTCCTTGATGTCAACAATCTCTTCAAGAACCAAAGTCAACTTCCCTTCTTCTTTCAACTGATGGAATGACACGATGCCCAAGTGCCTTGTTAAGGTGAGAAACATGAAACACATTATGAATCTTTCTCTACTTTGATACCACTACAGTGTCCCTGACTGTTCTAAAATTTCCCAATCCTTTGCTTGATTTTGTATGGTCCATACAAATGGGGATTAAGCTTCTTTGTTCCATTCCTTTTAAGAGAGGACTACTTGTATGGTTGTAATCTAAAGAAGACCATGTCACCAACCTCAAAAGTACAATCAATGTGGTGCTGATTTGAATACATTTATTTTTTATTTTGAGCATGATGGAGGTTGTACTTGAGAGTTTTTAAGATATCCTAACTTTATTGAACCAAATCTTTGGTCCTTGGAACCCTATTGGTAGAAATAACAATTTAAGATTTTGCTTATAATCTTTTCTTAAGTGCAAAATTTTGGCCATCTAGATGAAACCAGATGTAAAGCTCTCAAGAATTCATCTCAATAGTTTCTAATGGACTGTCCTATCATTAATCACCCATAGCTATCTTGATGCTTTGTTACTACTAAACAATTGGTGGTACCACCATCGACTATCATCACTTGAAACTCTAGATCTGGGTGAATGAAGCAATCTGGACTCGTCCAATTTTTGTCTATGATGTTATGGTGTTACCCGAAATAATCAATAATGTTACTTAGTTTTTCAAGTAATTTTGTTACCTTGAATGCTTGTGGAATTGTAATATCTTTTGATTGTGGGAAGAGAGGGTTGGTTGATGTAATGTCCCCTTCTTGGATAACCCTAAATCTTGCCCTAGAATCACAAGTATAATGTAGTTAGGGTTATATCTTACCAATTAAATGCCTTAAGCAAGATAAATTTTGGTTTAAGTCCTGCAATCATGTTAGATAATATTGGAATATAATTCATATGATCAAACATATATAATAAATATCTTATCTATTTAAATCCAGTGTTACCCCAAGTTTTTGGGATGGGGACGGTACGGGACGGTGGGACGAGTCCCCAAATTTTCGATTTTTGAGGCCAAATTTGGGGATGGCGAGGGACGGCTATATAAAATATAGGGAAAATTTAAAATATACAGGGAAATTTTAAATATTCATATGAAAACATGGATAAAGCATGCATAATATACATTATAGAACCTTAACATATAACATTTGTGTTCAACATTCTTTGTCAATACTCAATACACATTGAAAATTCAGAATTAACATACATGAATCATAATACAACCTCCAAGTTATAATTTATAAACTTATATCAAATTACATAAAGTTATTTCCAGCTTACAAATTGGGCGAACATTTGTGATTATAGTGAAGATTGTTTCACCTAGGTTATTGATTACTTGGCACAAAACAATAATGAATAGCTGAGGTATCTGAAGGCAGAATTATTGTAGTTTGGTGGGAGTGTGGACTACTAGAAGTAAATTCAATGCTGGTGTATTGTCTGATATGGATTTGAGCAGTTAAATGTGGGGACAATTGCTGCACTCAAGGAGTTTTGGGCATCAAATTGCCTTAATATTCAGCCTATTTCCAATTGTGAAGAATTGTTTAAAAAGGTCAAAATCCTGAGTCTTTGTCTCTAAAACCTGTTAGTGAACAACAAGCAAATAAATTCAAGTTTACTCACTTTTGGAATAAATTTTTGTTACTTTTATATATCTCTAATAGAGCATCAAATATTTATCTTGTGAGTGTTCCAAATATTGTGAAAGATATATGAAAATAATTTAAGCGAACAACTCATAAACCAGAAAACTGGAAACTATTATATATATATATATATATATATATATATTTATTTTTAAAACATGCTTTGACGTGGGGGATGGCTGGGGGACGACTCAGGCATCCCTTGGCCGTCCCCCTTTCCCTTTGACCGTCCCCCCCTGTTTCGGAAACGTCCCCCATGAATTTGCAAAAAAAGGGGATGCCAGGGGACTGTCCCTCAACCATCCCCCTGTACCCGGGACGTCTCGGGGACAGAGACGAGGCATTTTAGGGGGGGAGGGGGGTGCGCGTCCCCAAGTTTCCCTGTTTAAAATTATGTAAATACATAACTATTTCAAATAATATAAATCACACAATGTCCATAATGCACATTGAAAGTTGGATCATAATGGGACTTGGATGAGGAGAATGATAAGTCCGCCCGAAGCTATCCATACCAAGCCCAAGAGTGGATATACCATCCCTCTTGGCCCTCAAGTGGTAGACACATAGTCATCCAACATGGGGTGGCGTACTTGGCGGACAACTTGCATCTACATTCCCTACCCTTGCTGCCTTATCCATCCCTCTTACGATCAACACGAATTTAAGGTTATTATCCACTCCAATAATCAACCATTGGGAAGATAGGAGATGAAGCCACAATAGAATGCCCGGAGCATTTCTTCTTTCTAAGCCCAAGGGAAGATAGGCAACCCCCTTGAACCACAAATGGCAGATACTTCAGCCATCCATTATGGCTGGTCTACTTAGCATGAAACCTCATAACTGCTATCACCCTTGTACTTCCGTCTCTTCTTCCCATGATTGATTATAGAGGCATAAATAACTTATGGTTGGACTAATAACTGAATTATAGTTCTTTATTAGGCTCTACATGAAATGGATAGAATTAATGTATTTAAACATAAACATCAAATTGCATACCACAATATCTATGGACTTATATTACTGCTATAACCTCAGTATTCAGATATAATAATTACTGATACAGATGACTTATTCTGATCTGTCTGCTGTAGTTTGCAGATATTAGTTTGAAAATAAATAAATTCCAAGATGGTTCGATCTGTTTTAATATATAGAGATATTGCTTAAAGAGAAACAAATAGATTAAGTTAGATGAATAGTTACTAATACGGATTAATAATTGCTGCAAGCATCATTATTGCATAATCATATAATATACATACATTATATATGTTAGTGTTTCTTAGATCAGATTATTTAATCAATTGAATAATAGAAATGCAACACATAAGACAATGAACACAACAAGATACCCTGGGAAAACCCTCCTCTTGAGGGAGAAAAACCCAGCAAATATATCTCTTATATATTTAAGGAATAAGAGCAGAAATCTGCTTGAACTCAGGCCCAACACAATGCCGAATTTGATACAATGAATAATAGTATCTTTCCTAGATGCAAAGATACAAATGAATATGTTTCTCCTTGAGATCGGTCTGCTGATACAAAATGATGATCTGCTGTTCAAGTATGAACTTAATATGTTTCTCCTTGAGATCGGTCTGCTGCTACAAAATGATGATCTGCTGTTCAAGTATGAACTTCTTCTATAACTGCGAATTCTGCTCTGCCAAAATAGCGAACTTCTCTTATGTATATTTGAATGTGTGTTACCATCAAAAGGTAACCTTGTATATATACCTTCTTGGCGCCTCTTCATATGGGTCGGCCTTTTTGATAGATATTTAAATAACAAATAAGGTCGGCCAGAATTATATATCTTAAATATAAGGTCGGCCCATGTAATAGTGAAGACCGACGCTGCATTAACATCAACACTCCCTCTCAGCTAGGGATGAACTTCCATCTGCACAAGACACATTATGTTAGAATGAAAACAAAATAAAATATCACCTCAACGTGATATTAACCATTATGGCTACTCCCATAGATGGTAAAAACTCATCACGGATTCTCTCACGTGATGTTGTCATGGAGTCACACACATGACATCCACCATAGCTTCTCCCAGAGGGTGGAAACAAGGGCTTTCACCTCAACTCTCTCTCATCAGAGAATTGCATTATCAAGGACTTACACCTCAACTCTCTCTCAGCAGAGAATTGTATTAACAAGGGCTTTCACCTCAACTCTCACTCAGCAGAGAGTTGCATTCTCAACAAGGATCACTGATTACTGAGACTCTTTCTCAGTCAAGGCTGCATTCTCCACCATACCAAGTTTCTCTCGGAAGTATACAAACTTCATCCTGGCGAGAGGCTTGGTGAGAATGTCTGCCGTTTGCTCTTCAGTGCTGATATACCTCAACTGTATAGCTTTCCTTTGCACCATATCTCTAATATAGTGGTACTTGATCTCAACATGTTTTGTTCTGTCATGAAACACAGGATTGACAAAAAGCTTCACACAGCTTTGATTATCACAGTGTATGATAGTAGGCTCCATTGATTGACCAAACAATCCTGCAAGGAGCTTACGAAGCCACACTGCCTCACGAGCTGCCACACAAGCTGCAATATACTCTGCTTCAGTTGTACTCAAGGCCACTGAAGACTGTTTCCTGCTACACCAGGAGATCATAGCAGTCCCCAAACTGAAGCAACAACCAGAAGTACTCTTCCGATCTGAGACACATCCTGCCCAATCAGAATCAGTAAAACCATGCAGCTCCAAATCCACATTTGAAGAATATCTCAACCCATATCCAATTGTGCCACATAAATATCTCAGGATATGTTTAGCTGCTACAAGATGTATTTGCTTTGGTTCACACATAAACTGGCTAAGTGCACTCACTGCATAGCAGATATCAGGTCTAGTGTTAACTAGATACATCAATGAACCAATCAACTGTCTATACATCGTAGAATCCACTGGTTCTGAACTAGCTGCAGCTTCTTTCAACTTATCTAAATTAGACTCCATGGGTGTAGACATAGGTTTGCAGTCAAGCATACCAAACCTTTTGAGAATGTCAACAGTATACTTGCCTTGACTTAGAATCATCTCATTTGGCTTTTGCCAAACTTCTAAGCCAAGAAAGTAATGCATAAGACCTAGATTCTTCATCTCAAACTCTGAAGCTAATTCCTTCTTGCATTTTAGTATTAGATGTTCTTCACCAGTAATGATCAAGTCATCAACATATAAAACTAAAATCAATGCTTCACCATTTACTACCTTGAAGTAGAGGTTAGAATCTGCATCATTCTTTGAGAAACCCAAACTTGAAAGGTACTGATCAATTCTTTCATACCAAGCACGAGGAGCTTGTTTAAGACCATACAAGGCCTTCTTCAACTTGCAGACATGAGATTCTTTCTCATGTACCTCAAATCCTTCTGGTTGCTCAATGTAAACCTCTTCTTCTATTATGCCATTCAGAAAAGCTGTCTTTACATCCATTTGGTGAATCTTCCATCCTCTAGATGCGGCAATAGCAATGATGGTTCTAACAGACGTGTAACGAGCCACAGGAGCAAAGGTTTCTTCATAGTCAACTCCCTCTTTTTGTGAGAACCCTCTAGCCACAAATCTAGCCTTGTGTTTCTCAATGCTCCCATCAGCTGCATGCTTGATCTTGAAGAGCCACTTAGAAGACACCACAGATTTGTCTTTGGGTCTAGGAACTATATCCCAAACATCGTTCTTAAGTATAGACTGATACTCCTCAATCATGGCATCTTTCCATACTTGTTGACTAGAAGCTTCTTCAACATTTGAAGGCTCTGACTCAATAATCTGACTCATCAAGGCAACATAGCTAGAGAACTTGTGAGGTCTCTTGCTTTCTCTGAAGGTTCCTCTTGGAGCTACAAACCTTTCTGCTTCCTGCATTGTCCTGCGAGCCCAAAGAGGTCTTTTCTTTCCAATCACAATGTCTAGAGGCCCATCAGTAGGATCCAAAGGCTCAGCTGGATCAATATCTTCTTTAGGTTCTGTATCCTCCTTCAGATTCTCTGGGATATGGTCAACTTCCATATCTTGAGGAGGTTCTTCTTCATCGACCTCCATCGGAGTGCCTTTGGACTTCCTATAAGCAACATCTTCCTCAAATGTGACGTCTCTACTAATCTCAATAGACTTCTGTCCTGGAATGTAGATCCTGTAAGCTTTTGATGTCTCACTGTAGCCTACAAGAATTCCTTTCTTCCCAGAAGGTTCTAGCTTTGTTCTCTTTTCCTTTGGAATATGAACATAGACTGGACAGCCAAAGATCCTCAAATGACTAACTTCAGGCTTCACGCCTGAGAATGCTTCTTCAGGAGTTTTATTCTCTAAGATCCTGTGGGGACTCCTGTTTTGAACATAGACGGCTGTTCTTGATGCTTCAGCCCAAAGAGAGATTTGTAAGTCTTGATCATGGATCATAGCTTTCACTGCTTCCACAATAGACCTATTCTTCCTTTCAGCAATACCATTTTGTTGTGGATTATAGGGAACACTGAACTCCCTCTTAATCCCTGCTTCAATACAAAAGTCTCGAAAAGTGCCAGAAGTGTATTCTCCACCATTATCAGATCTTAATACTTTGATCTTCTTCCCAGACAGATTTTCAATCTGCGCTTTGAATTCTCTGAATCTTACTAATACTTCTTCTGATTCTTTCGATCTCAAGAAATAAATCCAAGTCTTTCTAGAGTAATCATCAATGAAAATAATATAATACAAGAAACCACTAGATGATGCAATAGACATTGGACCACACAAATCAGAATGAATGAGATCAAGAATACATTTGGATCTACTTTCACTGGAATGGAACATACCTTTTGTGTTCTTGCCTAGGGCACATCCCTTGCATGTACCTTCATGTTCTTGATCGAATTTCGGAAGACCGGTGACCATCTTCTCCATGATAGGTAGAGCACGAAAGTGAATGTGAGCCAATCTTCGATGCCAAAGTTCACACATGCTGGTACTGTTATGCACAAGTGCTTGAAGAGGACGAGTGCACAGCATGTAGAGACATTCATGTCTAACTCCAATCACTTGAGCAGATTTGAAGCTGGAGTTCTTTGCCCATATAAGAACTTTCCCTTTAGAGAAGGCAACTTGATAACCTTTGTCTTCTAATGCTGAAATTGAAACAAGGTTCTCTTTATCCCTGGTACGAACAGTACATCATTCAATTCCAAAGAAATTCCAGAATCCAAGTGAAGAGTGGAATTTCCAAACCCTTTTACAGAATATCTAGCATCATCTCCAATAACAACTTGATCACTAGAGTTGCTTTCCATTAAGTTTGAAAGGTGACTTCTGAATCCGGTGATGTGTCTAGAAGCACCACTGTCAATCAACCAAGTGTAAGAGTCCGTAGAAACATTGCTAGACAAGGCTGAATAAAATAGATAATTACTGGAGTCCTTTTGTGGAGTGACTTCTTCAACATCTGCAGTGGCAACTTGAAGCTTAGGTCGTTGAGGGCACACCCTCGCAAAGTGACCATACTTATCACAACGAAAACATTGAATCTTGGACATGTCTCGTTTTCTTTTGAAGGTAGGAGCATCATCATTTCCATCTTCTCGATTCCTTTTGAAGAATCCTTTCTTAAAGCCTTTTCCTTTGTTTGATGAATGAGAGGTAAGAACTTGTAATTCTTCATTCTTTGAGCTTTGACCAATCCCCCTTGCTGTTAGTCTTGACTCTTCTTGAATGCAATCAATCCTCAATCGATCAAACTTAGGAAGTTCGGATCTTGCACTGATTCCTTGGATGAATGCCTCCCATGAAAGCGGAAGACCATTGAGAGCAAGCATAGTCAGTTCTTTATCATCAATCATGTGACCAATAGTGGAGAGCTGATCTTTTATCTCTGAAATCCTCATGAAGTATGTAATAACAGATTCTCCTTTCTCCATTTTCACATGATGAAGTTGTTGCTTCAGAGCAAGGGCACGACTGGTGTTGTTGATTTCGTACATCTCTTCCAAGGTTGTAAACATCTCTCTTGCTGTATCTAACTTGAAGATAATTGGTACAATATGATCTTTGACGGAATCAACCAATGCTTTCTTTGCCCTAGTGTCTTTCTTCCTCCATTGCAGCTTCTCTTCTTCCCCCTCAGGTTCGGGAACTTTTGTTTTCACAAACTCAGCCAAATGATTCTCTTCAAAGGTTAGCATGAACCTGAATCTCCATGATATGTAGTTCGAGATTCCTTCGAGTCTATCCTCGATTTTGAGACCGTTCACCATCTTGAGAAATTTGGAAGATAGACTGAAAAAGGAATAAGTGTTGCGAACTAAATCTGATCACGATCTTTTTCACACCCGCTCTGATACCATGTTAGTGTTTCTTAAATCAGATTATTTAATCAATTGAATAATAGAAATGCAACACATAAGACAATGAACACAACAAGATACCCTGGGAAAACCCTCCTCTTGAGGGAGAAAAACCCAGCAAATATATCTCTTATATATTTAAGGAATAAGAGCAGAAATCTGCTTGAACTCAGGCCCAACACAATGCCGAATTTGATACAATGAATAATAGTATCTTTCCTAGATGCAAAGATACAAATGAATATGTTTCTCCTTGAGATCGGTCTGCTGCTACAAAATGATGATCTGTTGTTCAAGTATGAACTTAATATGTTTCTCCTTGAGATCGGTCTGCTGCTACAAAATGATGATCTGCTGTTCAAGTATGAACTTCTTCTATAACTGTGAATTCTGCTCTGCCAAAATAGCGAACTTCTCTTATGTATATTCGAATGTGTGTTACCATCAAAAGGTAACCTTGTATATATACCTTCTTGGCGCCTCTTCATATGGGTCGGCCTTTTTGATAGATATTTAAATAACAAATAAGGTCGGCCAGAATTATATATCTTAAATATAAGGTCGGCCCATGTAATAGTGAAGACCGACGCTGCATTAACATCAACAATATATATTTCTAATTGATATGGACTTATATATCTATATATATATGTGTGTGTGTGTGTGTGTGTGTAGTTATATTAAACTTACTTCCCTTATTATTGATTAATCATTTGTCTTCATACTTCTCATTGAACCATCTTCTTACTCCCACATATTTCTTGTCAATCTGCTCATACTCTCTTCCTGAATAACCTGCTGATTTAATTCAGACTTCTAATTCATTTTTTCCTATCCCTTATTGATATATCCTTTCTTCCACACCTCCCTCTATTTATATCCTTATGTCTCCTTAAAGAGAGACATCTTTTTGAATAGAAACAACCTTCTAAATGGATGCGCCTCTTTATTAACAAACCTGCCTCCCATTATTCTTGATCGCTGCCTTATTAATCTCTTCACTAAACACTGCTGCCTGTTTACAATTAATCGATGCCTTCTTAAGATCCCAATCGCTGCATATTAATCTGAACACTGCCTTTGTGAACAACAACACAAATTCTTAAGTGCTGCTTTCTCATTAAAGATCGCTGCTTTGTATCTTTATTAAACCCCATCGCTGTCTTATATGTATGATGGTAATTGCTGCTGTTTACATCAACATATTACATGTTTTCTTATTTTAATATATATTTATTTATATATCAGTTTTATATATATATATTTTTAGTGCTTATAGTATTATGTTGTAATAATTATAATTATAATAATATTATATTGTTAATATTTATATTTATATTTTTAATTTTAATGCTTGGTTATTCTTATACTTTAGTGTTGCGATTTCTAGGGCATGACAGTTGATGATCTATAGATACTGCCTCCTCTTTCTCTTTCTGAATTTGATTCCGCTCCTTATCCATATCAGTTTCTCCCTCAATGTAGAATAACCTCTTTTCCTCTCATTTATGTTGTTTGTTGTCTTTGCTATCACAACTGAAGTATAATGTGGTGTTAGTTTTGTATGTTGATAAAAATATCGAGTGGGAAATCTTACATCTTTATTATTAGTGAATTATGCCTCCTAGTAGCTAATCATTTTTCCTTGACCAGCTTTGCAAGTCTAGAAACAACCTTCAAGTCACCTGGAGATAACATTCTTGCCTCATGTTGAATATGATCTGTCAATCTGCCAAAAATAGATCTTTTAATTCTTTGTACTCTTAAATTAAGAGTCTGAAATTATAAAATATAATCCTTGACCAGACCTGATTGCTGGAGTTAGGCCAATTGATTGAAGTAGTTCTCTATAGCTGCTACTAAAGTGTGATTGGAGTTCCTCATTAAACATTGACCATGTGATGACAATTATTTTGCTCAGTCAGGCAATAACACCAAATGAGTTACACCTTTTCCAAGTAGAGAAACATCAATTTAACCTTTATGTTTTAGGAACATGGTGCAAATCAAAAAGCTTTTCCATTTGAGAGATCCAAGTGGTTGGGTCATGGCCATCAAACTTTTGCACATCTTACTTGGGCATGATGTTGTTAAAGGGCATGGGGAGTTCTGCACCACCTTGCTCTTGATGAAAATTTTGTTTATAAGAAGCTGATGAACTTGCTCCTTCTTTCTTAGTTTGCTGCTATGGAAACTTTGACATCGTTAGATCCATTAAAGAATCAAAATTTGGCTGCATTGTTTCCATACTATCTTTAATCTTGTGCATTCTTTTGCTTAGATCTTCTCTTGAGGGTGTTTCCTCTTCCCAATCTTGTATGTCTACTGGTGCATTTGGATCATCCTTGACAGGAGTTTTCCTTGGGGTAGTTAGATTATTATTTGTTACTTGAGTAGATGGACCTCCCATGTTGCTTTGTTGGAGTATTGCTTTCATTGCCCTAACTTCGTGCAGGAAAAATAGATTAAAATGGTCCACTTGCAACTGCTATATCTTCCTTGATATTGCTCTGAATTCTCATTTTGATAATTTTTCAGAAAGATCTCAAAATTTTCTTTCCAGTACCAATAAGATTGACTAAATCAGATGCCTCTGTGAGGTGAATGACCCTCTGCAATATAGGTGGCCTGTTTAGAAAAAAAATCAGCAATTTTTTTCCCACTTTGTGCAAATCAAAGCACTAATATCATCATTATGAAATTACTTAGTCAAAGAGCAGAATAGCACACAAATATATCCCATCGACAAGATTGCAAGAGCCACTTCAAGGGGGCAAACTCCAAAATCTTTGACAAGAACAAAAGTAACAAAATTATGTCCTCAACTACTTACTACCTCCTATATAAAAACTCTAATAATATAATGGAGGGGTAAACAACTAATCCCAACATAGGCCTAGTAGGCCTATAACTATTATACCTAGGAACTATCACAATATTAATTTAAGGATTATGTAGACTTTAGTTAGCCATCACATATCCTGCAACATCCTATGAGTTAAGGGCCTAATTCATTCTTGCAAGTTCTGGATGCAAATAGACCTTCATATTCTTCTGTTACTTTCTTGAGCATTCAAACTGTCCTTTTCTTGTTCCTCCTGCTCTCAAAGGCGCTTCCTTCTTATTTGAAGCCCAAGTTCCATTAGCCACACTATGAAAAGTCTTCAAAACATTTAACTGACAATTTTTTTAACATTTTGAGAGCAAGACTGCAGATGCTGCCGTTTCTACTCACTTGTTTGTCAGTTTTAAGGGATCAAGTGAAGTGTTTAACTTCTTGGAATTGAATTGTATAGCTTCAGCCCATATGATAGATGAAAGCCATGGCTTCTAATCATTAAGACTGGTGGCTTTGGAGCATTGTCAGATCCCCTCTTTGAATCTGCCTGTTGGATTTGAGATTGACACCTCCATTGTTAGAGAGTTTTCTAAGATTTTAAATTTACTAGGGCTATGATTAAGTTGGGTTTCATTTATTGCAACCATAGATGAAAAACTCGCGGAAAACTCGCCTAACTCGCGAGTAATCGCGAGGCAAATTGAGAGGCGAGTTAATCGCTTAATAACTCGCAGCCGGGTAATACCAAAAAATCGCGGCGCGTCTTTTGAAAAAAAGGCGAAAAAACGCGAGTAAACCAGGAAAAACGCGGGCGAAATAACAAAAAAAACATTTTTATATTTTTTGCCCTAAGTTTTTATCGACACTCTGCAAACAGCGTTTCATTGTTATTTGATATTTCGTTCAATAGGAGATAGCAGAAAACGCGACGGCAGCTCAGGGAAAAACGTGAGGAAAAAATGAGGCAACAAAAAACGCGATTTCAGGAAAAAACGTGACCGCGGCTCAAGAGAAAAACGCAAGCTCAGGAAAAAACGCGACGGCAGCGCAGGAGAAAAACACAGGCAAAGAAATCGACGGATAAGGAATTAAATTGAAGGTATTTTCTTTGATTTTCTCTGCGAATTCAATAGATTATTCTGCATTGAAAATCTCACGAGATTCACAAACAAAAGACCTAAAAAAAATTAAAAATCTATAACGTTTTTGCCCACATAAATTTTTTAATTAATTATTTTGAACATTTTTGTCCAGCGCCAGATCTATCATATAGTAAGTTTTGTAATTAATTTTTATTTATTTATTGATTTGTAATCAAATATTTGTAAAAAATAATTTATACATATTATATAATATATTATAAGTAATAAGACAATAACTATAGTCTATAATTATAAGAATTTCAAATTTTGAATTTTTTTAATTTAATTGTTTTTTAGAACTTACAATTTAATATATTAAGTCATAGATTACTCGCCAAATGCTACAGTGGTTTTTTTCCTTCGAGTACCAGCCATGGAGTTTTGTATGGTTTCAAAAGCCTTAAATTGGTGCTAGCGGTGGGGGCGCTGCCCCTCGACCCCGCCCTGTACCGCGATAGGGAGCGCGCTAGGGGCGCTGCCCCCGGACCCCGCGAGGGGCGCTGCCCCTCGACCCCGCTAGGGGCATTGCCCCTTGACCCCATTGGGCTTGCCGAGTACTCTCCGATTTCGAGTATGTAAACTATGTATTAAGTTGTTAACTTATAATTTTTAATTTCATTTTTTTTTAACTTATAATTTATAATTGATTTAAGTTATAATATAATTTTTAATAATTTAATTTAATATATTAACTTATAATTTTGAATTAGATTTTTGTTTTTAAAACTTATAAATTTATAATATAATATATTAACTTGTAAAAGAAAATTAAAAACTTTTAATTTAATTTAATTTATTTTTAAAACTTAAAATTAAAAATAATTGAAATATATTAATTTTTATTATGATAAATTGATGAATAGTAGAAAAGAAAATAATAACAAAAATAATGTTATTTAAATTGCAAATTTTATTTCAATATCATATTTTATTATTATTATTGTCTTTTCTAGTATTCTACTATTCATTATTATCAATTTACCATAATATAAATTAATATATTAAAATATTTCAATCATTTTTAATTTTAATATGTTTCAAAATTCAAATCTTTCAAATTTCAATCATTTTAAAATTTTAATATGTTTCATTTATTTTGTTTAACTTTAACTTCACTTTTTATCTCTTACCGTTTATCTTGTCTCTCTTTTGCTAGGTATTTTACTAATGGCTTTTGCAAGTAAAAAGAGTGGTGGCAAATCAAGAGATCCTTGCTGGAAACATGGAACACCAGGTGCAATGCGAGGAGAGGTGATTTGCAACCATTGCACCGTGTCTTATTTTGGTGGCATAAACCGGCTGAAATACCACTTGGCACGAATCCCTTGTCGAGATGTTACACCATGTACAAAGGCACCCGAAGAGGTTGAGATGGAGGCCAAAGCACTCCTTGCAGCATTTGACCAAAGGAAGGAAAGTAAAAAGAGAGCAGCAGAGGCGATGGCAGCCCCATATGCAGATTTAAGTTCTACAAGGTCACAGAGGACTATGGGAGGCTCTTCTTCTCTTGGGCCACGGATACGAGGATTAGGAACTGGAAGTGTGGGCAGCCTCAATTCTAGTTTTTTTGTTCCACGTAATACTCCTGGTGCACAACCTTCATTGGAAGGTACTTCTTGGAATAAAGAGTTGCAAAATGAGGCGAAGTTCGCATGTGCTAAATTTTGGTTCCACAACAATATTCCGTTCAATGTTGCTTCTAGTCCTTATTGGGAAGAGTTGGTCACTGCATTGACCATGGCAGGTAAGGGGTTCAAGGCCCCAAGTCCTTATGAGTTGAGTGGGCCATTATTGCAGAATGAGGTCCAAAACACACACAAACTAGTGGAGGAACAAAGGAGAAGTTGGGAAAAGAATGGCTGCACCATTATATCTGATGGGTGGACGGATGGCAGAAATAGGACACTCATCAACTTTCTAGTGGCTTCAAGGGGACAATTGGTATTTCTAAAATCAGTTGATGCCTCCAATGAAACAAAAAATGCAGAGACCTTGTGCAACATGTTGGATGAGGTGGTGATGGAAGTAGGAGTTCAAAATGTAATTCAAATTGTGACCGACAATGCAGCTGCATATGTGGCAGCTGGTAAACTTCTAATGGCGAGGCATCCTACATTATTTTGGAGCCCTTGTGCTGCCCACTGTCTTGACTTGCTCCTTGAGGACATAGGGAAACTAAGTTGGGTGAAGAATGTGGTTGAAGATGGAAGGAATATCACAAAGTTCATCTACAATCACACATGGGTCCTAAGTCTTATGAGAGAGCACACTGATGGTAAGGATCTCGTGCGATCAGGAGTCACACGCTTTGCCACCAATTTCCTCACCTTGCAGAGTATTTTAGCTACATTGCCCAACCTCAAGCGCATGTTTGTGAGTGAAAAATGGTTGGAGAATTCTTATTCCAAGAAGCTTGAAGCAGATAAAGTCAAGAAGACCATTTTTGATGATAGATTTGCCAAACAAATGGAGGAGATCATCAATGTAAGTTTTCAAACTTTGATTGATGATTTAGTTTTTTGCTTTCTAATATTACAACTTGCTGATTTTGTTATTTTTTTTATATTTTAGGTGTCAGAACGTTGGTTAGAGTTCTACGATTGGTGGATGGGGATAAAAGCCCCATGGGGTATTTATATGAGGCCATGGATAAGGCCAAAGAGGCAATTCAACATTTATATGGGTCAAACAAGACCAAATATGAACCCATATGGCGCATAATAGATCGGAGGTGGAACCGACAACTCCACCAACATATTCATGCTGCTGCCCACTTTTTGAACCCCAAGTTTTATTTCTCTCCTACTTTCAAAGAAGATACAGAGGTTCTTGTTGGCCTCAACACATGTATTGAGAGATTGGTTAGTAATGATGAGCTTCGAGATCTCATACTTGATGAGATACAGAGCTATAAGAAGGTCGAAGGGCCATTGTTTTCTTCCAAAGATTGCATTCGTAGGAGAGACACTCTACAACCAGGTAACAAATTCATGTGTTTAATATTGTTTTACTATTTATGTTAATGTTTAAGTTTATTAAATCCTCACTAAGTTATAAATGACAATTGTTATCCTTGCAGATTTGTGGTGGGAAGATTATGGTGCCACAACGCCTAATCTTCGAAAGGTTGCCATTCGTATTTTATCGCAGCCTTGTAGTGCATCTGGTTGTGAGCGCAACTGGAGTGTCTTTGAGGCCATTCACACGAAGAAGCGCAATCGGTTGACTCAAAAGCGCTTGAATGACCTTGTCTACGTTCGGTACAACCTTCGGTTGCATGAGAAGAAGGTACAAGGGCTGAGTTCACATGAAGCACTTGACCTTGATGACATTGATCCATTCTCAGATTGGACTGCTGAGCCTGATGAGGTCGATGTGGAACCATGGATAATGATGAGGAGTTCGCTGAGATGGAGAGGGAGGTAGAGGCAGCTGAATGGGAAGCAGAGGTGGCAGCATATGAGGAGGAAGTAGGCGAGCTTGGTCAGTCAGCAGAGGTTTCTTCACACACATAGCTTGATCCTATCCCTATGGATGAGGCACCTGTCGACGCACTTGTTGAGGCTCCTATTGAGAACACTACAACTATACCATCTACATCAGCACCACCCACACAACAGCGACAAAAGCTTTTGAGTTTCAGTCGGAGAAGAAATTTAGGATAGATAATTTTTATTGATATTGAAACTTGAAGTTGATATGTATTGAGAAGTCGAACTTGTTTTTTGGTCTATGATACATTGATGATTGATATGTATTAAGGTTTTAAACTCTAATTTTGATTTATATATGATGAAATCAGTAATATGTTCTAAAAATTCAGTTTATATGTGTGTTTTTAAAGAATATTTTAAAAAATTATGTATTTTCAAATGTTCGATAAATTTGCCAAGTTATTGCCGAGTTTTTCCCCGAGTTTTTGCTGAGTCCCGAGTTTTTAAATTATTTGGGTCTGCCGAGTTATTGCCGAGTCCAAGTTTTTCAACTATGATTGCAACTATATTTTGCATTTTACTGTATGAATATTTCTTAGTCTTCTTTAATTGCTGCATGAATAACTGTCCTTTTTTTTGACTCAAATCCATGGTCTTGGGTAACTGTCTGCCAAATTCCACCAGGGACTTGCACCTGATTTTTTTCTTTTATAGTCAGGTATATTATTCAACTGGAATGGAAATTGGGTGGGCTGTATAACATTCAACTTAGCCATGATTGAGAAATTTGAAAGAATCTAAGCCCTTGATGAAGGGCCAAAACATCAGCTTCATGGTGAGAAGCTGTAGTATAGCCCTTTTCATTAGTAAAAGAAACTTTTTTGTTTGTAATATATCACACCTCCAGCTCCTCCCTGTCCTTATTTGCCTTCTAAGGTAACTGCGAACCTGTGGAGATGGTAGCGAGAATTTAGTTTCATTTCTCTATCTTTTTGCAGATGACCTGTTAGTTATTCTAAACTACACGGTAAATCTGTTATGTAAACATGATTCTGAACATAGACACACACACGCACACACACACATGATTCTGAACATAGACACACACAGACAGAGACATGCAGACACAGATACACACACAGAGACACAGACACATACGGATACAGAGACACAAACATGCTCAGTCACACGCACATGTACGTACATGTGCACAGACACATGAATATACACATTCACAGGAACACACACGTACAGACAGACGTCCATTCACATGCAAATGCGCATGTGCATACATACCCACACAATTACACATACACATGTACACACGCACACACATATGCACACACATACACACACTCACACATATATATAAAGTCCTCAAGGGCATAATGAGTATGCTGAATATACTGGTTATGGAATTGGTAAAGGATTGGCTGGGTAGCTGTTCTGGTTTGTAGCTTTCAAAGCACGTTTCTACTATAGTTAGCAGGTCTGGCCAAAACTGGGCAAGGTTTGTTCCTGAACCAAACTGATCTAGACCTATATTTTTATATTAATATTGTGTGGAGACCATAAAAATGAAGTTGAGAAATAAAAGTCAAAAACATCTAAAAATACTTAGAAGCAATTAGCTAATATAAATTTAAGTCTCATAATGAAATATCAAAACCTATTCATGTATTTTCACATTTTTTTAGTTGCATAGCTAATGTTTATGTTTTTAATATTCTTGAAAATAATGTATAATTTTAAATAGAATCTAAAGTATTTATGCTATTCTGAACTGGGCGTTTATTAAATTCCGAGTTTCTGAAAATTTCCTTCTTCCTGAATGGATCTAAATGTTTGAACTTTGAAGATTTTAACTATTCATTTTTATTAACTAGAAGGAGCTCCAGTATATAGCATTACTACATGTTTCTGTTGGTCCATAGCTCTTGAAGCACCTTTGTAGTGACTGCAGTGGGCTCTAACACGATATCATTTCAAGTGTTTTATCCTTTTAACCTTCAGGCTTTTTTTCTTAAAGGAAAGTTACATATGGTTTTTGTTCTTCCAACTTCCAAAAGGTGGGTTGAAAAATGTTGTGCAAATCATAGGAGTTCCTCTGCAAATGATAGAAACTCGTGTGCCGATCATGGAAAATCCTATCATGAATTCAAAACCCTGCAATCATGTAAATCAGCTTCTATGAATGGGTCATTAAGATGTATTATTGATGACATTGTAACATGATATAATTGCAGAGAAGGCAAAAGAATCAAGTCCATAAGGTGGGCCGTGGGGAGAGAGAGAGAGGGAGAGAGAGAAAGAACATCAATTAAAAGTGCAAAAAGGCATACTGGGAAACTTATGTCTAATAAATATTGTTTCAGAAAACACACAGAAGTACCTATCTAAGGGTTGTGTAGCTGTAAATATTGGAAATTCTGTTTGCTGTTATTGTAGTATGCTTGTAATTTGTCTGCTATATCTTCTATGGCTAATTGAAACTTTAATGTTGAATATTTATCTGTTTTCTTGGAGCTCAGACAAACTATATTATGATATGAAATGCTCTATGAGTTTGTGTGTGATTTTTAAATTGATGTATCATGACTGTCATTTCATGTTTCACAGTCAATTGTTGAACACAATTGCAGACAATATTTCAATGATGATATTTTATTACTGCTTCCTCTGATGAATTGTGAGTTCATCAGCTTGAGGTTTTTGTAAAAAGGCAATTCTTTATTCTTGTGATTAATTCATTGTTGAATTCTTCTTTTCAACATATGCCAAGGCTTCCGAGATATCTGTCCTAATTCTGTTTTTCTATTTAAAGCAATTGATATTGACTTCTTATTTCTTAATGATCCTTTTGTCTTTCTGGTATTCATCGACTGTTGTTGAATGCCCCATATTGTCTACTTCAAGGAGGAAATGAATGCTTTCTCTCGTCGTTGAGGAAATGATTCAAAGTCTTCTGTTGTTACAAATATGTCATTGATGTTATGTATTTAAACTGTTATACATTGTTAAACCTTGTGTCTGGGAATCTGTTCACTGGAGATTAGTGCTATGTTATAGAATTTATACAATTGAGATTACAGAGGTTATACAACTTAATGTACATTATTGCTGACATTTATTTGTGATGCACATAGAGGATGTCATGAGTTTTGCTTGACGGGTGGCCTGATGAATGGTAATTACAGGACTTTGTGCAAGCTCAAGGTAGAAGGTTGAAGTTAAAAGTTGAGTTCCGAGGAAGCCTTGGTGGAATCATTTATGAGCTTGCTTCAGGTCTGAGAAAAGGTCATTTGACACCTCGGTCTATCCTTGCAGCTGATCTTGTAACAGTTGGGGACTCCTGGCTAGAGATGGCCATTTGTGACAGAGTGATTGAACCAATAAAGAATGCTGATCAACAAGATTGGTTCATTCGTCTAGGTGATAGATGGAAGGTATCTCTTTGAGTCTTTATATCCTCATTTCAAATAGAAGGAATACTCTGGAAAAATTAAATAGAATAAAGTTTTTCCCTTAAAAGTTAGGATCATTTTTTAAAGGCGAACTCAATTGTATCTATATTCTGTTATTTAGAAAGCTTTAGTTTTAAATTTCAAAGAAGAAAAAAACTCAATACATTGCAGATAAAAAACTTTTGACCTGTAATCCATATGCTTACAGATATTATCTATGACATGTACTGCATCTGAATTAATTAAGGGAATACCATGAAAAATTATTTGCCTCTTTAGATTGATAAAGATCAACAGGCTATTATTTACAACTTTCAGAATGCAAATGCTTTGGCCATGTGAAGCACTAACATAAGCCAATGCATATACCATAAGGGGGCTCTTAGGTTAAGGAATTTGTTTCTAAGATAGTGGAAATATGGCATCTATCTCCATTACAAGGTTTAGATTCTACTGTAATGATATAAATTGTTGTCCACACAAAGTCTTGACTAAATTTCTTGTTTGCACCCTTTCTATTACCATTTTTTTGTTATAGATGTAAAATAATTACAGTGAAGGGGTCAAGATTTAAAATCTGACCATCCTTAAGAGTGCTTTCTATTGTCTTTTCATTTTATTAAATTTTTGTATTATTTATTTCATCATCATCATTATTTTTTTCTTTTCTTTTTCTTGCAACTTGTATTCTCCTTGTAATTTCCACCTTTTTCTACTTGTTTTCACCCTGCTCTCTGATCCTTTCATCATTTGCATTGCTATTATTTTGTTTTACTATTATGATTACTATCACTATCATTATTATTACTACATTATTTTATTATTATTTTTGTCTTCTCCCACTTTCATTTATAGAACTTTACACCCTTTTTCAACCCTTTTTTCACCTTGATCCCTCATCCTTTCATCACCTCCCCCTTTATCCAGAATTTTCTTATATCTATTTTTTGTTATATTGTTTAATTCTCTTTCTTTTTTGTGCTTCCTAGACCCCCCATGTTATCACATGGTTTTTATTGAGCAATGCCAGCAATCCCTCATCATGTTTCGTCATTAGGATGATAAATCATGGAATGTGATCTGAAACATTGATTGCAAACTAAACTCACACAGTTTTCTCCAGAAGTGTCTCACCTAGGATTGTCTTTGTTAGGAAAATCATACAGGATGATCAGTCCATTTCCTACATAACCCCATGAGAGAAAAGCATCATATAAGTTTATAGAATAACCATATGCAAAGAACAAAGACATATCACAAGATAACACAAGATATACCTTGGGAAACCCTCATAGAGGGAAAAACCTAGCTTCCAGAAGTATGCACACTCAATGTAATATTTAGTAATAAAACATTACTATACACTTATAGAGTCTCCATGAATACACCTGAAGCATAAGCCTCTCCAATGCATCCTCCACGTGTCCAAGCATGTATCCACACATCCCATGCCATTTTTCACATATGCACTCCTTAGAAGAAGACTCAATACAATGGTAGCCAAGCCAAAACCACAACTAGCCGACCTCAATCGCTAAACATGTGCTTGCTTTTATAGACTCAAGCTCACACAAATACAGCCAAGTGGTAAGGTAAAACCATGCGACTCAAAACCATGAGTTTACAAAACCATTGATCCCACGTATATTTTTTCACTTTTTGGTACTAAGTTTCCCAACATTAAATATTTTTCCATGTGCAACTCACACATTAAATATCTATCCCAATGTTACATACAACTTTACAAGTGGACCCAAATAAATATTTTATATGGCTAAATACATCTCCTATTGATGCACCTCAAATAAATATTTATTTACATAATTAAATTAATCCAAAGTTATGCAAGGTGTACAACGCCTAATCCTAACAGTCTTTAGTTATATTTGGTCATGATGATTTATGGTTTGTTATTTTGAAGAGAACTTTAAGGATTGTGAGATACTATTGACAATTTTGCATGGATGGCATGGAGTTGGCATTTTGCTTCACATTTTGTTTATTTTGCAGCAAATGCACATTGAATTGTCCAATAGTTAATACTGTTTTGTGCGGCATCTTGATTTCTTTGGATGGCCAATTTTCAGCAATTTGCTTCATATATATTGGTATGTTGTGCGCCTACAAGATATTGAGCATTTCAAGTAAATTTTCTTCTACTTTTGATATTTAATAGGGGTCAAGTAGGATTCAAGGCATCCCTTGTGATTAGATCTTGGTTTCTACTCGATGTCCTTAAGTGTCTTATATTTTGAGTATCAAAAAATAATACATATCGCTTTTATGGATCACAAAAAAATTGAATTATTTATTGAAATTATATCCCCTAAAGGCATTTGCCGCTATTGCAAACGTCTCCTTCATTAGCGATCCATAAAAAGGATTTCTTTGTTATATTGTCAAATATATATTTTTAAAACGAAAATGCAATAAGAGGAGCTAAACTGATTGACTCGCATGAAACATTGATTGTCTTGGATGGATAAAATATTTTTTAATCTTGACAGTTTCCCATTATAGTAATAGTAAGAGATTCATTCTCCAAAATGCCTATTAATCTTTAACTGATTTTGTTATTCAATATAATTGCTTAGAGCAAGTGTTTTGATAAATGTTCTATGGATAAGATTAAATTTATATGCAAATCCTACCTTTATTCCATACCTTGAACTATAGTTACCAATTGTCGGGGGTGCATGTGGCATGGGGTCAAATTTTAAACATGTTTGGAATCTCCTTTCTTTGCATTAGTTATTGGTCAACCATCATGGATATGTTCTGTCTTCACCCAAAATTTAATGAGCCCTTGTGGACAAATTCTAGTGACGTTTCAATGAATTTATTAGTATATTGATCTGCGGTGCTTTCACATATACTGATGATAACTTAATTTTATAGAGTTTGAAAGATCGTATGACTGAGTGGAGCCATAATCTCTACACTAATCTTTTATTATTGGAGGCTTAGATGGAGCCTAATTTCAGTCATGGATGTGACTTAGGGCTTGGAACCATGAAAATGTTACTGTTTTGTTTACCGGGTTTGAAACCATACTTATGGTTGGGTATTTATTTTACTAAAATTTAGTATGTTCAGTCCACTTGAACTTTTTATGTATCTGGATTCATCTGGGTACTCTATGCTAGATTGGTACTCTATGCTAGATTTAGTGGCTTGAGATTATCAGAAGAGAACATCTAATTTGTGATTAGTGCTCATCACATATGAACTGTGATTGAGATTTTGACTGCCAATCACATACATAAGCTTTATTGGATTTCCACATGCTATTAGTCTTCATCCGCCCTAATTTGTTGCTCGTTCATATAGAAGACCCTTAATTCTTACCTTAATTGCTGTATGATACTTTTTAATATGTGCTTGAATGGGTATTGCATGAAAATGTGTTGTGAAAGTTGTAGGTTGTTATACGAGAAAACATTTGAATACATGTTGAAAGGATAATGGGAAATTTGCTAAAAGGCTGAATACATAAACAAGATTTTGTATTTGTGTGAGAGCCTTAACAAATGGTAGATAATTTTTGTATGGTCTAACTTAAGAAAGTTTGCTTAGCTTAATTGTTGTATGCTTCATGGACTCCTCAGAACCAGAGGATTTTGTTGTTTTGTCAGACTTTAACCATACAAGCTTTTGTCTTCGCTGTTGTTAGGCAATTTCTACTTATGCATATTTAGGAAATATGCTTTTTCTGCTAGGTTGAAAGCATTTTTCTTTTTGTACACACTCACTATGGTCCCATGCAACTTGATCTATGCTTTATCATGCAATGACATTACTCTCTTGTCAATTCTTTTCAAATGAGCTCAATTCCTCACATTGTCTTCATAGTGAAAATCTCTGAGTCACAAACATTTACAAGTTGAATTCTACTGCGAGACTTGTCCTCTTACAAAGATACTTTTCAGCTCCTTCCTTGTTCATATATATTCAAGTTTAGTGCAATGTACTTCCTAGATTTTAAGATGTAGATAGCAGTTCCTATGATGATAATTAGCTGCATGTGTTGTCTTACGCTATAAGTCAATGTGCATATGAATTGCAACTCAAAGGAAAGCTATGTTAACTTTCTAGTAATATCTTCTGCAGGCTTATTTACGCAGAAATCATGATGGTCAAATAGATCCCAAAGGAGAAATCTGGGGAGCTCCATATCGCTGGGGCTGCATGGTAGTGGCATACAGAAAAGACAAATTTGTGAAACACAATATACCTCCAATTAAGGTGGGTGGTTCGATCTAGCATTTTGAATGCCATCTAGCAGCAATACTAGTACACAATATTTATTAAATTTCAAACTTTTTATCTCCTTGTTTCTTACTTTGTTGGTGTTAGTATTATCATCTAAAATGGTATTGATACACTTAGTATTTTTCTCACTTGCAAAACTCCATGGGTATTTTACATCTCTTGAGCTTATGTAGATACATAAGTAGACTATAGAACTCTATTACCAAAATACTGCTTTCATTTACCAGAGTATACTGTGAAGCAAAATTAGCTAGTAATTGATATTGACTTTCCATATATACTATCCAAGATATCTTTTCCCTTTAACTCTTTAAGGTTTGGTGTTATTCTCATATAAGGAGTCTTGTAGGACTGGGATGATTTGTGGAGACCAGAGCTTGAGGGCAAAATTTCAATGGTGGATGCTCCCAGGGAGGTAGTTGGTGCAGTATTAAAATGTCTGGGGAGATCTTATAATTCAAGTTTTGAATTTGATAATCCTGAGGAGAGAAATGTAGTGAGGGCAACATTCAATATGTTACAAAAACAGGTAAAGGGGGATTTTCTTTTTGTGCTGTTAGTCCTGGTTGGAAAACATGTCAAAATAAATGTGTGAAATTAATTTAGGAAAAAATAATATTAATTTTGTAACCATATTAGCTCAGAAAGTTGATGCTCAATTTCTTATTGCTTTCTTTCATTTTGATATTTCATGCTTGATATCACATTTAAACTTAACAAATTTTTGTGACTTGAATCATGCAGGTTCGGTTATTTGATAGTGCACATTATCTGAGGGCTTTTGGATCTGGAGATGTTTGGGTTGCAGTAGGATGGAGCAGCGATGTGCTTCCAGCAGCTAAACGCATATCGAATGTTGTTGTAGTTGTCCCCAAGTCTGGTTCCAGCTTATGGGCAGATATTTGGGTACTTCACTGTTACTTTTTCCTATGCAACATACACACACACATAGAGGCACATCTTACATGCCTTGCCTTCACCCATAAACACATATACACATGCGTGCACACAAAAGCACACTGACACACGCTGACACACATGCAGAAGCACAGATAAACACAAACACTCATGTGATCACCACATGCACAAACACATGCAAGACGGACAGCTGCATGTAGCCACTTGCACATACTTTCATTTGTTGAAGGTATGTTGGTGCTGCCTGTGATGCATATAGCATGTCTTTAGCATCAATGTACAACTCCATTTAATTTGAACACATGAGAGATAAAAAGGATCATTCAGTTTCTGGCCTGTGTCTTAGCATTTGTCATCTTCCTAGACTTAGTGCAAGTAACCACTTCATATGGACTGTTACCATTATGACTCTTAATAAGCTCAGTACACGCTACAGACCTTTTCAAACCTTTTTGGTAAGGTTGTAAAATGAATACTACGATAACCTAGAAGTCTTTCGATGTCAAAGATAACCTGCAAGTTGATTATACTCGTAGTTGAAAAACTCAGACTCAGCAATTACTCGGCATGCCCAATAATAGCTCCTTATATGCTGCCATATTTGCTTCCCATTCAGCTGCCTCCCGCTCCAAATTAGCTAATTTATCATCAATTAACAATGGATCCGCAACAACATCCTTAGGCTTGTTGGTGTTTCAATTCGCACCTCTGGAATGCGGATTAGAAATGGATATCTATGCATAGATAAACTGCTCTTCAAATTAGGAGGGGACGCTCCCTCTTCATTGATAATGCTTAAAGAAAGTAAACTAAATTATTGCCAATCTTTTTGTTCTCAGCTAAGAGCACAAGGTTATAAAACTCTTTGCGTCGTAGCTAAGGTTTTCTCCTTTAGAACTTCAACTACAACTAGGCCTACTCTAATGACGCTTCTAGCTACTCAAGTAAACTTAGAGCTTGAGAGTCAGAAGTAGACAAAGAATGATTCAATAACACAAATGCTTAAACAAACTTAGTTCCAATGCACACCTGAAGACTCATTGTACTTTTAGGTGTATGCTGAAATAAAGATTATATAAGTAGAACACATAAAACAAAACTTTAGATAGTAGATCAAAGCAAAGCAGGCATAAGATTTCCTTTTTAAAATTTTTAATAACAATTACACTTCTGAGACAGCAGGTTTGTAGCAATAATAGGCTTACAATTTAGCGATCAAACCATAATACACTTGACACAAATTACACATAAATTGAACAATGATTTGCAACAAAAGGCAGGCATGCAAACTTGCTCTTACACTAAGTGAACAAACATTGAATAACAAAGTTGCAAGCAAAAGTAGGCTCAACAATTTGTTATCACAATAACGGTTAAAAAAAAAATAGGCAAGACTGCCCTTATTTATACACAAGTGAGGAGTAGGGAACCCTAAAATCTCCTTGCTTTTACAACAAGACTTGCCAACTCGCAAGCTTTATTTCTAAAACTAAAACATGACAACTAACTAACAACTTGCTGAAAGCAAAAAACAGGGAAAGTTCCAACCATTACAACTTGATTTTTCTTATTTCTTAAAGAATAGATAAGCGTGAGACAAGAATAGCAAGAAAATTTGGAAAAGGCATCGAGTTAACTACTGCTTTAATTCTATCTTTGGAAATCTTTGCTGTCCCGGAAAGATAACTCATTCATGGCTAATTTGGGAAACCATATCCACCAAAATGCTGGTAACTGCCTCTTTGTTAGGAGCATTGATACTATCTAGAGCAATATTCCGCTTTTCTAGGATTTCCTCACCTTCTGCAATCGAACTTAGAAATTCTTTGACCTCTTCAGCTGCTTTATCGAATCTTGCTGACATCACGACAATCTGATTCATCTTGCTAGCAACAGGATCACTGCTAAAGCTGCCATGAACAAGATTTTGGAATTCTGCTTGCACTTCATCAAGTTCAAAGAGAGAACCATCATCATGATGATACCGACAAGGGACCTGTGAAACAAATATGCTTATGAACCTAAGGACATCAACAACCTTTTGTCTATATTCAGCTAGTTCTTCAGATATTCTCTCATAAGTTTTCACTTTGAAGAGATGTTTTCTCCAAGCAAAAATCTTTCTCTTGTTTTCTTTTGTAACAATTGAATCATATGCCGTCCTCAAATCTGAAATGATAATCTCATGCATTGGTTTCACCTCCACTATACACTACTCAAACCCCTGAATCCCTCGGCGAAGACCATGGGCGTTATACCTCAATTGTTACATCTCTGCAAGTACAAATCTGCCTCTGATGATGAATTCCTCTATCCAATCCCGCACATGCTTCCCATATATGACCAACTAAATTAACTGATGTTGATCAGCAATTGACTCCAGAATTTGCAGAAGCAAGAGAGTAGCCTGTGAAGTTTCATGAAGAAGATTAGAAACATATTGCCGCAACTGTTGAATTTCAGCCTTGAGGGCTGCCTTATCCTCTCCATCCTTGAGCACTCTTTCCTTAAGATTGCCTGTTGCAACCTCAAAGAGATTCACATCAGTGTGCCGAGTGCTTCTGCCGAGATTAGCCTTGACAACCGTGAAGTCATCAACCTCAACCTCATCAACATTCTTATCCTCCAGAGGTGTAGCAACCTTAATGATAATCTTGCCATCTGAATTCTTCTCCATGTGAACTTGCTTCTTAGGCTTCTTCACTGGTGTGTCTTGGTAGACGTTATCAAGCTTTGCAAAGTTCAACTGATACGAAGGCTTCCTCCTCTTCCTTCCCAAGATGTTCTCAAGCCAAGACGAGGTGTCTTTACTAACTTCTCTAGGAGGTTCGGCTTTAGTTTCATCAACCTCTTCAACTTCCGAATCTATATGGATGGGAGAAGACTTCGGTGACGGCAGAGAATCAGGAGACAAAGGCACTGCTTCAACTTGTGGTGCTGGTTCTTCTAGAACTTTTGATGCAACTACTGGTTGTTCTTGCTGAATTTGAATGGGAGACTCCATCTTTTTCTTGAAACTCTTTGCCATTCTGTCGACCTTCATTCCTTTTGGAGGATTGCTCATGGCCTTCATTCTCGGTTTTGGTTTGGAAGAAGGTAGGGATGATTGAACTACTGGCAGCTTTGCAATTGGAATAGCTACCTTCTGCGTCCTCTTACTGCTTAGGAATATCTTGTTATTTTTGACAATCCGGCTTGTTCTCTCCTCAATTAAGGTGCTCTCTTTGGTGGACCAATTGACTTGCAAAAGTGGTCATTGCTCAATTTGATCTTTGGCATACATAGGAAGTAGGACTTCTCCATCATCATTAGATAATCCTTCCACATCCTCTGACAAGAAATCAACCATTTGCTAGAGGGTAAATCTGCTGTAACTGCGCCTGCGCACTTCGAACTCATCCTCACAATTAGCCCAAAAATCTTCAACTGCGGGCACATGAGCATGATTTTGACCAAGGCGGGATGCAAAGACACCATGAGGATCATATGATCACCTCTCATTGAACAACTTGAGGCCAAACTTTGATAATTCATCGCCTATCAACTTGGTATTAGTTGACGATCTACATCTGTAGATGCCCATCTCGGCCGGAAAACTAAAAGCAGCCTTTTTTTGGTTCCACAAGAATGTGTGAACTTCATACACTTGCCTCAAAAACTCTATGAACACCATCTCATCGGTGGGATACCTTGGTAACATGACTGGACTACTTGAGATGCCGTACACCTTGATGTAGGAGAATGTGGGAAACTGGATAAACCAATCATCCCACTCCGCCATTGCCGACTTGGCATCTGATGAGATTTGTACATGCAACTCATTGTCTAAATCTCTCACCATATGCATCATTCACCCGCTTGTAATGATGTGTTGATTCTGAAAACTCCAGTTGTGGGTAATAATGATATACATGTTGAACAGCCAGAGTTCCTGACATTCAAACCTCTAAAATTGCCTTGAAAGGCCAATAGATATACGAGGTAGGAAATCATGTGAAACTCGTGGATTTTGAAAAACTCTGTCATCTGACGGTGGAGACTGTCACTGATCAAAGTTGGCTAGTCATAGAGTTTTGTCTTATCAATAATGTGAGAGATGATGTAAAACATCCAAGGCTGGAATTTATTTGCCTCTACTTGACTTGAGTAGAGTAATCATGACTACAAACTTCTCCTTGAATTCACCACGCCCAACATTCTATGGAAAGTGTTCTACTTCTGTTTCAGCCACTTTTGTGCGATCCTTTTTCGATATTTGTCCTTTTGCATGTACCACACCTTTTCACACTCTTTGATGGAGATGACTAAGTTTTCCAGCCATGGTGGTATTGAAAAATATTTCTCAACATCGTTTGGCTTGAGGCTTCAAACAATATGCCCATCTGCTGCTTGGATTTCCTGTGTTGTTGGATTGTATTGCTTGACACAAGCAATTACAAATTCAAGACTTTGCACTGAGATAGGGATTGAAGTTGCTGCAAGCAACCCAGAATGACCAAGATGTTTGATTGCAACATTTCCTATGTCTTCCAAAGCACACAAATCAATCACTGGATTCGCATGATGCAAATTAGTTTTAAATGCTTTCAAGAAATCGTGGTACAACACTGGCTTGGTTTTGAATTCCATGGGAGAATACTGCATGCTGAAAAACTCGAGTTTTGACTGTAAACTCGCCTATGTTCGGAAACTTTTTGTGCAAACCGCTGAAAATAGAATGCTGATTTCTCTTGAAAAAGAAAATTCCCGAAAAAAAGTTGATGTCTGGGTTTTGTAGAGAATCATGTTTTGGAGAGAATTGAATGATCAAATTTCAAAAAAGTAGAGGATTTCTCGAAAAAGCGTGAAAAAAACAGATTCTTGAAAATATAAAATTTTCCAATCTTCAAGAGGATAAAAAAAACAAGTGGACCCAGATCGATGAAATTTGAAAAAAGATGACCCCCTTTTTCTGAAATGTGATGCCCTAGAAAAACAGATTATGGAAAAGCATTCTTCTATGCAACCTGAACTTGAATCCATGAAGAACATTGAAAAAGCACCACGTTTTGGCCTCCAAATCTTTATGTGAAGAATATTCTATGTTTCCTCCTCTAGATGCTAACCTGCAAAATATGTGAATAATGAATGCCAAAGTGTTCTTAAATAGATGTTGAGGACGAAAAAGCGCTTTATTCTCCAAGCTTTAAAACTTTGAAGCCAATTCGGAACCAAAAACGTTGAATGTGGACATTGTTTTGAACAACGAATGATGAAAATTGAAAAATTTCTAAGGCATCGAAGCTTGGGTGCCCCTAGCTAGTTGGGGCAGTTTTCATCACCAGAGTTAGAAATTTTTTCAAGATTTTCAACTTTTCCTTGATAAAATGCCTCCATTTGATCTTCGATTCTGGACACCTGATGAATCTTGTGAATTGGCTGACGAACTCATTGCAAAGCTTGATCAAATTTGAGAGAAATTCTTGGAGGCTGAAAACCCTAAAGACAACTTTTGCATGCTCAAAATCGTGGGCGCCCCTGGCTCACTGGGGTACCCAAGCGTCCCAGACTTAGCCATTTTTCTGATATTTTCATTATTTGCCTTCTTCGTTTCCCGTGTAGCTAACTACCCTTGTTTGATCTTCGTTTTTTGGGCAGCCGGTGAACAACAGGGTTTGGAAGTCAATCAATCTGGCAAGCTTGATCATGTTTGAGTTGATTGGTACCATTTGCCAGCCTTTATCACTGCTTTTGACAATCTGCTGAAAACCGGAATGAGGCCGATGAAGAAGTTTTCAATGTTTTTTGAGAAACACTAAAAAAATTCTAAGGCATGGAAAGTTGGGCACCCCTCTTGGCCAAGGGTGCCTGGATTCTCCAGACTTAGAAAAAATTCTGATATTTTCAACTTTTCCAATTTGACCTTTTTTTCTTCCTGTGTCTTCACCTCCGTTTGATTTGCAATATCTGGTGTTTGACAAATCCTCTGAGCTGGCTAAGATATTCATTGGAAAGCTTGTTGAATTCTGAAAAAGATGACCATTTTGGCAAACCCTAGAAATTGATTTTGACTTCCCAAAAGCCTAGGCGCCCTTGGTTGACTGGGGCACCCATGATCACCAAACTTGAAAAATTTGAAGGATTTTCATGATTTTCAATTTGCCCTTTGGATGCAACACCTCTGATTAATCTGTGATTCCAACCATTTGAATGATCCAGGAAACTTGTTGATGGATTCGTTGCGAAGTTTGAAGAAATTTGAGAACCTCCAGAATTGCAAACCCTAAACATTGGTTTTAAGCCCTTGAAATCTTGGGCGCCCCTCTTGGCCAGGGGCACCTTTATTCTCCAGAGTTAGTTTTTATTCTGAGTTTTCTAGCTTCTACTTTGCTCTTCGTTCACCGCTCTACGTTTGCTAGCTGCTCGTGCGTTGTATGTCGGAAATTGAAAAAGTGGCCAAGGCAAGGAATCCCAAGCGCCCTCCTTGAATTAAGGCGCCTGGATTCTCTAGACTTAGTTTTATTTTCATAATTTTCAAGATTTTTAGATTCCCCTCCTTCATTCCTCGTTCCTCAAGCATCTTTCACCATTTCTCATTATCTGTGCAACGTTTGAGACTTTGAATCTAACACTTGGCAGTTGACCATCCTCTAGTATGACCTCAAAGCTCCTGTTTTAGCTTCTGAAAAAGTAGAATGGACCCACCAAAGAAAAACTGATCTTTTGATGATTTTGACTAGATCGACTTGATCGGGAAGTATTTTAAACCAATCAAAAACAGTTTGAGCAACAAAAATTCTATTTTTAGAAAATTTTGCCAATATATCCATTTGAGAAAAACCCCAAAAAACCCAAAAAAGTCTATTTTTAGAAACTTTCCTAAAAAATAGGGCCGAAAAACTGAGATTTGGGTTTTGTAGACAATTCCATTTTGAAGAGACCCATATCGTCAAATTTTGAAAAATCTGAGTTTTTCACCAACATGCGTGACATGCAAATTTTTATTTTTTGATTTTTTCAACAATTTCTACAAGACTTTGACCATTTTTACAAAATGCTTTAATGAAGCAAAAATGCTAATTTTGGGTACAACAAGGCTCAACAATTCGATTTGAATATGGATCAATGTCATCAAGGTCAAGCGCTTCATGTGTACCCTGCCCTTGTACCTTCTTTCCATGCGATTGAAGGTTGTACCACACGTAGACAAGGTAATTCAAGTGCTTTTTGAGTCCATCTATTGCACTTCTTTGTGTGAATGGCCTCAAAAACACTGCAGTTCAGCTCACAATTAGAAGCTCTACAAGATTGGGATAAAATGCAGATGGCAAGCTTTTGAAGATTAAGTGTTGTGGCATCATAATCTTTCCACCACAAATTTGCATGGATAAAATTTGTCATTTATAAATTTGTAAGGATTTTAGTAAACTTAATTAAAACAAATAGAAAATTTAAATTACATGTATGCTTTTTTTACCTAGCTGAAGAGTGGCTCTCCTATGAATGCAAAAGTTTGAAGAAAAGAATGCTCCCGCTGCCTTCTTATAACCCTATATCTCATTAATTATGAGGTCTCGAAGGTTATCATCATCAATTTATCTCTCCATACATGTGTTGAGGCCAAGAATAACCTCTACATCTACTTCAAAAAGAAGTAGAAGAGAAAAAATTGGGGTTCAAATAGTAGGCATCAACATGAATATATGTTGGAGTTGTTGGTTCCATCTCCGATTAACAATGAGCTATATGGGTTTGTATTTGGTCTTATTCAACCCATATAAATGCTAAATCACCTCTTTGGCCTTATCCATGGACTCGTATAGATATCCCATGGGGTTTTGATCCCCTTCCACCAATCATAGAACCCTAACCAACAGTTTTGACACTTAAATATTAAAATTTTACAAAATCAGCAAATTTTCACAATAGAATATAAAAAAAATAGAAATCGGAGTTAAAAAAACTTACATTGATGATCTCCATGACTTTGGCAAATCTATTATAAAAAATGGTCTTTATGAGCATCTCTGATTTATCCTTCTTGCAATAAGGATTCTCTAACTAGCTTTTGCTCACAACATGCATTTAAGGTTGGGCATTGTAGCTAATATACTCTACAAGGTGAGAAAATTAGTGGTGAAGCGTGTGACTCTTGATGGCACGAGATCCTTGCCATCAGTGTGCTCTCAAGATTTAGGTTCCATGTGTGGTTGTATATATACTTTGTAATATTCCTTGCATCTTCAAACACATTCTTAACCCAACTTAGTTTCCCTTTGTTTTCAAGGAGTAGGTCAAGACAGTGGGTAGCACAAGGGCTCCAATGGAAGAAGAACTCCCCATTTCTCCTTGTGACTCTGTGTGTAAGGCCTTTGAGGAGTTTGAACATTAGAAAAACCCTTGTGGAGATAGAATAGTAGTGGGCCTGAAGGGCTAGCCAGATCCAGTTCAAGCCATGAGTCAGTTTTCTCATCTAGTGCATCGTTATTACCCACACTAAATTTTTCTGCACTTTTTTGTTAGCAAGTTTTTAAAATAATCATTCTGGTTCATGTGATGGATGCACTTGAATCAAGAATTTACTCATTCTTTGAGGCACCCTGAGCATTCAGAGTGATAAAAATAGCAGAGTATGCATTAGGCTGATTATCTTACAAGAAATCTTGTTTTGCTTGTTGAGGTCATTCCTCTTTGTGAAGTGTTCTCATCATGACCAGGCTTGCCACAGTAGTTACAATCACTCTTAATGACTTTTAGAGGCTGACGGCTTTGAATCATAAGGTAGGGAATTCCTTTTTGGTAATTCTACTGACCTCTGTTTGGAGTGCTTGCTTTGGTTACATGTGCACAAGAACTAGATTCAAATTTATCAAGTTTTCTTTGTTCTTTAATAAATATATATCTGAAAGATTCTAATATATTCTTATCGATTTCAGAAATTAAAAAACAAGAAGACACAAAAATATCATACGTAGGTGATAAAAGTTGCAGAATAAAATGGATTTTTGAGTAAAGCTTTATTGAAATGCAATTTCAATTCCTTAAATTTTCAAGGTATTCTTCAATCTGGTCAAAATCAGCAGGTTATATTTTACTTATCACACAATTGATTTGGATAATGCAGCATGATTGGCTTGAGTAAAAACTATGTTGTTATGCTTCTAAGCTTCTGTCATGCCTTCCTTATCATGAATGCAATTGAAAAATTCATTTTCTTTTGTCATAACAAGAATCACTCAGGCTCTCATTCAACCTTCTTGATAATGTTGAAGAAGCTTTTGCAACAAGATAGAATATCTATTTATTGCTTCCAAAGAAGTTAAGGCCCTTCAACATGAAAGTGGGCATGAGACTACTCATGATGGGAACAAAAGATCTATTAATTGGTAGAATGACCAGAAATGAAAGCTAAACATAAAGCTCTCAAGGTAAAATTTGGTGGTGGAACTTAGAATAACATAAAAGTGGTAATGAATCAAACTTAGTATTAGAAGACAAATGTAATTAGAAATGCAAAATATACCTTGTTGCAAAATTTCAACCCAACCTAGAAAAGTTTAGTCTTGAGCACAAATGGCAAGTTCCCCCAAAAACACCCTACAAATGTCTGATTAGAACCTGCAACAGAAGAAAAAATTGATGTATAGGCTGAGATCTATTGTTTGGTAAAAATTTAGCTGAATGGAGAAGTGGATTCCGGCACGAAGTGGCCCAAAAAGGTCACACAGCAGCTGAACCTGAAATGCCTGTAGAACTACGAATTGATTTACACATTGAAAATTTCTTGCAAAATTTTGTGTCAAAATGGGAGTAACAAACTGTTGATAAAGCCCCAGTTACAGCTTCAAGCATGTAGTAAATTCTATTTCTAAAGAAAAACTCCCTTTCCAAATATGCACACTCCATGCATCCACAGATTCATGGCACTGATGACAAGCAAGCAAAATGCAACGATCACTGAGATGGATGTGACACTAGTTACAATAAGTAAAAATATTAAAAATAAAAACACACAAAAGAAAAGGAGATGGATACCAATAGCATCCAGATAGCCAGATAACAATATGTGAGTCCATGTTGCTCACAACAAGGGCAACTGCTCCCAATATGTAGAGTTGTACGTAAGGTATGCACAAGTACAAGTGCAGGAATCAATAAATATGCATGGTTACAAGTTGAAGATTCCCCACATGGAGGGATGCTCAAGCATGGACAAGTACAAAGTTCAAACATACAAAGACGCAGAAGGTTTCCCATATGTGAAAAACACAAGATGATTTCTCCAGCAAAAATAAGGTATAGGCCCATAGGGAGCTATATGTTGGCTACTAATCCACTACCTTCGTAAATATTATTACAAACAGTTTTCTTTTTTAAGTACATTTAGGTTATAGCCCATGGATTTGTCTGATATTTACATATGCAAGTGCGAACATATTTCATAAATGTGTTGTAACCCAGTAAAATTACCTATGTTCCTTGTCTTGATTCTTGGAAGGTTAAAGAATCCTTCAAATCTTTCTGTAGGGTTTTAACTTATTAATAACCCTCATCAAAGTAGAATGCTTTGCAGCTCTAGCATGATTTTGAATCATTGTCCTTGACATGGTCTTTTGTGTTGCTTTTTGACAGGCAATACCAGCAACTTCTAGAATTGCTACCGATAAAGTTGGAGGACGTATACGGGGTCCATCGCCAATTATCAATCAGTGGTTTGATTTCTGCCTTCAGCCTTCAAGGGCTACACCCTTTCAACAGAATGTCTTTCCCGGGTCTTCTCCATTGTTTTTACTAGACAAATCTGTTGACATAAAAAGTGAACATGACATTCTACCGAAAGGACCCACAAATGCGATGCAAACTACAGTTGCAGAGAAAGGTGAACCAGAGTTTGATACAAATCTTGTTGCAGGCATGCCACCTGCTGACATTCTCCAGAAGTGTGAATTTTTAGAGCCCCTATCGACAAAAGAAAAGTTGGATTATGAGTGGTTGTTGACTCAGAAACCAGAGGAGGAAGGACAAGGCTTGGGAAGTTCTTTTTGGCAGTACTTGAAAGGAATACAAGGAAATTTTAAAAGTGCACCTCCACGCAACATTTGATGAGAATAAAGATATAAAACCATGTCAAAGACAGTCAATGGCCGGCATGTATATAAAGAGTTCATATATTTTTCTTTTCGATGGAGCTTAAGGAAATCAAGTTTCTGAATTAATAGTCATATTATCCAGGTCCACTCTAAATCTACATGGCCTGACCTGAGTTTCTAAGAACAATTGAGCAACTAGGCTTTTGGAAAATTACTCTCTTCTGATGGATCTAGAAAGATTCATATTTTTTTTTTTCTCAAAACAGCATTTATTCTATTTGGTTGCCTTTGCTCATTTGTGTGGGCCTATTTCACCTGAAGTTATTCTATATGATTATGATCCCATATAACAGATTCTGGAATTACTATAGGCTTCTAAGAATGTAATATGTTCGAGTGAATGTAAAGAATATTTATTTTTTAGAGCAGCAAGCTTTGGGAAAAAGCTGTGCATTTCTTTTTTCATCAACTATTCAGAGCACACTCTGTGATCCATCATAATCACTGATTTTATCTCATCATCCTGATGATGGATCATGGAGTGTGATCCAAAACACTGATGGAAAAAGGAATATACACAGTTTTTCCCAAAAGCTTGCTGTTCTATCACATTGACTTTGAAAACCTCATGTTCATCATTCATTTTATATTTTTTGAATTGTTAGTCTTCAAATTTATTACCGACTTCAAGGAATTATGAAATAAGATGGTGGCATTATATGTTTTAACTTTTAAATACTAAATTATCTCAATTTTTTTGGCATTAGTTTCCTCACATATTCTTTGCATAACCCTTCTGTTGTCAAGATGCTAGTTTTCTCAAATAGCAAAACAATCAAGAAGAGAAAATCAAGATTATATTACTCCAATACTAATTTCATTGAGAATTGAGAAATGAACGTAGAGATAGTGGTACTTGTCATTGTTACTAGGGGATGTTTTCCCTTCCCCTCTTTTATGTGAGTTCCCCCTAGTGTTTCCAGTATCCAGGGATGGCAAGGAAAGGTCCCTTGGCCATCCCCTGCCTTACATTATTTGGTATACATCCTGAAACAGGATTTAACTATGCCATGTCCCCAGGATGGCCTAGAATTTCTGAGACATCCTTTGGTTGTCACAGGGATGACCAGGTCTCCCCACATGTCTGACTTTTTTTGTTCTATTTAATAAACAATCATAGGAGCATAAATTGCAAATCTCGCAGCTTGGTCTGCTCAGTGATTTTTTTATGAACTTGGTACTGGGCAATGTAGCTGTGATTACAATTACTGAATTGCGATTTTTTTGCAATTGATCTGCCAAAAAATACGTATTCCTGATTTTTGGCAATATGTCTGCAAAAAGTTATGATTTCTTGCCTGCTGCCTGATTTTTTATTTGAAAACCCTAACTGTAACACTATTGTTTTTCCAGTTTTTCAAACCCCTGAACTTAATCCTATGTTTTTCAATTTTTCGAAACCCTAAACCTAACCCTAACCCTTTTTTTAATTATTAATCTTTATCTTTTGGTTTGCTGATTTATTCCCAAGAATGATTTTTGCTACCACGAGTTACAAAATGCATGAAACACACCATAACAGCTTTCAGATCAATTTTACTGAATCAGATAATAGACAAGACGTCTGCAAATGGCTTTATTTGTTATCTGTAAGAACATCCATGACATGCATGGCAAAATGAAAAAATGGGAAACATTAGTGATCTCTTAACGATCAACAAGATATGAACATATAGATTCAGCCATGAAGGGTACATCAGTTGGTAAAAAATGCCCGAACATAATATGTGCAACCAACAATCATAACTAAAAAATGCAGGTGTTAAAATTTCCATAAAATCTAGTTTTAGTATTGAGATTATGGTGCTATAAGCATTATTTGTGTTTGTTTACTAATGCCATAATAAAATTTTAAATGTCTTAATTCTTGCCTACAATAATAACCTCCAATGCTTCTCAGCCAATCCAATTCCTTCATTATTATCTTGTTGGGTATATCTTTAAGTAGTTTATTGCTGCTATATTTCAATCAATGAACATCTGAACGTTGTATCATGAATTTGATGCATTATGTGAATTTCTGAACTTGAATCTTTATGTCATACACAGCTAGACTTGTGTGTAAATCATATATATATGCCATGAAAATGACGTTCACTTAAAGGGCTCAAATAACTGGACAGTGTAAGGTGTCGATTCATTCCTGAGAGTTTGGAGTGCCACCATTCCACAGCAGTAATTCGAGTCTTTTTAGGGAATTTCCATAAAAAGGCCTCTCAAGCTGCTGTCCCTATGTCATAGCCTTACTGTCCTTTCCATCATCACTTTAAACATAATTTTTTCAGATGTCTGGTTTCTATGAATTTCATCTGAATGGTTTTCGGTTATAGGGGAACCATATGTGACACAATCACCTATTATACAATTTGAACCTGTCAGACCCATTCTAACATTTCTAGCATAGTACATAGGTAATTGGTGTTTCTTGTACAACATTTTCTGCAATCTGTCACTGGAACTTGTTCAGATGCATTGTTTTTGGCAGGCTTGTTTCAATGCTATCAAGTGGCATTTTATGCTAAGGATTTTAAATTCCTGTAGTTCTAAAAATCATTCTTTCTCAGAAGCATCACTTATGAGGAGGAAGTTGAGCAATAACTATTTTCTTCATATGTCACTGTTCATCTTCTACAGAATTTTTCTCGACTTGGAGTATGACATATTTATTGATTTGAATTATTTGGTGAAGTTTTTGAATTCTCACCCTTAGATTTTTCAGTTGTTCTTTTGCATCTCTTGCAGCTATTAGTGGGCCTCTCTGGCTCTTACCAGAACAGGACAGAAGTGTTTTTGTCATCATTTTCATCTTTGACAATTTCAGAATTCATATACTTATATGATTTAGATCTGATTGGTTGTTCAAGCTTGATGGCTAGAAAGATGTTTTTGGTCCTATCCTAGCAAGTATTGGCATGAGAAGGATCCTAACCATCTTTGGATGACATGCACATTCTGCATTTAAATCAATCATTCTTGAAGGTGAATGCCTAATTTTCATGGTTTTAATGACCTTTCATAAACAAATAGTAAATATAGTGTCCAGTATCATTACAAAGTTTGTTTTGGATTATTTCGTTTGTTAGTATCTTAACGGGATATAAATGCTGGTATTAAGACAGAAAACAAGTATATTAATCAGGCCAAATTCAGTTGTGGCCACATTCTCTAAGTTACAATTCTTCTGTTTGCAGCTTTTAAATCTTGAACCACCTCCAGAACTTGAAATCATCGTCTATGCAATTAAGTTACAAATCCTTGTAAGTATAATTTTGGAAGAAATTGCAGGTCTATAATGGGTTGCGCAATAATGAGAAAGGACATGAGTTGGGATTGCCTTCTCACCAGTGGGCCGAGTATATTCACTTCAATTTTTTCTTGGGAGAAAACTCAATATTTTTTTTAGTTAATGTATTTCTCTGTCAATATTACCACCAAAAATAGCCCCTCCTCGAGGAGTTAAAGGTCCCTGTATGGATAAGACAAACAACATATACGTTGGCTTACCAATAGCAATATGAGAAGCTTATTTTCCAAATGAGGGATGAAAGAAAGAACTTCTGGACGATTCCTTTGAAGAAAGGGATTTAGATCCCATGACATTTCAGTCTCTCATTTTACACAAGATGTCTTATGATATTTGTTCGAGGCCAAATTTGAATCATTAACAAGGGTGGCAACTTCAAGCCTAGTGTTAGTGGCCATGTGATTATTAGTGCATAGGCTCATAATAGGGGAGAGGGGCCAATAGTTGTGCGGGCTAACTTTGTGAGCATGTAGCATTTGCCTAGAATATCGTAGGATCTTTGTTTTTTTTTAGAAACATGGGCTGGCCTCTTATCTATCTATAACTAAGGTTTGGAAGTCTGACTCATCACGCAACTTGCTTGATCAGCACATCTACTAAGAAGTGTCCAAAATTTGACTTTTAAAAGATTTGACCGAAACTTAATCATGGTACCCCTAGTGGTTGAACAAAAAAATATCATTTGTTGCTTGTAGAATATCATATTTTTATTGAAAATAAAATTTATATGCAACCTAAATGGACCAAATAGAGGAGAGGGGCCAATAGTTGTGCAGGGTCCAATAGTCGTGCACTCAATTGTGATTATTCATACTAGTACTAGAATGAATTAATATTATATCTTGTATATATTCATTTCACATATTAATCAAACTATTACCAAATATGTGACATTATGGGATCAATAGTTGTTCACTTCAGGACTTATAATCATCAAGTAGAAAAACCATAAATACATTCATGAACAAGTGAAAGAAATATTTTTTTTGTCTCAAATAAAATATCATAACTATCCATTATAAGTTTGTCATTTATAAAATTAAATGCTCATTTAATAAAATAAAACACTCATTTAAACAATAATTGTTATCATAATGAAAAATATTGTTCTTATGTGCACAACTATTGGGAGGAGACGACTAACTCATAGCCAAAACTCACCTATGTACATACAAAAACGCATAAAAACATACATAACAACATACATGGAAACATACATAACATGATGAGACGACGCAGTGCGGGGCCTGACAGATGGATGATAAAAGTGACGGAACCGACAGACGAAAGGAAACGTCACGACGAGGAAAGTGAGGTGTCCTGTTGTCGAATTACACTGACTTTTCTTGCCTTATGCGAGAAGCTATCCATTACGTGCGGGCGGTGATGTGATTAGGACGTGTTTTAAATTGTAACGAGTACTGTTCTTGGAAAACACTCTGTGTTTTGGGTTTTCTCATTCTGCAGGTTGGAATCAAAACGTTGGAGAGCAAGGGCGCATTGCAAGCGGGGGAGACGACCAACCGACTTGAGGTGAGGGGTTTCTAATCGACTGTATGTAGATAGGTGCCATTTTGTATGTTTTTAAGTATGGTTTCATGCGTTTTTGTATGTACAGAGGTGTGTTGTTGTTGTGGGTTGCAGGTTTCTCAGTGTTTTGAGAACTTGGAATCTTAGAAAATAGTATGAATGTCTTCAAAAGGTTTTGTTATTAAAATCGTAGGAATGTAATGAAATGTGGACCGTTTTATAAACACCCATTGTTTTCGAACAACCTTTAACACTGTGTTTTCTGCTCTTTCATTCTATAGGTTGAAAGTGAAAGGTTGGAGAGTGGAGTTGCAAGTGAAAGGTTGGAGAGCAGGGGGAGACTAAAAAACATCATAAGTGAGTTGAGGGGTTTCTAATCATTTGGGTTGTTAGTTGTAAAGGGTTTTAAAACATCATGAGGGTTTTTGTTTGTAAATTGTTTTCAAACTTTAAGTGGCTTGCAGGTTTTGTAAAACCCAGTGTTTTGCATCTTATAATTTTACAAAAGAATATGAATGTCTTTAAAAGCTTTTGCTATTTAGACCTTAGGAATGTAATGAAAGACACAGTTTTATAAACACCCATTGCTTTCCAAGAACCATTAACACTCTGTGTTTCACCACTTTCAACAAGTTTACTCATTATCAGCGATAATGGCAAGAAATCGGCGTTCTTGCTATTTTTAATGCACACATACATATACAGGTTTAAAAACCACGAGGGTTTGGGTATGTTGTGATGCGGGTTGTAGTTTTATAAACACCCAGTGTTTTCCATTTCATTGCATTGCACATCTTTCAAACTGGAAGCATTACTTCACATTGCATAACTAATAAGTAGATGCTAATAGATAGATGACCAAATTTAAATTACAATATAGTTTTTTTACATAGTCAACCTAAAAACAGTTATGCAATTACTTCACATTGCATAGGTAATAACTATACCCACAACTATAGGGAACTCTGCCTGCACAACCAAGTACTATTCTAAAATATATTGATTTCTCCATTCTAGAGTGATAATTGCAGCTGCCAATTGTATTTTTTTGTCATGGCATTCCATGAGACCACATTTATTTGAGGTATTTTTTGAAATAGTTCACTGCCTTGTCTATGAAAGAATAATAGTAAGCAATAGTAGAGACAAGGCAGTGAATTGTTTGGAAAAATGGCCGAAAGAAATGTGGTCTCATGGTTAATGGAATGCCATGCCAAGCCATAGACAAGGAAATGAACTATTTCTATGTATGATGGCTTATCTATGGCTTGCCACTATGTTTTGGCAGACATTCTCATCTCCCACTGTTTTTTCCAAAATAATTGTAGATAGTTAGAGTGATAATTGTAGATGTATGATGATAATTAGAGTGATATTTGCAGATGGAGACCCCCTAACCAAATTTTGTTAGAAAATGGGAAACACTTTATTTAACAAGCAATGTAGTTTGGCTCGCAGATATATATTTTCATCTTCAATAGAGGTATCAACAATATATTCTGAAACTATACCCACAACTATATGGAACTCCACTTATGCAACCAAATACTATTGTCAAAAATATTAATTCATTCATACTAGAGCAATAATTGCAGTTGCCAATTGCATTTATTTGTCATGGCATTCCAAGAGACCATATTTGTTTGAGGCATTTTTTCAAATAGTTCACTGCCTTGTCTATGAAAGCATATTAGTAAGCATAATAGTAAACAACAATATAGACAAGGTAGTGAACAGTTTGAAAAATGCCTCAAAGAAATGTGGCTTCATGGTGATTGGAATGCCATGACAAGCCATAGACAAAGCAATGAACTATTTGTAAGTATGATTTCTTATATATGGCTTGCCATTGTGTTTTGGCAGACATATACTCACCTCACACTGTGTTTTCCAACTTGCAATCATAGAATGCATGCATGGTTGTTGGAAAACATTGTGTGTTTACTATCAAAGCATAATAGTAGATCTGGATTGTCATGGCATTCCAACACCATGGTGATTGGAATGACATGACAAGCCATAGACAAGGCAATGAATTATTTCAATGTATGATTACTTATCTATGGCACGCCATTGTGTTTTGGCAGACATATACTCACCTCACACTATGTTTTCCAACTTGCAATCACACTATCCATTAATATGGTTTTTGGAAAACATCGTGTGTTTACTATCAAAGCATAATAGTAAATTTGGATTGTCATGGCATTCCAACACAATGTGGGATGGAATGCCATGACAAGCCATAGACAAGGAAATGAATTGTTTCTATGTATGATTGCTTATCTATGGGTTGTCATTGTATTTTGGCAGACATATACTCACCTCATAGTGTGTTTTCCAACTTGCAATCATACTATGCATGTATATGCTTGTTGGAAAACATTGAGTGTTTACTATCAAAGCACAATGGTAAATATGGATTGTCATGGCATTGCAACACCATGGTGCTTGGAATGCCATGACAAGCCATAGACAAGGCAATGAACTATTTATGTGTAGGATTGCTTATCTATGGGTTGCTACTATGTTTTGGCAAACACATACTCACCTCACATTGTATATTCCAACTTGCAATCATATTGTGCATGTATATTCTTGTTGGAAAACATGGGGTGTTTACTATCAAAGCATAAGAGTAAACATGGATTGTCATGGCATTGCAACACCATGGTGATTGGAATGCCATGACAAGCCTAAGACTAGGCAATGAATTGTTTCTATTGCTTGTCTATGGCTTGTCATGGCAACCATGGTGTTGGAATGCAATGACAATCCATATTTACAATTATGCTTTGATAGATTTTTTCAACAATCCATATTTACTATTTAGCCATGGTGTTGGAAGCCATGACTATCCATATTTACTATTATGCTTTGATAGATTTTTTGCAAGCACGTGTAACTTGTTCAAAAGAACCTATTGTAGGCTTTTAGCCATAGCAACAAGGTAATGAACTGTTTGATAAAATGCTTTGGTAGTCATGTATGAAAAATATAGTAGCATAGTGAATTGTTTGATAAAATGCCTCAAAGAAATATGGTCTTGTGGTGATGGAATGCCATGACAATCCATATAATTACAAATTCAATCCATCTAATGCAAACAATCCTAATCCATACAATCCAATTTTGTAATCTAGCTTATCATAAAAAAAATCCTTTGATTTTGATTCAAATCAATTGGTAATCCAATGATCCACTTGAATCCAATTATCATCATAGGGATGTATCATTCCCAATCCTAGTGTTTTTCTTATCATTAACATTACAAACCTTGGGGTATGCATTGTTCTTATTGCTAACTTTGCTATCCTCATCATTAATAAATCAATCAAGCAATCAATCAAATAGTTTTTAGCTTGACTAGGGGCACAATGTTGGGTTTTTTTTTGTCTTGGTATGCATTATTTTTTGTTGCTTGTGTGTGTTATCATTATTTGCATTTATCATGGTCTTTGCACCATATCGCCATAGGGGCATCATGGTCTTCCATATCATGGTGTCATAAGACATATGCTTACATATGAACTTTTGATCATTTACTTGGCACATTGTCACTCTAGTTTCTTATACCTTGGTGCATAACGTCATGTACAATATCAAATCAAGGTTGCTTATACCTTTGTAACATGATTCTCTCCATTCTTCCTTCCATCCTCCATCTTATAACTCTCCCATCCATTTTGAGAGCACATCTATGTTATTTGAATTCACCCGTCCTCTTGAGGGGGTATACTAAACTCCCTCCTTATCATCCTTCCTCATCCTTGTTAATGATTGGGGTATTATGCCACTAGTCTTCATTACTTGCCTACCCACTACTTTTTATTCTTCTTTAACACAACACCAGTTCTTACAATCATGATGCCATATCAAAGATGAGAAAAATGTAGAAACCTAAATTAGCTTATACTTGACCACACCGTATCCCACCTTATTCTAAGCTATTAATTAAATAAATAGCTATTATTTAATTAATTAATTTAATCTTCACATTTATCCCCCACTTTAAATAATAAATTTGTTTATTTAATCAATTCAACCTTCATCTCAAAGATCCTCCAACTAAATCAATTAATTGATTTATTTAGGCTAATTAATCTCTAATCTTGTGCATATGTGACAAGATTCCCTTTTCAAATATATCCTAATTTGAAAATCCCCCACTTCCTTAGGAATGTGCAACAAGACAAATCTTACGTTTTTTAGAAATAAAATCTTATCTCTCAAGATACCTTCTTCAAATATCCCACCAAATTTTATCCATCCCCTAATTCCTATGTCTAATCCCCATTATTTATCTTCTAGCCACATTTTCTAAGTAACACCCTTTTGACACTTGTCCCATACCCCTTGCTTGAGAACTCTAATAAATTGTGAACCCTTCACTTCTCACACCTAATTCTTACACCTCATGGGACACTTGTCACATGACTACAACTTCAATCCAAATCATTATCCTCAATCAATCCTAGCCATCCATTAACCAATGCATCTTAGCCCTTGATTTCCCTCTTCAAAATTCTATAAATGAGAGGCCTCTCATCCCATTTGAGCATCTACTTCTATCACAACTTTGTGTTGCAACATTTTCTATCAATGTTTTATTATCATAGCCTTATGCTATTAGTTTATCAATCTATTATCACAATCATAACATCATGTTGTTGGTTTTATGAGCACCCACATTCAATCTATCAATACATCACATATAATCATTTTGAGGTTTGCATGTATTTGATGCGGTCTTAATTTGGTGCTAGTTCATTTGTATTATTTGCATGCAATATATGTACAATAATGTCATGCATACGAGATTCACATGATAGATCCTTGCTTAATATATATACTCATTAATGCTACAAGGCATATGATCATCATGGAATGTATAAATAAATGAGATAAGCATTTTCAATAACTTTAGAGATACACTAATCAAATCAATGACAAAGAGAAAAGATGAAACATGGTTAAATAAGACTTCCATAGAGAAGATCTTGACATCCATATTGTTGGTGTAATTAATTGTGTTGTACCTTGTCCTATGTCATAATTACACCTTAATTAAGTTTACTTAGGGACCACATAGGAGTTGTTGAAGATTTTCCACCTTTGGTGGACTTATCATGTTATTACTTTATCACTTCCACCTTTCATGGACATATCATGTGATTACCTCTCCACCTTTTGTGGTGGTTATCACATTATCACCTTTCCACTTTAGGTGGAGTGATAGATTTTCATTGTTGTCTCATGTCATAAGATTACGACACTTGTCATAATCCTATGCACTCCTATGTTCTCACCTTGGCTATATAACCAAGGGGTCTCTACTACATTTGTACATTGATATGATCTCAAATCATTGAATCATATTGATGAGAATACATTTTATTCTTGTCACACTATTCTCTCTTCTTTGTGCTTTCCATTTGCTCCATAGATCTTGGCATCCATAGCCAATTCTAACACATAGCATAGAGTTGCACAAGTATATCAAAGATGGAGGCATTACATGTTATAAAGGATAGAAATATGCCATAAATGAATGTAAGTCAGCCAAGGAACACACCCTAATAATTTCTATAATGATAAGATAATCTAGGAAGAGGATGGGATAGAATATAAAGCACCATGTATACCCAAAACCTAAGCAAAAGATACAAGCATATAAAGATGAAACCCTAAATAAATGTGAAAATAGATGATAGATCAAAATAGTATCAAATTTAAAAATAGTGATAATAAACCCTAAAGACAAGATAATGTTATGTAAGATTGATTAGGTTCACCAAAAGTATAAATGAAAATAAACCTTTCCTTATGTATAGTCTTGGTTAATCCAATGGCATGTATACACATAAACACAATTAAATTAGACTAATTAATTATTTAGATTGTTGTGATTAGTATTTTGATAATTTGCAATTGTTATTAAATGTAGGAATCTAAATGAAAATAATACTACTTAGCTCCATAATTGAAGGTGGAATGCTCCAAGTGCATGCTTTGAAATTTGTGATGCCTCAAGATTTGAAACAACCAATAATAATTAGTTATTCACAATGATAATCAAAATATTCCATTGACTCTATACATGATGACTCTTGGGATTGGAGACAAGCGATGATCACAAATTTGTCTTATGCCTACAAAACTTGTATTGTGGAATTTATAAACTTCAACTCTTCACTTTGTTTGATGTACCTCTATGTCTTCTATGATTTTGATATTAGAGGGCTAATAATATTTATAAATATTTTGATAGGTCTATCAATACTGTCTAAGGGGACAAGTCCTCCTTGGTCAAATGTGGAAAATGTGTATGAATGATGAAAACAACACTCTTGAATCATACATATGATCAGAAGATGTTTGTGTAAATCTAGATTCCTTCTATTGCACCAAATCCAAATATTCTACTACGAATGATTAGAATGAATAATTAGTAGTTTTCTTATTCATAATTCAATACATTTCAAAAGATAAACTCAAGACATTATGCATAATTAGTTTTTATAATTAATGATGATTTTGTAGAACTTCTATACTAACTAAACATTTATATTAACCTTCACACTATATTTCAATTTTTAACTTTTATAAAATGATCGAACTTAATTTAAATTGTGATATTCTTTTTTTAATTATATAATTTAATTGTAGAGAGCAATTAATAATATAAGAGACAACACTGAATGGAATTGTCTATGCAACCCTCAAAACGAGCATTTAACCGTATTTATTAATTAATTAAAAATAAAGATACAAATTAATTAATAAATACGATCAAATATCCGTTTTGAAGGCTGAATAGACATTGCCTTCCACGACCCCTTATGTCACATCAAAATTTAATAAACAAAACACATGATGGGGATAATGATGATCCACCCCCACTCATCCACACCCAAATGCATCTATATCTTAGAAATCAAAAGAAAGGATATATTTTGTCATAGAAAGCAATTTTGGAAATGCCTTACGGTCCAACCATAGCCACGAAGGCTAACTCATGCAACGAAAGCCGCATATCCCTTGAGTAACATTTGAGGAGAAATGGTACATGCTATATAATAAAGCATATCAAACAGAGAAACCAAAAATTCCACAAATGAACTTTGGAGTTAAAAGTGCACTACCTATAAAAGCCAACATCAGAAATTGGAAAAGAGAATTGAACAAGTAATTGTCGAAAATGACTCGGGGGAAGCAGAAGATTGAAGCACAGAGGCGAAATGCTGAGAAAAATCAGAAGCCTAAGGGATCTCAGATGGAGGCTAGAGCTGCTGCCTTTAAATTCACCTGCCCCATCTGTAAGGTACAATCCTTCTGTTACGCATCAGAAATTCTGGTTTCTTTTTCTTTTTCTTTACATTGTGTTTTCGGGATTGAAATAGTATGCTATATCAGTTTTTTTATGTGGGTTCTTTTTCGGATGGTTGATTGACTGTGCTATAGATGGTGGGTATTAGTTACTTATTATATACGTGTTATTGGGTTGTGTTTTTATTTATTTATAATGATTATAATTGTATTGCAGATCAGTTTCTGATGTCGGCCCACTGTTAATCATGTTTTTAGTTGTGGGTTTCGGTGTTGATCTAGTGGGTACTGGTTTTATTTTCCTATCAATGGTCAGGAGAATAATTGTTATTTAGGTAGGCCAAGATATACTCTTTGGCTATGGTGTTTTTTATATGGGTTAATCGTCTCCCCTGATTGGCAATGATATCCAGCATTCGGACGCTATACTGATAAATAATCTGGGGAGTATGATTTTTTTCATTTTCAAATTTTTTGTTAAGAAATATTTTGTATGACAGCAAAACAGAGAAATTTGTTTCATTTCGACTTGGGCATCGATGGGCAAGGATTAGGTCATTCCTCTTCTTGAAATTCTTGTTTATTAAAAACAAAAGTAAGACTGTTACGAAATTTGACTAGTTTGCTTTCTTGAAACAGAAGAAAATATGAATTTAAAAAAAAAAATTCTTCAGTTCTGGGTAAGGTTATGGGATAGAAATGCTATTCACAACCTAATCACATTCTTAGGACGTTACATTATGTCCCTGTCGATAACAGAAGCAAAGATGTTTGCAAGTTATGGGATGGGGTTATTGTATTGTGGTGTGGGGTAGGCCTGTATCATATTCATAGTTGAAAGTACACCATGTTTGTATGATAAAATTTCTCCATGGTCGGCCTGGTAATTTGGACCATGTCGAGAAGAGCATACCCCATTACCATTACATTTCATCCTCTTTGACAACAGAAACCTTGACATTGAGAGCAAAGAATTTCTTTTATCTTTCCATAATTTTGAAAGTAAAACAGAACTGAAGATATAAAACAGAGAAAATTTAAGTCCTTTCTTCTTGTCTGGAAGTTACATGATTTGAAAATCAGAGAAAAACATTTATTACATGTGATGCAATTCTTTACTTACATCCTTTCCTTATCCAGAATTATAGGGTGCCAATTAAAGGGGTATGCAGGGAAAAATCAAAGGGATGGAATTAGTTTTAAGAAAAAATTGTATTTGTGTGAATTTTTCCAGGTCAAAGGGATATAAGATCTATTGGCCAGGATTTGAGGAAAAAGTAAGATTCACTTTTAATACTAGTAAGATTTGGTTGGATTTCCTGAATTCTGGTTAATCTCTCAGAAAGTTTTGTGAAAAATTAGTCAACTGGGAAAAAGCAGCCCATAATGTTTTCTCTAGTGGAGTTTACGTCAGCCTGGAGCCACTATGCTTATGGTTAATAATATTACATGCATTTCGGTTTTCAATTATTAAATTTGGATTTCAGAAATTTTATGTAAAAGAAGAGGAATGCAAGATCCCTTTTGTTTCATTAATTTGTATTAGAAACTTTTCTTATACAGTGATTCTACTCCAGTGAGCAATGCTTGATGATCTGATCTGGCATCAATGTTTCTAAACTAGCAATTCAAGCTGACATTGATGCAATTGGTTGAGAAGATATGAAGGTGTTTGATCTTTTGAGTGCACTAAGCACATCAGTAGAGCAGCTACTGAATCCATCATTGAAAGAAAATGTCACTTGCACATGTGGTTTAGTTGCCTGTCTGCATCATTTCCAATTGGATCTTGTAATCTTTGAACGTTCATATCAATACAAATATAATAGTTTGTTGCTCTTCATGAATACCTTGTGCTTCCCGTAATGGAATATGGTGCCCTTCTTTTACTATGTTTTTTAGGGATTGATTCTATACCCAAATTCCTGGCATTTTTAGGCTTTCCAGTACATTGTGCTATGATGATGAGTATGGAAACCTTATTATATCTCTCTATTTACTTTTAAAAGTCCACCAAAGTATTTTCATGGAACAAATCTTCAAGGGATTGAATGTCTCTCTTTTTTATTTTTTGATAAAATGACTAACATTTCACTTCATGGTATATTCAAATATTTCTGAAATAAACAAAGTTTCTTTTTCTCAGGCTTTGTGGCTACAAGGGCAATAGATATACAGACAAATGGCTTTCGTATCAAGATAAGTGTGTGGGCTATACTGGGGCAAAAATAATTATTTTTGTTCTGTTGGTCTATTCTGATGAGAAAGTATAATCATTCGTTTGTTACAGAATTATATTAATGATGGTCCATTAGTAGATCTAGAGGAATTTTATTAATTTAGTGGTGAATTAAGGTACACCTTGCAGGTACTTTCAGCTCTATCTATTTGTTGGATAGATGCTGTTTGCTTGGTTAACTGGCAAGATGCCATTTGTCAACTACCTGCATAAGATGGCATGTACCTTATTTTAGGGTCATAATAGGCTCAAATGTACCTTTTAGAGTTCACTCTTTTGAGTGATTTGAGCCTTTGGTCCAAACAATCAATAGAATGAAGTTTTGGTGATCCATTACTTTCAGTCACAGCTAGATATACAGAACTCTCCTGTAGTAGGATGCATACAACAAATTTTCTAATGTTTGATGAATATGGTTGATCACGTGCAGGTCCCACTTGCCAATCAAAATCAGATTGCAGATCATTACTCGTCTAAGCACCCCAAAGAGAAGCCGCCTCAGCCATCTGAATAAGTTGAAATTACTGTGTCAGTGTAAAGAACATATACAGAATATGTGGTGGTGTTTGCTGCAGTGCTTTCCGTGAACATGTTTATTGCTTCTATTACTGAAGTAAGATGAAATTGGTTGTGAACTGTGAGAATGTATCTGATCAGAATTTTCCATTTCTATTAGAGAGTTCATCTATCACCATTGAAGATGATAATTTGAATATAATAGTCATTCTGGGTTTTCTTGTTTGCTAGTTTTATGTTCAATTATTTTGAATAATACTTTTTGCCAGGACTGCCTAGCACTTTTGGTTAGTCTTATTCTTGTTTCTTGAATGATTAATATAGGCTATGAAATTTTTAAGAGTTTCTTCTTTGTTATTTCTTCACTTGTGACTTATTCCTTGCCAGAAAGTTAAAGACGGAAGCGTTAATGCCTCTCAAATGTTCTTTGTCGAACGACTTTTGTGCAGCATGGTTTTATCTGTTTGCTGATTTTTTTTTAGCAATTTTCTCACTCAAGAAGAAGAGTGTATCAACCGCCCAATGGGGCTTGCTGTTCTGTGGAATTGCTTCAAGTAATCAAGCTCAACTTCTAATGGTAATTTTGGCTCTGTGATGTCCATGTTTCATCTGTTTGTATGAAGTTGTCTACCTCTCTCGGAAGGCTGAATTAACTCTTTTCAAAACAACAAACAATAGATCTCCTTTAATGGCAATGAAACATTTTTTTCTAATCCCCTTTGGGAGAGATATAAGGCTATGTTAACAAATTTTTGTATTCCATTTTACCTATGAATGCTTTGTTATAGCACATAGAAGGTTGGCTAACTAGGGAGGGGCTGATGCCGATAACAATGAAGCCTTACGGGAAAGGGCATTTTTCTAGAACAATGAAGCTTAAGTACTGTCAATAAAAGAGAAGCAATTTGTACAGCTAGATCATCTTTCATGAAAGCATTCAGCAAAAACTCTATAATAAGCGGCAAATGTTTCAATCTTCCCTTACGTTTTGAATTTGTAAAATGGTAATTGGTATTTGGTAAAATATTTACGGAAAAAATGTTACTGTAAATGATATAATTACAAATTTTCAAGTTATAGAGCAATACATTTGAGAGAAATTTCCAAGTTCGCAAGTTACTTATCATTTTAATTCTACCGTAATATTAAAGTGTACAATCGGAGTTCTGATTTGGTTGGGCTTATTTAGGTTGATTTGTTGGTTCAGGTTGTATTAGAAAGTTCTTAACTCTGCCTTGGTTGTTCTACTTCTTCCAAGGAATAATCTTGTTTACTTTTTGCTGTCATATATTTGATGGTTTTATTCTTCTGAAATAGTTTTTGTCATGGGTTGACATTTTTGTGAGTGTAATTTTGTGCATAATGGGCTAGAAAACGGTTGGAATTGATGTCAAGTTTGTGATAAAATTCAATCTGCATGGTGTGTTGCATATTTTGGTTGCTTTGTTGCATGCTCTTGAGATTGTCTATTTCTCCTTCCAGAGGACAATCTTCTATGCGTTGTCATAAATTTAGCTGGGTTTTTGCTTTCAAGTTGAGGCTTTTCTTGGGTCGATCTTGTACGAAGCTAATAGTTCGGAATAATATATATATATATTTAAAAAAATACGAGTTTGTATTGGGCTAAAAAATGGTTGGAACAAATTTCAATGCATTTGAAATTGAATGTAATCTTGGTAAATTCAATGTATGATTTTGTGTTAGTGGCTTTGTAGTGTGAACTCAAGATTGCCCTTGCTGAATTGTGACAGAAAAATTCTTGGATGAAATATCAGGTGCCTTATCATAAAATGCATCATTGCAGTAGTCTTACGGAGGGGGGCTCCCTACAATATTTCAACAGTAGTTGTTTGAAAAATTTTTAGGAGCATTTTAAAACAATTGGTACCATACATTTTGTAATATTGAGTAAGCTTAAAATTTTAAGCCCTGAAATTTACAGAAATTTATGGTTCTATTAGGTTTTTAACAATAGATAATGTTGAATAATGTAGCTGAATTCGTTTAGGAAGCTAGTGGTTGAACAGTACTTTTTTCTTCCAAAAATTCTTAAGTTTATTGGCAAGAATCTAAATTTAGTAGCAAAATTTATAGCCCTCTCTAAATGTAACCATGAAATATGAAAATTGAAAAGTAGAGGCTCCTATTTACTTAAAAAGGAAAACAATTTGTTTTATGAGACCCTTTTTTCTAGTAAAAGAGTTCTTGATGATGGGACCACATCCTTATAGGGCATTAATAATCACACCTAGTACTATACACTTTGGAGTTTTAATGGGCACATAAGCTATTCTTGATGATGGGACCACATCCTTATAGGGCATTAATAATCACACCTAGTACTATACACTTTGGAGTTTTAATGGGCACATAAGTTGTTCTTGATGATGGGACTACATCCTTATAGGGCATTAATAATCACACCTAGTACTATACACTTTGGAGTTTTAATGGGCACATAAGCTTTAATTATGATACAAGCACAAACAATTGTAGATAATGATTGATTGAGTTTGCCTTTACACATGGCGTTTTATGACTAGTATACCTTGTATAATGTGTTACTGATAAGCTTGTGTCATTGTTTTCAATTTCTCCATATATTGACTTTTATTTTGTTGAGTATGTTAGTACTAAATGTTGTGTAGTCAAAAACATCTCACATAGAGTGTCATTGGTATTGTCGTATCAATCTTGCTAAGAGTGCTTTGAAATTGATTTGATAAAACATTTAGTTATAGTCGTTGTGGATTAATCATTTAAAGAGAGTTTGTAATTATAGCTGAATTGGAATAGGGGAAGAAAATGAAGAATAAGTTAGTAGTGATAAAATTATGCAACAGAATGATCTTACCATCAAGGGAAGAAAGGAAGGATAAATCAGTAGTGACATAATTGGGTAGCAATGAAATGGACTTATCATTTTCTTGGCAAATGAAAATGCCACATATGGATGAGACATAACTTAGTATTTTTGTTGGGTCTAAAATCATCCCATACATGAAAAAAATAAAGACGAGCCCTGTATGAGAAGTTGAAGCATTTCCCTTTTCATCTCTTTGTGTGGGAGATGTTCCAATTCCTCTTGTCAATTGTTCTAATCATCTTTGTGTTTACATACACACACTTGGGAATGTGCCAAGGTGAAGGTGGAGCTTACACCAAAAAAAAATTGAAATTCAAGATTATCTTAGAATTTTAGTCGTACACGGTTGCAATCCATTACCATGGTTTTATAAGTTGTCTACATTAAGTTCAATAGGTGCAAGTGAGAGAATACATTATGTTGGCGCCCTTAGCCCAATGAAGAGAACACACTTGCAATTTCAACTAGGAGTGGATTCTAGTCTAAACATTAGAATTAAGTTCACTATTTATTAGGTGTAATAGGAATAAGAGAAGTAAGAGGACACTTAGAAGAGATGTAAAATGTTCTCGAGGGCCCATAAAGGGAATCTCACCAACTAATAAATAGCGGATTCTTGTTGAAATTTCTCTCATTGGGTTTCTTTAGGGTGAATTACTTGTGTTATCTATTTCATGTGATGTTTACTTTCATTTACTTGCTTAACTTGGATTCTTACAAGTTGCTAATATCTACAATATAAGTAGATAGCACATAGTTAACAAGTACAACTCTTGTTATTCACAACATATACATGGTTGCATTATGATTTTGTAGAATGGTTAAACTTTCACATATTTGTAGGAACATTTTTTGAATATGTATGGATAAGTAAATCCATGTTAATAAATCATACAATGAATATCCATGTCGATAGTGGATCAAATTGGTTTGCACTTTGTAATTGTTATTTCACATGGTTATTTTGATTTTAACAACATGGTTGTGATAGCTTGTGGTTAGCATATTGATGTTAAAAATTTAGCTATTAGGTAGCATACCTATGTAAAGTGATGACTAGGTAATGCTCACGATATGTTATTAGAGACATGGAAGATTTTGTAGCATACATTTTTAAATTGTTGTATGCACTAAGCCATGATAACAACTACTAGTATTCTAGAAGAAGATCAATGGTTGATGAGCATGTGTGGCATCCATGTTGAAATCTAAAATCACAATTTTTATTGATATAATTTTTGAGTTGTGATACCTAGTGTAAAAAGGGCTTTGTTGTTATCTTTCATAGCCACATGTATGGTTGCTTTTGTTTTGATGCAAGTTGAGTTGTAAAACCCAATGTAAAGGGGTAATGTTTTGTAATATTGTGATAAGCATTTCCACATAACAATCTATTTTGAGTGGATTGGTAAGTGGATTGGTAAGTTGAACAAGACTCTAAGAAAATATAGTAGTGTCCCGTTTTAGAAATTGAAGGTTGATTACTTATTGTAGACTTTTATGAGACGAAAAGCCCCCTCCTTGGAAGTATGAATTGAAATTGATAGCACAAACATTTAGTTTTAGTTGGTTGAAAGAAGTAACTATCATAAGCGAGCTTATGAGGAAAATTAAAATTAAAACAATGGAATCAAAGGAAGGATGAGTCAATAGTGATAGAATTAGTTGGGGATGAAGCGTCCTTATCATTTCAAGAATAGGTGAGAGTGGCATGCATATACAAGATGTGGCTTTCTATTTGGCTAGATCCAAATCATCCCATTTATGAAAAAAGAAGAAGTTTAAACCTTGTATCAAAATTTAAATTGGATCTCAATTCCTCTTTTTAACTCTCTTGCTTATCTTTGGGCATAAGTGCACTTACTGTGGAATGTGCCAATGTGGTTTTGGAGATTATAAAGAGATAATTTGTAATTCAACTCCAACCAATATGTTTGGTAGTTAAAGGGTACAATCTATTACCATGGTTTAGAGGTAGTATATATCGAATTCTTTGGGTAAAATTGTGAGGATGGATTGTTGTTGGTTTCCTTAGTTCTTTAATGAAAGGAACAATCTTATATATACTTTTTATTAAAAGTAGATTCTTATCTAGACATTACAAGTACTCCAACTATGGTCTAAGTTAGATAGGCTTGTGAGAGATGAGAGAATACATTGAGTAGTAAGGCATTCTTGAAGGCCCTCATCAAGGGAACTTTAATTGTATAATAGATTGATAGTGGATTGTTGATTTTATTTTATCTAATTAGGTTTTTTCTATGGTAAAATGCATGTGTCACATATTTGAATGTGATATTTCTTTTTAATTGTTGCAAATCACTATCATTTTGATAAAAATGAATAGAAGGTGTAATACATCACATTTAGCATAGTACTAAGGATATTTCCTTTCCTATAAAGTTTCTATTTTAACTTATGTAATTACAAATAAAATTGGAATACTCCATATTACATCTCACCTAACTATTGTAGTCTCATAGTTTGAAGTATCGTACATTTGACTTCATTTAGTTACAATCTCCTAGTTTGAGAAATATTTTAGGGTATTTGATTGACCTCAACACTTGTTATGTAAGGTGGAACTTGTAAGGACATTCTTAGTTTGTTTTTTCTATTTACACTCCTTTAATAAGCAATACAACCAATTTTAAAACTACTTAGTAGTAATTTAGAAGTAGCTATACTTCATGTGCAAAATTATTTGTTATTTTCTACTGCTTATCATGTATTTCTTATTTTTGATGTTGTAATCAAGGTTGTAGATTTTACCTTAGAGACTCCCTAGTCATGTATCACAATGAAGACCTTTGATTACTTTGTTGTCTTGATTCCATATAATTTGGCATCAAAACCTTCTTTTGATCCCTTGGATTTTAGTAGTTTTCAAGGCACCCAATTTGAGACAAGTACATCGTATGGAGTTCATATAGTATTAGAGAGCATGTTGCATGAGGTTTGAGTTCCATACCATCATTGGTATATATTGTTGTCCTATGTACAACACTTATGTCATCATTACATATTATGTAGACCTCCACTCTTATATGTTGATTGTATCAACACTATTGTCAACATCACTATCATCTACAATTGACCAAACATCATATAGTAACCAAATCCTCCAAGAAATCAAAAATTGGTAAAACCTTCTTGATGCTACTTAATGATGTTTTGACCACCATTAAATTATTTTCTAGCTAACTATTCAATAACCACTCTATTTTTTCATTAGAACATTTGCCTAAGTGCACTTCTTTGGTACCTCATCCAACATGTCACCAAAGTGTCACCCATGTAACATCTTTATTAGCATTTTTATCCAAAATGTAGGAGACTTCCCATCCCATCTACAATATATATCAACAAAAATATTTTTTGTTCTTTTCTTTCTCTTTTACTTCTTTTTTGTAGATTTTTCTATACATCTTGAGAAAGATTTTATACTTTCTCCTATCTACTTCTACATGATTCAAGATGAAATTTTTTAACACCAAGGTGTTTAATAGTGGCATGCTTTCTAGACTTTTTCAAACAAGTTTTTTCACTTCTTTTCACCATGTGATCCATTTGAATTATGGGTTAGTAACATCATCCTATTATACACTATACATTTGATGAGGATTTCTCCAAGACCTAGTTTTATCTTTCTTGTCACTAGGAAGTAGTTCATGGAGTCACTTATTTGGTAATTAAGGATCTCATTTGGAAGATTGTGCCAAATTTTATAAATCCAATTCAAATATTTCCAAGTGAGTTTCATGCCATGCTATACTAACTTTACACAAATAGAGCCTTGCATTATTCTTCATGGTAGGCTATGAAATTTTTGGTCACTAGTTGGACCAATGGGGAGACCCAACATGACCAAAACTAACTTATTTGAACCTAATTTGAAGTATCCACACTTGTACCAATCCATTCTAAGTGGATGATCCCAGATTCCAATGATGGACCAATTTTAGAGGGTCATCCCAATTATTTGGAGATTGTAACAAGTTATGTTTTGGAACTAATATGTGTTTGAGTATACATCCTTGGATTTTATTATAATCATCTCTCACTCTAGAAAATTTAACTATAAGCATTTTTAAAGAGATCATTGCTATTTATTATTTTTTGGCTATGCTCCTTGATGTCGAAATCTACTTTCTAAATTTAATAAAGATGTGTTGTCTCATTCATATCATGAGTATTTAATTATTTGTTATGATTTTGAACCAAGTTTCTTGGTTTGATAGCCTTTGATTGGACTCTTAGACCTTGCTCTATGTAAACCAATTTCAAAGGGAGGTGCACTCTATGAAGTGAGAAGATATTTGAGGATATGCTATGGGTCAATCTATGTATGATGTGACCTATAGTCACATAGAATTATTGACCCATAATTGACAATGCCAAACTAAAAATTTGTTGGTAGACGTCAAGATGGGATCATCAATGTGGTTGAAAGAAGATCACCATAAATGGTTTGTTTAATGGAAAAACCCTAACAATTTGGAGGATTATGAGAGAGATAAGGAGGGGATAAATAAATGTGAGACAAAGTATTAGATGTAGATGTGAGAGAAGTCACTTTTAGGATTAGTAGAGGCACATGGATGGAGGTATTGTCCTTTTCTAGTTCATTGAATCTATAAAAGATGATTGATTAGGTTACCAAGATAGACCAATTTTTTAAGTTTGAAGACATCTAAAATCCAAAAAGGGTGATAATTTCCTTGAAAAAGTTTGAAGGGAATGCCAAATTATGGTTAAAATCATAACTATGATGAAGCATGATAAGGAAAAACATATTCATTAGGAGTGGATGGTTGCCAAGTTTTTACCAAGAAATTATTAATTGGTTATTTTGAAGAAACTTTAGATTTTGCACAAGGATGAGAGCAATGCAAAAGACTACATTGAGTAATTTTAGCAAATGATTATTTGATCTGGACATCATGATCCAAATTAGGAGAATCTAGACCATTTGAAGTTGTGATCAAATTGCCACCTCAAGGAGTTGCAAAACTCAAAGACAGTGAACGGGACGACAAAAGGAGTATGGAGGTAGAAGAATTTTCAAGGTACATGGATACAATACACAATCAAGTAAGAGAGCACTTGGAGACAATGAACAATAAAATAAGGAATAGACAGATGAAAATAGGAGATGTATAAATAATTTTCTATTGGGGATGAATTTATGGTATATCACAATAAGGAAATATTTCTAGTAGGCACGTATAAAAAGTTGAAGATAAGGAAGTTTGGTCCATGTAAGATTCTCTTGAAGTTTGATTTAGGGAATATCTATGAGGTGGAGTTACTGGAATCACTCGATATATCACCTATATTCAACATTACATATTTTCATCAGTATCATAAAGGCTAGTCAAGTGACAACACTATAGAAGTTTATTTAGAAGAACAACTACCATAGCAACCATAGGAGCAGATAAACTAGATTTTGGACAAAAAAATTGGTCGTAATAGCAAGAATAGGTGGTATGAATAATGCATAGTTAAGTGGAAAGGAATACTAGTAGAAGACTCAACATGGATATCACAAGTTGAGATAGAATGCGTTGGACTTCCTCCTAAATCATAAAAGTGTAGGACTCACTTTTCAAATAACGTTGGGTATCTAATGTAGCAACATCCCAAAGAAACCATAGCATTTCACAAAAAATCTCATTGTGGCTCACGATAGAGAACTAGAGTTCTACAATAGCTCATGAGCATCATATCCAGATCTTAGGAAGTTTGGATCAAAGAGCAAAAAAATATTGTTGTCAAAAGATTCCAACTTAGAAGGAGTTAGGAAGATAAAATGATTTAGTTCTTCAATTCTTCATAATAGGGAAATAGTACGAAGGATCTAGTGAGATTTATTTTCGACTTGTAATAATCATGTGGTGACCTATGAGATAATCTATATTTTGCATGTATTAGTCCGATGAGTGTTGTAATCATTATATGTTATTGAATCAATGAGAAGATACATTTTTGTTTTATGATATTTTCATTGTGTTAACTCAGCTAGACAGTTGGACAATCCTCCCTTTGGAACCTTCATCCATGACTACATCACATATGGTTTTTGTCAACATAATGTTCTCATTGGATAGAATCATTATATTATAAGCACATGATTTTTTTGTTATATGCTCAAGGTTGGTGCATCAATGAGTTGAATCATGAGATCATCAAGTGATTTGGAAGATCCAAGGCCCTAAAAATTTTAAGGGAAGCTTTATAAATAATTAGGCTAGAGATTCTAAATATATTTCAAAAGGAAATCATCTAGAGATCCTTGAAGGTGTGATCTAGATCAAAAGGGGAGTTGTCAATTGTGGTTCTTAGGATTCATTTGATTAGGTCGATCTTATTGATCACTATCCCATGGTTAAGTGGGACATCACCATTTCATAATTACACACTTAGAGATAAATGGGGTGTCACTGTGTCTCATCAAATGTACCTAATTGACCAATTTATATTGGTTTGTAGACTAGCATGTGATATCTAAATGAGGTTTACCTTAGTGGTGGTGGAAAATAAAGAGATTGCATGTTTCCTTAGATGGTAGATTTATGGTGGTCATATTATGTCTATTTGACAAGCAAAGAGATATGTTAAAAATCTTATGTATCTTTGTAAGATATAAAGCTAATGTGTTCATTTCTTAAGTGTTTGTGATAGTTTCAAGCCAAATGCATGTCATGATTAGAGAACAAAGAATGTACAAGTTTGCACATGGGTAGATTGGAAATTTATAATGTGTCAGTGCAAGTAGAGCTCAAGGATGGATAGGAAGGCCATGGAACCAAGGAATATAAACATTGGTATTTGGAACATTCAATCTAGCATACCTAGCTTGTATGATTATCAAAGTAGTAACTAGGAGTTAAATGAAGAATCAAGACAAAGCTCATGTGTCATGTGAGAATCAACCTAAAATCTAGTCGTGGAGCATATGTTAGGTGCTTGCAAGAATTTCATGCATGTGATAAAGAGAATCTCCCCTATTCTTATAGTGAAATGATTAAATGAGGATTTCCCTAACCATAACTAAAGATCAGATATGATTGTGTGTTACATGACTAAATAGGAACTTAGTGCATGATAGAATTTTTTACAATCTTGCAATTTTGGATTTATAATAATTGTCATCAAGGCAAAAGATTTGGGGTGATGTAATTAGTTATAAATATGTGATTCTCTTATGAGAACTAATATTTTAGCCATTTTTATATAGGGTAGTCCTAGGTGTGTTCAAAGGGATCAAATATAATACGTTTAGTCATGGGTATATATGTATTCATTATTTGTAAATCTAGAGAAGTTATAGTCCAACAATTTCCTCTCTATGATCTAAGTATTTCCTTGTGTAATTGAAATGTTCTAAGGGATTTTGTAATAGATTTATGACAACACATTTTCTAGTTTGGTGTATTTTTTATTTGTTTTCATCATGATAAATCTAAAACCATTTTAAATGTTTTAAAATGATCTTTATATAACTAAATGTGGGATGTTTTTAAGTATGAATGAATCTTTAATGTTTGCTTGGTTCTATTATGATTTTACATATTGTGATTTACATTAGGATGAAAAGGTATAACGCTAGTTCTCATTTTCGGTTTAGAAAAATGTCTACAGTTTTTCATAGGCTTTGAATTTGTTTCCCCATGACAAGAACCAATCCATAATGATTAATGATAGATCTATTATTTAAAATGCATCTCCTTATCTTCCTTCTAGTTTAGTATAGGTTAGGTTCTACTTAATTGCATGGTTTAGTTATATAATAAATTTTGTTTAATCCTATATGAGCTCAAAAGTAACAAAGAACTATACTCAAGTGTGGATTCCAATATGCATATGCAATGTGAAAGGTTAAGTGAATTCATATTGAAGGAAAATGAGTAGTTCTTATATTTTCTTGCATGTGTAAATCTATTGTAGTTAGGTATATGGGTCTTGTATTAACAAATCATATAAATTGACTTTAGTGAAAATATTTAAATTTTAAATAGACATAGGCTATGGCTTACTAATGTATTAGTTTTGCTTGATATTTATCTTTAACTACCTTGTGTAGAGCTCTTGGATCACCCTTTATTATTTTGTACATATAAAATTACAAAATAGTAACTCACTCCTATCAATTGGGTCATTATTTCTTGTAACCTAATCATAAGTGTTTCCCCTTGTATTTTGATGAGCATACATCCCAATTCTAGGTCTTTTGTGCATTCTCTAAGGTTTCCATATTAAAATTTTGAGTGTTGACATCTCGAGGCAAGATTGTGCTAGCCATTTCAAAGAGAGAAACATAGACTTCTTTCAAGATGTCTTACATGAGTATCACATTCTCTATATCACTATAAATTGAAGGTATCAATTCAAGGAATAGTTACTACTTTTTTTTCTCTTTCTTCATTATTAGATTGTATATTTTTACCTAGAAGGAAACTAATGAGACCTTGAGATTCAATAGGCGTTTAATGAAACTACCATATTCTGGCTCAATATTAAAAATGAAGTGGAACTTTTCTCCTATTTTTTAGGATAGATTGAATAAATTAGTATTCTTGTCCCCCTCTTGTATTCATTTGATCCTAGTTCATTATTTCTAGAATATATCCTCTTATTTGTATATATCATCCAATTGGGTAGGGACATACCTATCTTCTTCCATAAAGAATCTAGATTATTATTTGAAGGGATAAGGGATTGTATCTCAAACACTCTATTCTCCAAGATACCCTTCTTCTTAAATGTATTTTTGAAATCTTAATGGTTCTAATCATTAATTATTATGAGTTTAAGAGCTTTAAGCTTTTTGCTAAAATATACAAGTTCTCATTCCATAGTAATCATGCTGGTTCTTTCAAAAAGAGATAGCCACTTTATCAAAATCTAGGTACTTGAGCCACATTTTCCTTCCAAGAAAATGTCTTTATCAATGTTCAAGGAGATTGACCAATGATATGAACTTTCTTCCCCTAAGACTTCAAATTTGAAGATAATTTAATCATGAATCCAAGAATATGTTTAATAGTAAAGATTTGGTCTCTTTCTTTTCTTCTATTGGTCCAAGTGAAACAACCCTTCATAGGTCTAATGTCTCAAAGAGAAAAGTCTCTAAGAAGGAAAGGAGAACTAACTTTGTGGGTGGTAGGTTGGCAACTAACCTATTTTTTAGATGAATCCAACTTGATATTAAAGTCACTTGCCACAATCCACCTTGCCTCTTCTCCTAGCTTCATGAAGTCCTTGATTTGGCCTCACTAATAGTCTTTTTCAAGGTTGGTATGGGAACCATAAATAGTGATAATGAAAAACTAATGTTAGAGACTAATCTAAAAACCAAACTAGCAAGCCAAAAGACCATTAAAATTTTATTTTGCAAATTGATCTCTTGTCAATTCCATATAATAGCCAAGCCTCCCAAAAATCCTTTAGCAAATTTAGTTATTATTTACCATTTTTTGTGAAAAAGAGAAAAAAAATTGAGTTTCCTGCTCTAAGTTGATCTTAGTTTCCTAAATTAAGAAAATATTTAAATTAAATTTCTCCACAAATATCTAGAGAAAAATTTCTTAAGAGGGGGAGTCCAATCCCAAGACACAATCATCATGAGGTAAACTTTGATCTCTTGGTGACCACCAAGACTTCCTCCAACTAGGATTATTCCTAGCCACCACATCAACTAGGGCTATCATTTGTAAGGTAGAATATCTATTTGGTCTTACTTGACCTTGGAACTAATGAACTCTCCTTTTCTTTTCTCAAAAATGTTATGAGATGTAAGTTTGCTAAATTCTTGTAACTCCAAGTTGGATCCTTCTTGATATTCTTGAGGAATTCTATTCTTATCTTGTTTAGCCCCTTTGAAGAGGGAAATTGAGAAGGGATAAGTTCTTCAAAGCACTAGAATCATTATCTATTATAGGTTCTTCTACTAGCTTCTTTAGACATCCTTTGAATTTATAAGTGTCCAACATATCCTCAAGGCCATTTAAAACAATCTTTTAAAATTTTATCATTTCAAAAACTATGTGGGGACTAGGACTCCCAAGAAAGAGCATACATGCATATCCAAGCTAGTTTTGTGCTAAGCATTTCCTTAGAGGGTTTGAAATCTACATGTCAATGTTTCATTAATAGACCTACATTTTTATAAAAAATAGGTACCTTTATAAAAAATAATATCCTTGTAAAATTCATCAACAAATATGGCTATGAAGTATCTTTGATGCATGATTGCAATTCATAATATATATTGATTTTATTATTATTTTGAGCCTAGATTTACATGTCCTCTAATTATAGTTGCATTCCCAAGAATTTGCATATCAAACTCCTTCCATGCAAAGTGACATTCTTTCATAATTCCATAACCTCATTATTGATGATTAGAGATTCCTCAAGGGCTAGCATAAATGGATTTGAGTGTTGCTTAGATTGATCATACTCCCACCTCCTACAAGAACGACATCATTTTTTTCTCCAAAATCAAATAATTAGATCCCATGATTAGATTCTCGAAAGAATATGGGGGAATAGATGAACCAAGGAAAAGAGAACAAGAACAAAAAGAGCCAAAGAAGAAACACCAAAAACAAGAAAATTAGAAAACCTTAACAAAGCTTACATTCTCCATCTAAATAACTTTTAATTTTTTGATTATTCTATTATAATTAAATTAATATTACTATTTATAATTAATATATAAATATTATATTTAAGTTTCTATCATATTTTATAAACTTTAAATAGAAACGATCAAGCTATAATGTATCTACCTATCTATTTAGAAACATGGATGGTGTTATTATTTATAATTAATATATATATTTAAACTGTAATTTTATATTATATTATATTTTAGTATATAATATAATCTAAAAGACAATAACTTAAGTATTTAAATATTTTATATATAAATATCATATATAATCACTAAACATAAATATTAATCAAATCTAAATTAAAAAAATTATAAACATATCTACATTATTACAATTTACCTCTTGTTGCTATGAATTATTAATTAATTTTTTTATTTTTAAGTAATTATAACACATAATTAACCAAAATCATTGTTGAACCATTTAAAATATGAACTCTAAAAATTAAAACAACCAAGTTATAATCACTATATAAAAATTACCAAAATTTTGAACAGTCAATATACCAAGATTCGGCTGGGGCTCACCCATTGCACCTTTCAAAGGTAGAAGTGCTACTATATTGACATGTATGGATTAGAGTTTGAGCTGTCTGTAAGTGTCAGGAATATTGTAGTGCTGTAGCAGCCATCAGCATGCACGTAGATATGTAATTCCTTCCATTCTGAAATCACTTCTATGTTAATAGAACTCATCAAATTCATCCTTCTTGTCTACTCTGAGAATTTTATTAGAAAGATGTGCGGAATCCTTGCAGTGTTAGGGTGCCAAGATGTATCTCAGGCTAAAAGGAATAGACTGCTTGAGCTTTCCAGACGGTACAGCCTCTGAATTTTATTTTTTTAACTTCTTTTGGGTAGTATTAATCCATGGTTTTAAAAGGATATTGGCTGTAACTACTTGTTTTATAATATCAGTTTGAAGCACAGAGGTCCAGATTGGAGTGGAATATATCATCATGGCAACTGCTTCATTACACATCAAAGACTGGCCATTATGGACCCTTCATCGGGGGACCAGCCATTGTATGGCGAGGACGAAACCATAGTTGTTGCTGTAAGTAGTTCGACTCTTTTCTTTTTTTCTTAACTGATGTATCATTAAAAGAACTGAAATTATTTAGTTGATCAAAAGTGTGACATAGATTTGTGCTTTTATTCTATTATCCTGCATAATTCTTAGATCAACCAGCCTTACATAAAAGAATTTGTGGGTTGAATTTTATTGGAATTTAGTTTCTTTTATTTGTGGGTCGACTTTTATTGAAATTTAATTTAATTTAAGGCAGTGTCCTAGTGCAGCGGCTCAGCCATCATTACCTTAAAGAGGATTTTGGTGATGTGAGCTCTAAGGGAGTTCAGTTTTGTTTTGGTCATCGTTGTAGGCCACACAGTCTTACCCCAGGCGCTTGAGATTGAGCCCAAAATTTAACTGGGTTTAGATTTGGTCCTTTGGTTTTAAACTTTAATGATGAGTGATAATGTTTACAAGGCATTGCAGGCTAATGGGGAGATATACAACCATGAGGAACTGCGAGAGTTACTTAAATCACATGTTTTTCGAAGTGGGAGTGACTGTGAAGTCATTGCACATCTTGTGAGTATTCTTCTTAGGTGTGACAATTTGACTTGACAGCATCAAGATTTTGATATTTGTAATGATGTGCATTTACAGTATGAGGAGAATGGAGAGGATTTGGTTCACCAGTTGGATGGAGTGTTTTCTTTTGTTGTTTTCAACAGTGGAGATAATAGTTTCATTGTTGCCAGAGATGCAATTGGGATCACACCCCTATATATCGGCTGGGGTCTCGATGGTACGTATGCAAGGGACCTTATAACTCCATACCTCTTGCTCTTATTTTAAGGTTGATAGACAATATTTATAAGTATTACTAATAATAATCACATGCTAGGAACAGCACCTCCATGTGTAAATTTATATGCATAAAAACAATTATATAGTAATCTTTTAGTCTCCATAGTTGCATGAGATCTGAGATGTGTTTCTTGTATTGGAAACTTGTCGGAGATGTCTTCTTAATTTTTTAGTTAAAAAATCCAAGAAACTCTATTTTTAAATTTCAATATGTAATATCAAATATGTAGTATGAACTTTGTGAGTCTTTGACATTTGTGTGTTTAAACTTTAAACTTTATGAGTGTTCTTGTTTTGAAAGTTCAATGTCTCTGATATTTACAGATTTAATGTAGCAAATTTATAAATTATTAAACTGTATTAAAAATAATATGACCTCTCCAAATACCCCAGTCTCCTATTTTTCAAAAATAGATGTACCAGTACCAATACCAGTCCCAATCTCGTGGCAACTATATCTTTTACTAAAGAATAAGTTATTATTAAATAGAAATCTTGCATTCCAACCATTAATGAAAAACTTGGACCCGGGAGTCTGGCAATAACTAGGTTGACCCAAAAAAATTCAGGACTTACCAAAAATTTGTGGAAAAACTTGGTACCTAGTAACTCAGGGAAAATTTCTGGACATTAAAATATGCATGTAGAAACAGATATTTTGGTAATATTTTCACTAATTTGTTTTCTGACTATATAGATCCAGCCAGCATTAAAATATTTATGTAGAAACAGATATCTTGGTAACATTTTCACTCATATGTTTTTAAAAACAAAATCTACTTGACTACAATGATCCAGGCAGCTTTGGATGAAATTGATAGTGGTTGGATTTTACTGTCCCGCCTCATTACAGGATCCATCTGGTTTGCCTCAGAAATGAAAGCCTTGCATGATGATTGTGAACGTTTCGAAATCTTTCCTCCTGGACATATATTTTCAAGTAAACAAGGTACTGCTATCTCTGTTATTCTAATGTTGTTTCTTTCAAAAATTGTCAAGAACACTTTTATCGTCTCTTGGCTCAAAATTATGATATTTTGAGGTAGAAAGTGAAGGCGCATGTTCACTGTATGCTCAATGGCTGCAGTTTGTTGGGCATGCATGATCAATGCATTATATATATATATACTCTTTAATATTTTCTAATTCAGTATAGTGTAAGAGCTATTAGCATCTTGTTTTCATTTCTTTCAATTTGTATCACCCCAGTTTGAAGAAATTTTATTGTGTGATTTTTCTTTAAATTATTATTTGACAACAACTTTGGAAAATTTTACAAGAGAAAATTTTATTATGTCGGTTTTTCTTAAATTATTATTTGATAACAACTTTCGAAAATTTTATTGTGTTGGTTTTCTTTAAATTATTATTTAACAACTTATCATTCTAGCTTCTACCATGAATGTTGGAGTCTCAAAATGAACACTGCTATTCTGTTAAGATTTCCCTAAATTAGTGGATATAAGATACATTGAACTTACAAATCAGAATGTTTTAGATGTTTTGACAATATTTTAACTAACTCAATTGAAAGATGTTCTACAAATTGCATTGAATATTTTGTTTTTCTTCTATATTGTTGGCATGACAAAATCAAAGGATATATGGGAGGCTTGGTATGCACTAATTCTAAATGTTTGCAGCATTTCAATTAACTCAATTGAAAGTTGATAGAAAAATAGACAGTCAAGTTCTATTCATTATTCAAACTACATTGAATACTTTATTTTTCAATTGAAAGTTGACAGAAATCGACAATCAAATTCTATTCATTATATTCAAACTGCATTGACTATTTTATTTTTTTCCTATATTATTGGCATTATTCAAACTGCATTGAATATTTTGTTTTTCTCCTATATTGTTGAAATGACAAAATCAAAAGATATATGAGGCTTTGCAAAATTGTATGCCAAGGATCTAACAAGGTCAGATTTGATTCTTTCCCTAAAGAAATTGTATTTTTCTCTATGAAAAAAAAATAAAATATTCTCCTATATTGTTGGAATGACAAAATCAAAAGATATATGAGGCTTTGCAAAAATGTATACCAAGGATCTAACAAGGTCAGATTTGATTCTTTCCCTAAAGAAATTATATTTTTCTCTATGAAATATAATAATCTAAAAGTTAGCTTATAACTAAATGAAAGCGGCTACTAGTTTTATTATTAAAATGAAAACTATGATTTATAATTTATTGGCATCCCAAAATTTCGTGTTTCATTTTGTGTCTTTGCCATATTTGCTCAAATTTATAACCGATCTAAGATATATGTCATGGGTGGTCTTTTGCCCTTTTTTTAGCATAGTTAGGTAGAAAATGAAAAATTAGGTCCAATAATAGCTTGTAGTACTTTCTCAATTAGAAGGATTTGAATGAAATAAAACCAAATTGGGTAAGTAAACTCCAAGCTTATAACTTTGGCATTGAATATGTTAAAGGGGAGAAGAACATAGTGGTAGATGCATTGTCAAGAAAGTCCACTTTATGCTCTATGATTGATATTTTCGCTGATTGGAAAACTGAAATCTTAGTAGAATGTTATAAGAATGTCTTTTCTAGTGACATCATGGAAGGTAAGTTGAAAGATGATAGATAATGAGTAGCAAATGAGCTCATATTCTACAAGGATAGAGAGTATATCTCATCCTTGAGTAAAAAATGAAAGATAAAATTTTAATGGCAACCCATGATACCTCCTTAGGACATCCAAGGTATTTCAAAACATTTAAAAAATAGAGAAAGGTTCACTAAGAAAGGACTTAAAGATGATGTCCTTAAGCACATTAGAGAATGTATGGCTTGTCAAAAAAACTAAGATTGAGGAATATTTTCCAACAAGTCTATTTCAACCTCTACCTATTCTAAATTAGAAATGGGAGATCATCTCAATAGATTTCATCACAAGACTCCCAAATGTGCATGATAAGGATTATATTTTTGGTGTTGTTAATAGACTTAAAAAGTATATACATTTCTTCGTTATCTCTTATGAATATAAGGCATATCAAGAAGCTAAATTGTTCTTCAAAGAAGTTCTTAGACTCCATTGTTTTCCTCAAATAGCAATAAGTGATATAGATAGTAGATTCCTTAGTCTTTTATGGTAGGAGCTCTTCAAAATTGATAAGAACTGAGATTACTTCCTATACAAGTTATCACCCTCAAACCAATGGGTACACTAAAATTGTGAACAAATGGATTCAGAGTTGCTTGAAACACTATGTAGTAGGACAACAAAAGGCATGGATTATATGACACTATCTTTGAGAGCACTACTATAATACCACACGTCACATTTCTATTGGTATGAGTCATTTAAAAGCTTTGTATGGATATGATGCTTTATTTTTTTATGTATTTGATCTAAGTTCAACAAAGCGAAGAGATTTTGAAGTTACTTAAGAAAAATCTCCATCAAGCTCAAAATCAACAAAATATATATTCAAGTTGACATAGATTAGAGAGAACTTTTAAAGTTGGTGATTTGGTTTTCTTAAGGCTACAATATTATTGACAATCGTTTCTCAAGAAAAACGGAGCTAAAAATGTTAAGTTGTGCTTCTATGAACCCTATAGGATCTTAAAGAAGATTGGAGAAGTTGCTTATGAATTGTACTTACCAGAACAAAGTAAAATTCATGATGTATTTCATGTTTCATGCCTCAAAAAGCATTTGGTCAACACATCACACCTTTAATAAATTTGCATCTCTTCCAACAAAGGATGACACTTGGGAAGGAGAGTAGATTTTAGAGCATCCAAATTTGCAATTGTTTGAGGACAAGCAATTCTGAGAAAGGAGAATTGTCATGTCCCCTTCTCAAGTGTACGTTGTATGAAGAACCTTAGCCTATTATTTCATTTCCCATGGGATAATGAGGTGGTGCAAGGAAAATAATTTAATAATTTAATCTAAGTTGTCAAAAAAGTAACTTTATGTCATTTTCCAAAAGACAACTTATGTTTTATTATTAAAGGTTGTTTTAAAAGGGGGACCAAAAGTGACACTAGGAATGAGTTCTAAATTCAATAATAAAAGTTAGGAAGAAAAAAGGAGACAAAATTATTATTATTATTATTCCTAAAAAAAACCTATATAAGGAGTTGAGGAATGGAAAGGGTTACCAATTTCTATTACATTGTTCATCGTTTATTTCTAAAGACAAAAACCATATGGCAAAGAATGGATTCGAGTATGAAAATATTCCTATTCATTTGAATTTAATTCAAAGATCACCTTTGAGTTGAGCAGTTGTAGGTTAATATTGTGTTTCAATTATGATGAATATTTTTAGTTTTGAGTGTTTTGTGTGTAGATATTCCAAAACTCTAATTTTGAAGGAAAATTCAGAATATTTATTTGAGTTTCCAAAAAATAATATTTTAATATTGTTTTGGACCATTCCTTAATTGATTGTTCCTCATTGCAATAGCATGTGATTAAGGGTGTTGTGAATACCTTTTGATTATTTTTTGCTACCATATCAATATCTAATTGTAGCTTTGTTCAACAAAAAAGGAGCCACAACTTTTTCTTTTTTTATTGGTTGTACCTAAGTATCTCTTTATTCATTGTTTTAAGGTTGCACTATCACATATAAGGGAGAGAATTACTTCCAAAGGCTGCCACATCTCTTGAACAAGGAGTCCACTCCTTGGTTGTCTTACAACCTCCCTAGGTTGTCATACTAAAACTTAAGGGGATCGTAACTATACTAGCTACCAATTCAAAATACACTTGAGTCTATCAACAAGCAATTAAAGTAATTTGTAATCATTGGTTGATGTTTTAGTTTTTATTTGGCAATTGAACTAGTTAACATTTTTGCTAATAATCATTAGTATTTCAATTCAAAAAAAAAATTACATTGTACTTTTTTGTGTGGTTTACCAATAGAAATATTAAAAGATTTGACGTAGATTTAAATATTGTATGTATGGATGGCTATGTCACTAGGACATTAAAAATCACTTTCATTTTTAGCATTTATATTTTTAATGATGATTTTTGCAATTATTCACCAAATTTAGTGTTTGTATTCAATTTAAAATTCTTGCCACCAACAAACATTTTTTTTGTAAAAATCAATCTAACCCCTTGCACTGTATGCTCTCACCTTGCTCGCATCAAGATCTTGGTGATCAAAAGATGTCCAAATTGTATGCATTATACATTGTGAATATGCAAAAAGAAAAAGAAAAATCAATCTGGCATATTATAGTAGTCAAAGAGAAAATATGTGTTGATGCTATAAATGGAGAGATGGAAGCAATTGATAAAAATAATGCATGGGAAATAGTAAAAATTCCAAAAAATGAACAAGTGATTGGTGTCAAATGGATTTATAGGGTGAAACATCATGATACTAGTTCTATGAAACAACATAAAGCAAAATTAGTTGCCAAAGGATTTGCATAAATAGCTGGAGTATAAACTTAGAAATCTTCACTCCAATTGCAAAACTTGATACTATTAAGATTATATTGGCATGCTACACAATACATCTGGCCTATATATCAAATGGATGTAAAATTAATATTTCTTAATGATTATATAGATGAGGAAGTCTATGTAGGACAACCCATAGGCTATGAAATTCTAGACAAGGCACAATTAAATTATAAATTGAAGAAAGATTTTGATGGGTTGAAGTAGGCCTCTCATCCCTAGTATGCAAGGATTGATAGTTTTTTGTTTTTTAAGAAAGGTTAGCTAGATAGAAACAACATTGTATGTCAAACATGTTGATAGTGAAATTCCCATTATTTCTCTTTATGTTGATAATCTTATTTATTGATGTAACAACAAAGCTTTGATGGAGCAATTTCAGACAAAAATGAAATAGGAATTTGAAATGTTTTTGATTAAGGTAAAACCAATTTTAAAGGGACTTAAAACCCATAACAAAAAGTTGTCTAAACAATAAACAAAGACAATCAACAACCGACCAACAACAAACCTACTAGAAAAGCACAAAAAAAAACTAAAAACCTAATGCAAGTCTTTAAGAGTATTTGTCGCTTCTAGCTCTTGTTGGTAGAAGTTTTGACGGAGGCCCATCAGATTAAGCAGTTCTCTTTTCTCCTCTTGGAAGGATTTATTTTTGCCCATGGTATGAGTGCTTGGCCCCTGTTGGTCCACTTTGTTTTGTTTTCCTTTGGCCTTGATCTCCTCCTCAATCTTATCCCTAGCATTGGTAGCTCCGACAACTTGATCTTCTTCGAGCTCTTTCAATTTTTTTGTTAGAATTCGAATGCCTTCAACACTATTTTGAATAGTGCACTGACTAATTTTGATAACACACTCTAAGAACTGGTTTAGCTACTGCATTTTATCTTCCAAGCCCTTTATGCGACTCACATAATCCCCCTTCATTAGACTAATCTTTGTCATGATAGCTTTCAAAGCCAAACTAAATTTATTTTTCTTCATTCTTATCTTTGAGGGAATCCTTCGCATCCCTGTTAGCACCAATTTTGTTTCGCATTGATCACAACTTTACATTTATTTGGTTTAGTTCAAGAAAAAACCATTTAATGAGTCTAAACTAACCCACCACCCCATCTCTAGCAAGCTTTGGGACATTATAAATATTCTCTGTATTAGAATTGAGTTGGGGGAAATCCCCCCTCAAATCTTGAGGGGAGAGCACATGATCCCCTTTGGCAATTTGAAATGTTAGATATAGGACTCATGCATTATTTTCTTGGTGTGGAAGTACAACTAGGAGGTATATTATTTTCTCAATCCAATTATGTAGTAGATTTATTGAAAAAAAATAGAATGACAACATACATAGTAGTTGCAACTCTCTTAGCAATTGGTGAGAAATTGACCAAGAAAGATGCAAAACTCCAAGGTGGATGCTACTTTGTATAGAAGTCTAACTAGGAGTCTCATGTACTTTACTACAACTAGACCCAATACTATGTGTGATGTGAGCCCCATCTCTTTGTTCATGCAAGATTCACATGAGTCTCATTGGTGTGCTACCAAAAGAATATTAAGATATATGTGAGTGGTACACAAAAATTTAGCATCCATTATTCTTCCATTGAAAAATGTGTAGTTGGTTACACATTTTAATTGGGTTGGTTCAAATGATGATAGAAAATCAACATCTAGTTATGTTTCCTCACTTGAATCTAGAGTTGTACTTGGAGTAGAAAGAAACAAACAATTATGGCTCTCTCTTCAATTGAGGAAAAATATATCAACATCTAGTTATGTTTCCTCACTTGAATCTAGAGTTGTACTTGGAGTAGAAAGAAACAAACAACTATGGCTCTCTCTTCAATTGAGGAAAAATATATTGTGGTCACTTGCTATATGGATTAGAAAGATTTTGGAGGATTTACATTTATTACAAGAACATATAATTATTATTTATTGTGATAACAATGGCACCATTGCAATGACCAAGAACCCTATGTTTCATGTTGGAACAAAACACATAACTTTACAAGCTGCCCAATATACAAAAGATTATGTTGTGAGTTTGGCACATGCAAATTATTAAGAATATAAGAAATTTCTTCTTGTTTAGTCTTTACATCATGAGTACCTTTTCCCATTACAACAACCTCTAAGTTATAATCACCAAATTTTACTTGACTTCTCACCAATTCATCTAATTTGATAGAGAGATTAGATTTACCTATCATATGGTTTGAATAACTACCTTATAAGAACCATACATCTTTATGATGTTCATGTGTCGAGTAACATGTGAAGAATGTTGAGTGTTTTGCATCTTCAAAAGACTCTTTTAATATAGTCGACTCTTGACTTATTCAAGTTAGATTTCTTCTTTCTACACTCAAACTCATAGTGCCCATAATGTTCACAATACTTACACTAGATGTTTATGCAATCCATGGTACTTCCTCTTCCTCTATCATGTTCTCTACCTATAGAGGGCTCCCCTTAAGATTTATTTGATTGAGAAAGATTAGTAGTAGATTTTTCTTCAATTCTTACAATAGACTAGAAAGTTTACACTAGGCTCTCTATAGAATGTTGCATACACTCCTCATAATATTGCAAAGAACCTACCAACTCCACTACTTTGAATTTGGTTAGATATTTTCTTTCTTCAATGGATATGACCAATGGATCAAATTTTGGAAGAAAAAATCTTAGAATCTTTTCTACAATTTTCCATTTTGTTACAACTTTCTCTTTAGTCCTAAGTTGGTTCACACTATCTTGAGCCCTTGAAATAAAATTTTATGGATTCAATTTCATTCATAAGTTTTCAAAATTTCTTATAAAAGTTTGAAGTCTTGCCAATCTAACTTTGTCAAATCTTTGGTATGCGATTTGCAAAGCCTTCCATGCATCCTTTGATTTTGTCATTCTAGCAATATAGGGGAAATTGAACTACTGAATGCAAATTGAATAGTGAATAGAGCTTGATTGTCTTTCTTTTGGTCATCTTTCAACTAAGTTTGTTGTTTTCTATCAAAGCATTTTTTTATGTAGGTTTAGTGTATCCTACTTCTATTAATTCCCAAAGATCTTGGCATAATAGCAAGGTCTTCATTTTGATGCTCTAATATTCATATTTTTCTCGTAAATAGTAAAATTTGGAATGGTAGGTTGTTGTCATTAGCCATTTTTATAATTATTTAGAGAGAACTACTAACCTTTAATTGTCATCTACACTATTAAATTTATGCAACCTATTCTAATACCATGATGCAATCAAGGATAAGTGCCAAGTAAAGGATAGCTAAACCAAGTAGCCTCTCCAAAATCCACTTGTAGTTCCACTCAAAAAAATTAGACATGCAAGAACTTATGCCCAATTCAACATACATAGAGGAAATAATAATAAACAATTTTCCTCATTATTCAAAATTCAAACTATTAGCTCACCTCTTTAGACATACAATCTAACAACAAGGCAGTATATTTGACTTTTGATCTCTCCAACAACATTGCAAGGACATGGCCCAACTACAAGCCTCAATTCTAACTAAGAAATATACTGATTTAGAAATCTTTACTCCAATAACTTTGTTTAGTAGTCACAGTCTAGCAAGAAGATAATTCTCTTTTGGTTAAAGTTGAGGAGGATGATATTTGATTAATCCACTCTTTTCTCTCCTTGCCTCCCCTATACCAACTACAAATACTTCAATTTAAAGAAAAATTAGCCCTCAAACATGGATAGGTCATAACCAACCTACAAATAGGCTCAATCTAGATTATGTCACAATAAAAAATAATATTACATGGTCCCAAATTGCCTCTCAAGGTTGCTAGAAAATAATAGCAAGCATAATGACTTGCCTAGTTTTGTAACTAGGGTAGAGGACCCAGTACCTGAGCATGTTCCAATAGTTGTTATAACATTTGTTGATTTAATGCCCAATACTTTTAACAATATTTGATCAATAGTTGTGACTTTAAAGTTGTTAGTATTGATGATGACTACCCATAATTGAATGAAATGTATTCCTTAGATCTAAAAAACAACAAATCATGTGATGCCACATCAACGCATTAATAAAACATGATTTAGTGCACAACTATCAATCTCACTTTTTTTGGGGCCTTTTTAGACACCTTGACAAAAAGCATGTTGGTGTGGCATCATATTTGATGATGTGGCCCTGAAACCTTAGTTATAAGTAGGGGACATGCCAAGTAAGTTGCTATAAAAAATGGGAGTGATTTGAAATTTCAATGTAGGATTTTGAGAAGCGCAAAGTTAGGGTGCTCAACTATTGGGTCCTCTCCCCTATTGCATTAATAACTAACAGTTGTAACCAAGTCTTTCAAAGTTATAAAAGTCCAAGAGGAGCAATGCTAATTTTAATTTAAGAAATTCCTCTGACTGTTATGCAACCATCTAATGTAACTACTAGCTTTATTACCCTTTGGTTTAAGAGCCACCATTAGTTGATGTGTAATAGATGCGTCATATTTTCACTTCCACCAAATTCATGAATTCATAGATGATTATTTCATGGGTCCAAGTAGAAGTAATATAACACTTAATAATGGACAATGATGTATTGGAAAAATCCAATGTTAGTGTCCAACAAATTGTAATGTGGGCCCCACAAAGTCTACTCAATAGAGAAAATGTTAAATATTGAATGCCTCCATGTCAAGCACACAACAACCAAAACAAAAGCAAAAATTACAACAAACCAATAAAGACTTGCAACACACAACAAAATCAGAAAAAGAAATTTTCTTCTTGGATGGTATGAGACCCATAATACTTCATCATACCAATTGGAAGAAATGAAAACGAGATGATAACTACTCTTACACTATACTCAATAAAATAATATTGAGAGAAAAATACACAAAAAATATTTTATTAATAACAGTTTTCAACTCTATATTATTCATATCAAAATGATTAATAGCAGTTTTCATATTATTGTACAACACTATATGATACAGAAATTATATGCTAATTTACTAAGATTTCTTTCAAAAACTAATCATAAGAGGACTGAAAACTGCTATCAATAAAATAATTTTTTGTGCACTTTTTTCTCTCAATATTTTGTGATTCACTATAGTGTTGATTGCTATCATCTTGTGTTCTTTCAGAAAGAGAGGTTTAAGTATTAGCTTTAATATCTTAGGGTTGGGTTTGAAATTCCTAAATTCTAGTCTTAGCCAGTCTGTGTTTTCTCCAACAGCTCTTTTCTCAAAATGAGTCGATATATAGAAAGAATTTGATTGTTCAATGTTAAGGGAACGCTAGATTTGAGTCTGCTGGTTTACGCTTTTTTAAAACTGTTTTGTCTTCAAATTATCACGAAAGTATGTGCGGAATTTAATCCAAACTAATTGGTTGAATGATTCTTGCAGGTAGAATACAAAGATGGTATAATCCTCCTTGGTATTCAAAAGACATACCATCTACTCCCTATGATGCCTTGGAGCTTCGACGAGCACTTGAGCAAGTATAATACCATCCTTCTAATGACATAGGGACTTTAATACAAGATTCTATTTTATACCATATTATCCGTCACATAATAGTACTCTAAATGCTTTCTTCTTTACTATGGTTTAATTTCTTCTAAGTTAGCCTCATTCCTTCCATGCCAAAACTATGATAGAGCCTTATTTCTTAGGCTTTTGTTTGGATTTCTGTATTGTTATTCAAGTACACTGATTGATATCTCTTATTAGTTACAGGCTGTGATTAAGAGGCTTATGACAGATGTTCCTTTTGGAGTTCTTTTATCAGGGGGCCTTGACTCATCCTTAATTGCTGCAGTTGTTGTTCGTCATTTGAAAGAGACCAAGATTGCTAAACAATGGGGAGCACAGCTCCATTCCTTCTCCATCGGTTTAAAGGTTTCTTAATAGTCTTCACTAATCCTTTTATTTTTCCTAATTTCATTGAACTGTCTTTTACCCTAATGATTCTCATAATAGGACATGGGGAATACCTGTAAAAATAAGGATGGTGCCGCAAGAGGGGTCCTGAATAAGAATTAGTAGTGGTAGATTCTAAAATTAGGGGCTGATATTTAGAAGTCTATAAGCACACATGTTTTGAACTGGTGCCAAAAAGTTTGAGATGGTCCATTTATAAATAAAATGTTCAATAATTGTTTAAGAATTATATGATTTTATTTTTCTTTTGAACTTTCACACTATGTTGTTTCCCGTGGGTTTTTTGAAATCGCCTGTTTAATACTCAAATTTAATTGGGTAATATTCAATTTTGCAAACATTTCCGCTCTCTGCAGGACCCAACATCAAGCTTCTTTGCTCACACCAAAAATATTAAGTTTGTAGGCTTTCAGTCCATATCAAAAGTATTTGTTTATTTCATTGTTTGTATACATGTGATGCAGGATTCCCCTGATCTAATGGCCGCAAAAGAAGTTGCACAATTTTTGGGCACCATACATCATGAATTTATTTTTTCCGTACAGGTAAGTTTTAAGATTCTACGGGAAATAAAACTTTTTGCTGTGGAAATTGAGTAGAAAGCTTACATGGAAATGTTATGCTTCATTGTCTATATATTAGAACAGGACGGTATTGATACAATTGAGGATGTCATCTATCACATCGAAACGTTTGATGTCACCACCGTGAGAGCAAGCACACCCATGTTCTTAATGGCTCGCAAAATTAAGTCTCTTGGCATAAAAATGGTTCTCTCTGGGGAAGGAGCAGATGAAATTTTTGGAGGCTATTTGTATTTCCACAAGGCTCCGAGTAAAGAAGAATTCCATCATGAAACATGTCGTAAGGTATTATTAGCATTGCATGATATTGAGGTTACATTCTAATCACCCATTTTACAGTCATCTAAACGTCCAATGTAGTGGATTACATTCACCATTTCTATTCTTACTAACAAATATACCAACAGATGGCAGAGGTCATCTTGATCCCAGATCCCCCTCCCCCAAAAAACTAAAATAACAAACACAGTTATCTAGTGTTACAAAAATATCTTCATGCGAAATCATCAAACTTTCAAAATCTAGGCTATAGTGATTTTGTTTACTATAGAAGATTTGGCCTTATACATATATTTTTCTTGCTAAAGTACTTCTTTGATATGCATGGCAGATCAAAGCCCTTCATCTATACGATTGCCTGAGGGCAAATAAGGCAACAGCAGCATGGGGTGTGGAAGTACGTGTGCCTTTTTTAGATAAAGATTTTATTAATGTTGTAATGGGAATAGATCCGGAGTGGAAGATGGTAAGTTTCTAATCTACTTTCCCAAGACCACCAATAGCTCGATCCAGAAACAATATTTTTTTGTTTAGAAGTATACATGTACTACAGTGAAAAGCCTGACCATAACTGTTGAACTCTTTGCATACTTATATATTTTGTAACTGGCGGTTATAGGTGCGACCTGATCTTGGGCGAATTGAAAAATGGATTCTACGCAAAGCTTTTGATGATGAGGAGAATCCTTTCCTCCCAAAGGTTTCTCAATCTTCTCCCATCTATTTTTTGTGCAAACATGCAGGTAATTATAATCAATAAAAGGCATCTCATTCAAGAAATATATCATTCTCATGACTTACTAGATATTGTCTACAAAACTAATCAAATTTAATGCTAAAGCACAGCTAACTCAGGATAATTGACAATCTATATTAGTATTTTTTATTTATCTATGGTGCCTGTCACAATTCAAAGAAATAGAATAGATAGCACTTACACTATACTGAAATTTCAAACAGAAATATCGAACAGCATAGTTGCAGATAGAGCAAAAATAATATTTGACAGTAAAAATTCTCTGTTTATTGACTGAGATCACAAAAACAAATATTGTATGAGATCTAAATAGTAAATCCTACAGCCTGCTGGTGCATACCATGCAATTAATATCTCTAACATTCTTACTGATGCATATCTTTTAAAACTATACATGAAAAGAAAACTAGAAACAAACTGCCTATGCATGCTAATTACAAACCAAAAATAGACTGCTGAAATTAAAAGTAAACTAAAACTGAAAGTAAACAACAATCAATTAAAACTTTGTGAAGCATGTTTAATTTTATATTATTTTGATAACTAGGAGATATTTTCCACGGTGTGTCAAATTATGATATTTATTATGCAGTTGAATTTTTTATATTGTTTTGCTAAATGTTATGGCAGAATCATTTCTTAAAGAAATTCACTCAAAATTTGAAATGGTATGAGGTAGATTAGCCACCAGTTGGGCATGTTATTGATTGGTCTGTTCTTCCTGGGCTTCTTTTATTTGGAGCCATGTCAACCAACCAGATTTTAAAGGTAGCATTTTTCTTATAAAAATATAGTTTTTATTTATATACAGAAATAATACAAGCGGACATAATTCTAAAACGTCAAAACATCTTATACATGTGAAATCCTCTAGAAAACTAACATATACACAAACTTTGGCTGCAAAATGAATTCCAGCAGAGGACAAAAACCAAATCACCATGGAGCATGGTGAAGTTTGACAGAGCTACACCAGATATGAAGGGACCCAGTTTGGAGGGCGACACCAATATTGGCAAGCTTGTTTGCTTCAGCATTTAATTTCCTTCAAATATATTTGAAATCCACACTAAAAAAAAATTAATCAGAGTTTGAATATAATGTACATTGTATTCCATATTGACAGAGTTATACTGACCCTTCGTGATAGCATTTATAATTATCGAAGAGCCTCCAAAGACTTGCAGATGCTCTATTCCTTCCTCTTTGGCGAATACTAATCCAGTTTTTAGCACTTGAATTTCTGCAAAGTGTATTTAAACCCACACCAACTGCATGCCCGAGATAATTTTTATTGTTCAACAGAAATTTTCCACCTCCTCCCACTAGACTGTAATAACTACCTGTTGTGACCTATTTCACACATCGCTCCATTGCAAATGGGGACCCCCTTCTTTTTGCTTTTTGGGTTTTTGCCTTGACAGCGCAACTGCTTATCACCATTTTATTTACAATGAGGAATTATAATTTTTTGGAAATCATCTGAGCCAAGTAGAGAATTCAAGCCCATATCAGTGCCTAGGTGCCTAGGTGCCTAGGTGTCATGGAAATGCTCAGAAGGACAGGTAGACGAGGAATGCCATTGCTTTGAGTCATTTCTGACACTTCCTATTTTTTAGGGATTCTGCTTTTTTGCTTTTTTATTTTTGGCATTTTTAGGCCATTCTAGAGTTCCTATTTTTTAGGGATGTTTTTTGCTTTTTTCTATTTTTAGAAAGTTTCTATTTTGGGAAAAGTTTCCATTTCAAGATCCTATTGACTGCGAAGCCAATGTACCTCCAGAATGAGCAAATCAACAGAAAAATCAAGGCAAATGGTGAAAGATTGATGAAAAATGGCTAAGACTGGGAAATTCGCCAATGAGAAGGAATGGCAGGCCAACCTTGAAGTCCGCCCTTGCCTTTGGCAAGCCAAAGGCGAGCACTGGCAGGCCAAGAGTGAAGTCCGCCCATGGAAAGGAAGCCTCCAAGATCGCCATGGCTTGATGAAGTGCAAAGTCCGCCCTGTCTTGGCAAGCTCCAAGTCTGCCATAGGCAAGACAAGCTCCAAGTCCGCCCTTGGCAGAGAAGACACAAAGTCCGCCCATGAGAGAGGTGGATGGAAAGACAAGCCTCCAAGTCCGCCCATGTCAGAGAAATGACCAAGTTTGCCCTTGGACAAGGCAAGGCTAAAGTGCGCCAATGTCAAGGAGAGGCTGAAGTCCGCCCAACTTTGGGAGAGGAAATTTTTCTAAGGCATGGATAAAAAAAATATGCCTAGAGAGAGAGGGGATCAAGCTAGCATGAAATTCACTCCTTGGCATGACATAATGAAATCTTAAGGCACGGAAGGAAGGATGAATGGCAAGGCAAACATGAAGTCCGCCCAACTCAACATGAAATAAATTTCTAAGGCATGGACATAAATGCAAAATGGCAGAGAAACCTCCAAGTCTGCCCAACCCAGAAGGAGAGAGAAAATTTGAAAATTTTGACTAAGTCGGATGTCTGGCTAAGTATAAAGTACGCCACAGGAAGAGAGATTTGTCTAAGGCATTGGCCAAAAATATGCCAAGTATGGAGGATGGCAGAGCATCATGGCAAGTCCGCCCTTGCCTTGGAAAGAAATGGCAAAGCATCTTGAAAGTCCGCCATCAGCCTTGGCAAGCCAGCCTTCAAGTCCGCCACCCTCTGGAAAAGCCATCATGAAGTCCGCCATAAGGAAGTAAAGAATGGAAAGACATTGAGGAAGTCCGTCCATGACATGGATTAGTCAAAGTCCACCCTTGGCAAGAGGAAAATTGGCAAATCTATTGAGAAGTCCGCCCAACTTTGGAGGCAAGGAAAATTTCTGAGGCATTGGCAAAGTGCGCCAAGCATGAGAATGTCTAAGCACTCACCAAGTTCACCTAGTACGAAGATGGCAGGCCGAAGACAAATTCCGCCCAAAAGGAAGCGCACATGGTCTAGCCAAAGATGAAGTCTGCCAAAGCATGTCTAGCCAACCTTGAAGTCTGCCATGCACTTATCCAAGCCAGCTTCAAAGTCCGCCTTGTCCAAGACACAGCCAAGTCCGCCAGGGAGAAAGAAAAAGAATTGGCTTGCCAATGAGGAAGTCCGTTCAAGCATAATAAAAAATGGCATGTCAAGTCCAAAGTCAGCCAAGGTCAAAAACAAGCATGGTAAAATTTGCCAAGAGGAAGCAAAAAAGGGGCTAAGTGTGGAATTTCCTACAATAAAAGTATCAAATTTTGACTAAGTGTTGGAAAGAAAATGGGAAAAATGAAGAGGAATAAAGAGGAAATGAATAAAATTCATTCCCAACGATGGAGTCTGCCCTACTTAGCACAAGCCAAACTCAGAATTGAAGACAAATCCATAGGCAAAGTTCATTCGAGCATAGAGATGGCCAAAATCTTGGCTAAGTGTTGGATGGTCCACATGAGGGCGTTACAAAATGAAATTGAATAGCCAAAATTTGGCTAAGTATGGGAAATACTTCACAAAGAAAGTTCCAATTTCCTCCATTGTGGTGAAAGCACAAGAGAGTTCTTCTCCAAATTCAAGGCACTTGAAGGAATTTCAAAGAAATCAGGAAGGAAAAGTTCAATAACTGCTCCAAGGGGAAACTTACAAACTTCAAATGCAAGTGATAAGAAGAAATCAAAATCCCAAAGGAAATCCAAGATCAAAGCTAGGAAGGAACAAACACAAAGGGCAGAGTCGTTGGCAAAGAAAGATATTCTAAGGCAAGTGCATGGAAAAAGAACAAGGAGACCAAGGAGGACATCCAGCATGCTGAGGTGGCGCCTCGTCATCTTCCAACCAATCAAATTGTTCCAAGTCAACATGTCTAAGTTCAATGAACCTGACTTATCTATGGAGTTGTTTTATATTTAGCAAGAAGGACAAGTGTCCCAAAATGTAATTTTCTTATTGGTCGAGAGGTAGTTAATTGTGACAAGCCCTAATTAGGGTTTTATTTTGTAATCTCGACTGTTGATTCGAAATCAATCTTGGCCGTTGAATTGTAATCGGGGAGCCTATAAATTGAGCTCTCCCCTCATTTGTAATTTGTGAAGTGAGTAATATGAAATTGTTGCGTTAGACCATTTCCGTTAATAAAAGCTCTTATGCATGATTTTCTTTGAATCACTTTTATTTTCAAGTGGTGTGCAAAGTTACATATCTCCTTCAACACTTAGACTAGAATTAGAGTAGAATTTTATTTGAGTGTTTGTTAAATGAATGATAGATCTGATAGTGGTGATTGGTGAAATCTAGCTCATACTTTCTTTGGATAGATGATTTGTATCCAATGCGTAAAGTTAGCTTGAGCTCTTAAATTGTGGATGCTTAACTTTAGTCTTATTCTGGAAATGAAAATCATAATCACACCCCTAGAAGATTGCACCCACTTTGCGTAGTTGTCCCAAGGAGGCGAAACAAAGTGTGGTTCCTTGTTTCATCCAATCATTGCTGTCTCTTGAGTTCTTAGGCGTAATTTAGAACTTCTAAACCCTTATATCTTTTTTTACATTTTTTTTGGAAATCCTAAAATTGAGAAAACCCAAAAAGAAAGAGCCTTCAATGTCAAAACCGTCTAAGTCCTTAGCTTGCAAATAAACTCTAACGTAAGTCCCCTTGTGATTACCAACAAATCACAACGCCCACTAATCTTATCCACACATCAAGACCTGACAAAAGAAACCTTGGAATCACCATATGATCTTCTCGCAATCTTAGCATACGCAGTGATTTTTCAAGAGAGGATAGAGTATCTTTGGGCATTTTATTCTGTGTTCGGTGGCTATTAAAAACACACACCAACACTACCCTTGGTGACTACCAGATTTTTTTCCTGTAATATGACCAATCCTAACAGCATGTTACTAAATCTCTGTACAAATACAGTTCTACTAATTCAATAATAATTTGACTATCAAGTCCGTAGTAATAAATAGTTAACCATTAAGAAAAGATATTACTATTGCCATTACAATTTTTCTAGTGCTTCATTGTTGAACCACAATGTAAATGCCTCATAATGGTGCTAGGAGACAATTAAGGATAAAAGAACCTAGCCTGGTCATAAATCCTCTTTGTAGACCATAAGAAAACCACCTTTCCCAGATCTTCCAACTGCTAATGAAATCCTATAAAGATACATGTAGATTTTCTCAAATAAGCATTTGCAATAATACTTAGATACCATCAAATATTTATCAAAAATTAAGAAATAATACCTTGTTGTGTTGTTTGATAATAATGGCATTTCCTCTATATTTTAGCATCATTCATGGTTTGAGGGTTAGGATACAATATGATCCCAACCACATAGATTAGAGTTCCCTATCCACCCCAACCAAGTGGATTCAGGAACCTGTTAAAAAAGAGGTTATTAGTGTCATTATTTCAATGAACTAGGTAATCACAAAATAACAATCATTGAATCCCTAAGATATACCCTCCATGCTAGACTAGCACACCTGTGCCACCAACATTGGTAGTAAAAAGGGATGCTATAACATGTACAGAGTAATAGCTCGAGGACTCTTGTATATTCTTTTTCACTTTCTTATAAGACTCTTCCACTGTCAATAGAACCTAAAAAACGGGTGGATGGTGATGTTCATTGCTTGCATGCCACTGCTCCATTACCTACATGCTACTGATGAAATCCTTCCAAGCCTTACGGATAGCTCCTGGCCTCCATCAGATGCATGCCTAGGTGATAAAGGTAAGCATGTTCTCTGACTATTGGTACGTTGAGTAAAGATAAGCTTATCTTTGAGTGGGTCATAAAGATTTACTATTTTGGTGATCCTTAGAAGGAGAGGACCAAGCTACATCTTAGGGGGTATTACAACCCTCTACCTATGCCCTCATAGTGTCCTGTTGTAGAAGTTGGCTCCTATATCCAACACGATTCTAACAAATGGGAAAAAGTTTTCTTATAGCAAGATAAGGAAAACCTTGAAGTCTTATGGTTTGCTTTGTCCATGTCGACTGGCTGACATTTTGCATACCAAGTTAGGTTTGATGGCAAGAGAACTGGAAATTGTCTCTAGTCATTTAGTTCACCACTTCATGGCAATACAACACCTATGTAACATTTAGCATTTGAAGGTATGATAAAAGTCACAAAGATAAACATTGTAATTAGGCCACAAAAAGCGATATCCACCTTCGAATTTCATAATTCGATATGACATGACTACCACCAAGATTAAGAATTTTGTCAAGGTTGTTACCTTGCTATTCAATCCCTATTGGGCTTGGATGAACTAACTATTAGTGGTGGAGGTTCAATATGACCTTCCCACAACAAAATTTCCATTATATTCTACCCTGGCCCTTAGCTTAATGCACCCAACACTCACAACTTACAGGAGTCAATAATTATTTGTCTTTCCATTGAGCAAGAAATAATCATCATTCCTAGATTACTAATGACACTTCTTATGTGAATTCTATGCAGCATATGTAATTATTTCTCTAGAATTGCATTCAATGAAGACACTTACCAAGGTTTGAATAGCACGCATTATCTTATAGTTTTAGTTCTAGACCTGGCTACGTTTGCAGAAACGAACTCTGAAGGTTTAACTTGTATGTCTATCACCTCTAGTTATCCACCATAACAAGTGACTGAAATACAGCAGAGGCACTTGGAATCTCGATTATATAGGCAGAGTAAAGCAACATTACATACAAGGAAAGCATCATAGGGCCAGAAAAGCCATCCAAGGCCTTTGATACAGTCCTTAAATAGTCATATCAAGCAATAACAGCCTAAATCTTGTTTACATACAACATTGAGAGCCAATACCAGTTTAAATTTATAAGCAGCATATAACCCAAAAAGAAACCCCTCCTGAATGGCTTTTAGAGCCGCCCAACAACATAAGAATGCTCTCAAACTGAGACATACAGTTATCAGGTGTTCCTAACCATCAAAATGAGTGAGTAGTGAAGAAATAAGAAATATATTTGTTAATTGATCAGCCACACTACACTTCAAAACCTCCATTTTGGATGCAGCTCTAACAGACCAAAAAAACAACCATACCCAATAGAACAACAAAAAATTATCAAGGAACCCATAAATAACAAATAAAACCCTTTCTTCTATACACTTGAGTATTGACAACTAAAGACACTTAAAATGAGCATAACATTTTCTACTAACTCTTGTTAGATGATTTGAATATAATGCCAAGTTTGCAATATTCTATTAAAGGGTGAGACAAGGAAGAGCTGAGATTCTAAAACATGGCACCCAAAAAATGTCATAAGAGTTTAATAGGATGTAAATTCTATTTGAATTACTTATGTGATGGTGAATAACCCTATTAACAAAGTTGTGCTTGCATCCCTAGATGCTCATCTCAATTAGATTTATACCAAATATTAACAAAATATGAGCAAGTTCACTATTGTCAAGAATTTACAGTCTTGTCTTAAAGATGAAAACCTCACAAAATCTTGATGGGGAAATGCTGAACCATAATGTTCTGATTTGGGTATGGCTCCTCAAATACCCAGGTGAGTAGCTGTGAACTTGAAACTGTAAAAAGAAGAGAGTCATAAAAGACTAAGGCCTGGCATAAATTATTGGATCAACAATCCCTATTAAATAATGTTTTTGTTCATTAGGGCACTAAACTTCACAGCAACAACAATTATAGTTCTGGAAAGAGCTTATTTCATCCATACAAACAAACAAATAATGGGACATAATAGGTTGGAGTTTGGGGAGTCAAAACAAAGAGTCTACACAGTGATTGCCATGCTCCAGACCCAGCCAAAAGGACTTCCAGGTAGTCTATAGTTTTCTAAGTTTCTTATTTTCACTCCCAGTTGCGATTTACCCAGTTTGTTTTCATTTTCTCAATCTTAACTAAGCATAGAGTATGCAACTGCTGAATTATCAGCCCAAGCAACAGTTGGAAACCCTTATGTTGGAGGCAGATAACAAGTAGAAAATAAACATCTTAAATCTGAAAACAACAGCCAAATAGATGGGAACCTACAGAAATGGCATCCAAAATAGCCCAGTAACAAATCAAACTATTAATGTTGGACGTAGCTCTAACAAACTAACCCAACAAACCCAAATGAGTGGAAAGCAGTAGAAATAGAAATAAGTTGTCGTGATGGTGTCTAAAATTAGTCTTGGTGCCTGGTAAACTGCTGCAACATCCACCTTACTCAGCCAATCTTCCCAAAAGGAAGAACTCTTTTCTCTCACACCTTATTTACCTTCTCTGGCCCTCTAAATCTGCCTTAACCTTTGGAATTAACTACCTTTTTTGGAATCTTGCGGGGCAAGATTAAAATATTCATACAGACTACACGCCCTACTTTTAGGAATATACGGTAGATTTATTGCGGGGGCATGGGTTTCATATGAGCGTAATGATGCAAAGCAACCAAGATTTCAGTTTTGCCAGCATGGGAACCAGGGACGGCGAGGGAACCAGCGATGACTGGTTAAATTGCAAGTTCCTAGGGCAAAACAATGATGGCAGGGACCCAGGGCAGTGACAGCAAGGACCCAGGGCAGCGACAACAGGTTTACATAGGCAGGTATACACCAGGGCAACGAAGAGCACGTGAAAGTGTTCAAAGGGACCCCACAAATCAGAGGAAAAAGGCAGGAAGAAGAGCACTTGAAAGTGTGGGCAGTGGACTTGCGTTCCAACAGGTCTCCCTCTCACCTCTCCTTGTTTTTATTTTATTTTAAGTTTTCTCTGTCTCCTTTCTCCGTAAGAGACAAACTAGCATACTTACATAAAATAGCACAAGCTCAGCACACCAATCCGTGAGAGTTTAACAAGGGGTTATGGGGGAAAACCTAGACCTGGTATGTCAGAGGGTTCCTACAAAAGGGACACAAATCTTGAACACAAACCTATTTTCAAAGCATTTGGAAGCTTTAGAGCATCTACTAGGCAATAATAAAATGGCAAATAAACCCCATTTGCAATTGAGTGATCTTTTAACTCTTCTAGGTCAGGAGGGTGTAATAGATTCGAGGTATCTCACTCCACAATGGTCAAACGGGTGGTCCACTCTCTACCCAAATGTTCAAGGTGAGATTTTAGCGAGTTTTTGGAGCTCTTTGCTTGCAAGATCGCCTTTATCAAGCATATTGAATCTTGTAAACACAGAAGAAAGGCTGATCTTTGTAAATGCAAAGCAATATAATGGGATTTTAAGGCGTAGACAAGCTCACAAACAGAAAATGAAACAGAATCAAAAGAAAAAATTCACTCTCATTCTACCAAAGGTTTATAATGGTAAGGCAGGTTTATCTAAAGTGGCATTTCAGAAAGAAGAGCAAATGAATCAAACTGAGTGCAAAGGAAAGGGAAAACTAATAGGAGACATACAGAACCTCAAGTCAAATATGAGCAAGGTGGAGGGGGTCATGGGTAAAACGGAAGAGATCATTGCAAGTAAGAAGGTCACTAAAAAAATGCCCACAAAACTTTATAGCCCTACGTCCACCTCTATTATGGTCATCGGAGTTATATGTAGAAGAGCTCATGAGAATGAGAAATAGACTTGATGTTCTAGAAACAAAGGGACTGTTTGAAGACAGCAGGTTTAAAATAGTTTCAGAGGTCAATTGTAGGCTGGAAAGAGATAATAAAACACTGCAGGAATAGATTCTAAATCTGCAAGCTAGCATGGAAAGGGGACAACAAGAATTGTTCACTCTAAAGCAAGAATTAGATCAACTCAAAACAACTGAAAACAAGAAGCCAAAAGTGGAGGGAGATGAAAATAAAATAGAATTAAAGATGATACAATCAGCACTAATAGATATGGAGAAAAAAGAGATTCAGTTAAGAGACCAGATTAAAGAGGCCAAATCAGGGTCACAGGCGATAAGTGGAGTATCAAGTGAGCAGAAGGTAATCATTGAAAAACAAGTCAAAAGACAGCTAAGGGAAGAAAAAGACAAACAAAGCAAGGCTACAAACATTATTATCAAAGGTTTGAAGATTTTGGTGAAAAGGAGAGAACCGACATCTTAGCAAGGGACTTCCTTAAAGACGAGCTAAAGTGGACAGGTTATATTCAACAAGCAAACAAGATTGGAAAAAAGATAGATGGAGGAAGAGATAGACATAGGTTATAGTAGCTTAGAGGATAAGAATAGGATTCTAAAAAACAGAGGGTTACTTAGAGGCTCACATATCTATCTAGACGAAGATCTGACCTTCGAGCAGCAGGAAGAACAAAGGAAAGAATGGGAAAAAGTGAAAACAGCAAGAAATGAAGGAAAGTGGGCATGGTTGAAGAATGGAAAAGCCCAAATTGGTGATCGTCTTTCAAACAAGAAATAGGGATTTGGGGCCCCACAAGAGTACTTATGTGTTGTAAGTTGGAATTGTAGAGGATATCCATGGAGAAGAGGACTTGGATTGGGGCCCATAGCAAAAGGCAAAGATATTATAATTCTTACCGAAACGCATGAACACGATGGCTGCAAGGTTCCAGTTTTTGAAGGGTATAAGAAAGTTTCAGTTTGGAACAAAGGGAATGATTCAGGCAAAGGTCACGGGGGAGTTACAGTGCTAATAAGTGAGAAGTGGCAGGGAATTGTTGAACTCGAAAAAGAAGACGCAAATAAGTAGTACATATGGCTGCAAATAACTGAAAATGGGGTGACTTTCAGATTGGTAGCTTGTTATTTTGCTCCTAAAAATTCTAAGTTCTATAGTAAAAGAAATTTAGACAATGAAGACCCGTATGCCTCACTAAAAAAAGATATATCTATTTTCAGCACGATTGGTGATGTTGTTTTAATGGGCGACTTTAATGCAAGGACAACTAATAATCAGTCTCTTCAGTTGAGCGGGGAGGAAAAAGGGGAGAATAACCCTCTTTGGTTGGAGGAAGGTGAAGACCATTATTGGGAAAGAACATCCCAAGATGGGAATAGTGAGGTGACCCCTTTTGGGGCAGAATTACTTGGACTTTGTAGTCTATATGGCATGGTTATCTGCAACGGGATGAGAGATTGGCCAAAGTCGGGAGGTATCACATGCAAAACATATAATGGTCAAAGTGTGGTCGACTACATGATTTGTTCTCAAGGCTTTGTCTCTAGATTGATGGAGTTTGATATTAAGGACTGCCCTTTCTTTTGAAATCTAACCACTTCCCTCTTCTGGTTAAGCTCCGCATGTCCCCAGTCATCCAACACATTAAACAGGTTCAACACATGCAAAAAAAACCCTCCCCAAGGGTAAAATCCTCCTGAATAAAGAAAATAGAGAGATATTTAGTGTTGTTCTTGAACAACATTTCCATGATTTAAAGAATAACAAAGAGGTCAAAACAACAAAAGAGGGGGATGTCCGCATTCATAGCAACTCGCTGATTCCAATAATTCACAAAGCCTTAAAGGCATGCAAAAGGTCTCACCCCAAGATGAGGGCTGCCAACACTTTCCCGACAAATCCGTGGTATGATGAAGATTGTAAAGTAGCCAAAAGATCACTAAAAAAGAGTGGAATGGACAAAGAATACAAGAAAAATATGAAAAATTAGTGCTGTCTAAAAACTTTGATTATGTTAATGACAGAAGGAAGGAGCTAATCTCCCTTGGAAAACAGAATCCTAAAGGCTTTTGGAGAGAACTGCAGCAAAGGAAAAAGAAGACTGAAAACAGTATTACGGATGTCCAATGGTTAGAATATGCTAGGCTTCTTTACGAGCGGGTCCACGAAAAAGACCATCCGCCTGTTCTTAACACATCAATGGAACTATTCACGGTGGAGGATATTAAACAAGGAATAAAGAATTTAGCTAGTGGTAAAGCTCAAGACATTGATGGGTTACAGGCTGAATTTTTAAAGTGGGGGATTGAGACTCTTGCCCCTCACATAAAAATAATTTTCAATAATGTCAATCGCAATGGTTTCCCTGAGGAATGGACTACTAGTGTGGTCATTCCTTTATTTAAAAGCGGTGATATCGATAACCCATCTAACTACCGCACGGTTATGGTCAATCCTATCTTTGGCAAACTCTTTGGGAGCATGGTTGAACGGAGGATCAGCAGTTGGGTAGAAAATGAGGGCAAAAGGGCAAAGGGGCAAGCAGGCTTTAGGTCGAGACACTCTACTATTGATCACTATATCACCCTTAGACATTTGATTGAAAAAATTTGGAACATCCAGGGTGAGGAGGCTTACTGTTGTTTCGTAGACTTTAAGAAAGCTTTTGACACGGTACCTAGATACAAACTATGGAATAGAATGGAGGAACTAGGCATCCCAAATGAGTATAGAGCAGATTGTAATGTCCCTTACCCGACTTTGCCCTAGAATTCACTTGTTGATTAGGTTTAGGGTTTCTTCTTTTTTCTTTTTCAAATGAATGTTCTCTTTGACTAAGTAATCTTGGATTGAAGTCTACATTTAATATTTCCACATGTACATATATCTGTTAGCATTAATATCTAGATATCCAAATATAAATATAATCACAAATCAATAATAAAGACATATGAGGAGTGGCATGGGTAGAACCGCCCAAAGCTATCCATCTAAGCCCAAGAGCACAAGCATCCTATCAGGACAACCCCCCCTTGGCCCCGAGCGATATGAACGTCTCAGAGTGGCGTGCTTAGAGGAAACACTTGTACCTTCTTTCTCTACCTGTGCCATCACCTCGAAAGACACACAACCTACTGGGGGAAGCCAGCGAAGCTTATAAGGGGTTCCGGGCCTACCACCCCTCCATGGCCGCAGCAGATTGTTAAGTGGGGTTTTTAGGCACCACTTGTCTCAGGCCCTTCCACCCTAGTAGGCTTACAAACACAGAGAAGACAATCTTTTAGCAATCAAATACATTTGCATTTATTACTAATTCTTTAAGTTAATATCAGCATCATTATCATCATGATAATACTAAAGAAAGCATTACACCAATAATCAAATTAGAAATATCTATTTCTTATATTCAAAATATGCCAAATATTATTGCTAAGTGAGTACATCACTTGAGTTGCTATATCTCTCCATGTTTCCTTACTCGCTTCCTTCAACCTTGTACTAAATTGATCATAGGATAATCTACTTATGTTTATATTAAAGAGTCATCATTACTTATAAGTATCATTATTGCATAATCATGTATATGTATTTATACATATATATACTTTATATACATATATGTAATTATTCTTTTACTTATATCCATTAGTATTCATATATATATATTTATATAATTATTCTTTCCTTATTCATATATATTCTTTATTCATTGCATATTATTCATTATAAAATTTATCTATATCTATGCATATATACTTGCATGCCTATTAAATAATATATATATTAAATGGCTCTATATTCCAATGCGTAACAATAATTGTTGCTGCTGTTCTAAATTGCAAATCCTATTTCTCCATGTTTTTTCCCCCTTCCTTATTTTCCTTCCTTCTATTTATACCATTCAAGGTAGGTGACTCATGGGGGGAATGTATTGTTTGGTGAAAGAGGTGACTTTTCATAAAATACATCCCTTTGTTAGATTTAATTGTTGCCTTTATTATCACAATAATATCTATTTTTAAAATAATATATTATTACTATAATTGTGATATTTCAGATTTCTATTTATTTTATTATTTTATTTTGATATTTTATTGAACATATTTGAACATTAAAGTATAATAATAAAACAATTTGCTAATATCTTATTATTATTTTATTCTAATGTATTACAATATTTGATGTGTAATGATTATAATATTTATCTATTATTATTTTTGATACTAAGTTATTTAATACTAGAATGTAATAAAAATAATTTGCCTATATATTATTATTATATTTGTTATTTCATATTTATATATTTTTATATTGATATGATACACATTTATTTTATATTTAATATTAATATTGCTATTTATTTTATTTATTAATTGATTTGTATTTTAACACTTGGTCTTTATGGTTTTGTTATTTCGGGGACATGACAAGATGTTCACAGATTGTATGAGAAGGTTAGAGCTAAAATCAGAACTAGTGATGGTATGTTAGAGTGTTTTGGTAGTGACATTGGAGTTAAATACGGCTGCCCTCTATCCCCCACGCTTTTTGGGTTATACATTGATAAGTTGGAAGCTTGGTTAAGCAATACGGACGGAGATGGTATTCAGCTGATAGGCTATGTGGTGAAACTTCTATTATATGCTGATGATCTTATCCTAATTTCAAAAACAGCTCATGGGTTAAGAGAACAGTTGAAAGCTCTTGAACTCTTTTGTCAGGAGATTGGGATGCAAGTGAATATCACCAAGACCAAAATCATGATTTTCTCATTGAACAAAAAAGATAAACAAAATACCTTTCTTTTCGAAAGTAGCCCGCTTGAAATTGTGAAAAAATACAAGTATCTTGGGATAGACTTTCATTATAAGCTTAGTTGGGAGACTTGTCGTACAAAAAGGATGCTAGGAGGTTGGAAAGCCTCCTACCTTCTGCAGAACAGGTGTAGAAAAGCCGAGCTTTGGGATTGGAAAACCAAGAAAACCCTTTTTGGTTTGCTTCTTGTGCTGGTTGTTCTTTATGGGTGCGAAGTGTGGGGAAGCAGTATGTCAAAGTGCAGTTGGAGGCAACTAGAAAGAATCCAGAAACATCTAATAACAAGCAATCTCAAAGTTAAAACCACAGTCCCATATGAAATTCTTTTAGCTGAAGTTGGGACTTTTCCATTGGAAGCATCAGCGTTAACTCGGTTGATAAGCTACTTAAAGAAGGTTGAAAACATGGATGACCACTGTTGGCCTAAAATGGTTATGAAGGAGATGCTAGATCGTAGGAAAAAAACTTGGATGAGGCAGAACAACAAGTGGATGAACAATTGGGACATCAATTTGCAAGAGTGTCCTAGCACCAATAGTGAAATAAAAAGCTATGTGAATGAAAAATTTAGAACTGCCATGTGGGCAAATCAGATTGGGCGTAAAAAAGCTTACTACATCAAAGAGTTTAACCCAGAAAAGGATCATGGTGAAAAAACTTATCTAGGTGCAGCTATTAAAGGAAAAGCACGGTTGTTAGTTGCACAATTGAGGACGGGATCACATCACCTTAGGTGTGAGACCGGTAGGTGGAATATACCCAAAGAAACTTGGGAGGAAAGAACCTGTATTTTCTGCAATAAGGGGACTGTGGAAACGGAATGGCACTTCATCATGGAATGCACCGCTTACGAGGATATCTGTACTCAACATGAAAATAGTTTGAAAGTTGATAATATGCACCAGCTCTTTGGGGAAGACAAGATTAATCAGACGGCTAGCCTTCTAGTCAAAATTAATAGGAGGAGACTCAACTTGGAAAAGAGCATGAAGACAGATTATACTTGGTTTTGTCTTGGTCCCTTAGACTGTTTAGTCTCGTGGACATCATTAAAATCTTTCTTTCTTCTCTCTTTCACTTCAGCCCAAGATTCAATTCTGATGCCTCTTTTCTTAGTTGTTAAATTTGGCTTCACTTTTTCACTAAAAGACTATTAATTGAGGAAATAACCCCTTTTATTTTTTTTAAGATTATATTTATATTTATCTAGAGATAATTATAAATGCATATTCTACTATATTTTATTTATTAGTCAATAGGCTATACTTAGTGTGAGGTTTCAGAAAAAGAAGTGTCTCATGCTGGTAAACAAACTTCTTCTAGCCAATAAACAATTTACGATCATCGATAAACAAGTCTAAATCACCTTATATCATTTAAAAATAAGATATGCTAAAAATCCAACAATTGGCTAGAATGTACAATTAAGCAATGTTGTAGGGAGACACAACTTGAACCCCTTGGGTGTAATATCCCCTTTTTGGAAATTCCTAATTTTAGGCCTACAAAACAATCATAATCACTAAAAACCGATATTAGTAATAACAAGTATCAACTTTACGATAATTATCAAATTAATACATAAAATATTATAATATTGAGAGCAATACATCATAATAGCTAGATCTATAGTTCATAGCATCATCAACATTTAAATTCAAAATATCTTAACATCATTAATGCTTATTCCAAGGCATATTCCTATAGCCAATCATATTAGAAATTCAATTGAAATGTTTGTAAATCGCAATCTCAAGGTGGTTGTCCTTGTATTGTGAGAGCATGGGTGGATCCTCATTCATCCATCTTAAAGTAGCATACTTGAGAAGATCCTCAAGTCTAGGAGCACTCATTTGCCTCCTAGGCCATGAACATGTAAGGATCTCATGTCAACTCCATCCCTTACTCCACCTTGGAGGCGCTCCATCCTCCTTGATCAAGCCCAAGAGCACTCATTCGCTTCTCAACCCATGAGAGCTCCATCTTGAGGTGGTGTGCTTGATAAGGTGCATGAAGACTGCCTTCCTCAACAAGTCCAGGTGTATGCATACGCCTCCTGACCCACAAGTGCTCCTTCTTGGGGTGGCATGCTTGATGAAGGAAAAGTCGATACTTCACCTCTTGTGAACTTGGAAGGTGGATCAGCCTCCCTTTTTGCAAAATACCATAGTTGCCGTGAGATGCAGGGTAGTGGTACTGGTACGAGGATGGGGATGCCAATAAAATTAGGGTACGTGAGTTAAATGAATAAGGAGACGGCTATTTTATATGTAAATGATTCATCGGAAATTTTGGTTACAGGGATTGGTACGTTGTCTATGCTCCCATAATGGAGTTTCCCGGAAACTATACAAAATACTTCTATAAATTCAAAATAGTTTGCTAAAGGAATCTACTCTATTGTATGTGTATGTATATATGTATGTATATATATGTATGTATATATATTCATAATTTATATTCTCGAACTTACTTTCCAATAATATTCTCACTAAAAACAATATTTATTTCTAATAGATACCTTATATTCCAATTTCTTATTTTCCCCTTTCTAATCACATCCCTTGACCCTTTCTCCCAAGAAAATGCACTCCCCTTTATATCTTCATGAAATGATGCACCCTTTGGAATATAGATCTCCTTTCCAAATGTTATGACTTTTTGTTCAAACTTAATGTTATTTTATTTTATTCCCAAGTGTTACCCTCAAAAATTCTATTGATTATTAATTATTGAATTTCTTGTGGAATCGTTGCATACTAATAAGTAGCACTAGTCTCGCCAATTAATATGTATCTATGTCTTAATACAAATCGCTACACTTTGTAGTTCTGCCTAGGCTTAGTTTAAAGTGTTGCGAGTAGGGGGTTTTGTGATTTACAGTGGAGGCATGAAACTTGGACATGTCTTAGGGACAAGGATGTGTTTCTCATATTGAAAATGGGTATGGAGATGCCCCTTCTTGTAGGAAATGTCTCACCCATGTTTCCTTCAATTTCCATTAAAATAAATAAAATCCCTACATCACATGCCCAAAAACTATATAAAGTAAAAACAAATAAGGAAAACCCTAAAACTATTAGTGTAAATAGTGCCTTTATCCATATAGATAGGATATCACCTTTCTAGGATTGACCTATTCACACCTAGCTTAAGTTTACTGCTATAATCCAACCAAGTTAATCTCTATGACTGAGATGCAGTTGCGCTGCATAACTTCACAAGAACTAAGTAGAACTAGAACACAAGATGAATGACTAGAACATAGAATTAGGGTGATATGGAGTTGCTTTATTGATTCAAAGATCCCAAATCTGGTTACAATAAAATACACTAGTGTTGGTACTTCTCTACCCCGAGAACTCCCTGAGTACTCTTTTAAAACACCCACCCCTAGAACCTAATGACATTCTTTGGAGGTTGATCATTGACATTGATCTTCGTCTCTGATGGACACTCTTCTTCACATGGTTACTGAATCCTGAACTCCCTAGCAACTCGTTCTCCCAATCGAGCTACAAGTTGACTTATCTTGTCCATGACCCAGGCCCCTCACTCGTTGAGGTAGGGTCGACCTCAATGTGGTGCACATTGATAACTGGTTCAAAGGTTGAACCTCTTTGGATCTTGTTCCAATATGGTTCTTCGTTTTGGGGACTTGGTTGCGATGAATTGCTACATTTTAACAATTTAGGAGATGCATGTTCTCCCATATAAGATATTTGTCCATGTAAGAGAGGGGGACCAACCACATTCAAGGCCCCAGGTCACGAAGAGCCAAGAGTAGAAGGCTGCCCTAACTTACCTCATTCTAAAGAGATTTCTTGAATGAGGGACGAGAATGATGAGGGCTATAGGGTCTTGCAACCACTCTTCAGACTCGAGCTATAATTTGGGCTAGGCGAGTTGGCTTTTTTGGAGCTAGTTTGGTGCCTCAGATAGCTCTCTATCCAAGAACGGTAGCGCAGTTCTGGGACTTCAGCGCGGAACGCTGGTGTCTCTTGGGCGCACTAGTGTCTGTACAACCAGACAACAGTGTACACAATAAAACTACCAAAAATACCTACTAACAACCTAGCTAGCTCAATCGAGATGGTGAAAACGAAACGAGAAAGTATACAAAGTAGATACTGAAATGATAAAGTAAATAGACTAGAACTAAGGTGACAAAGACAATATCACAAAGATATTTGTTCGCCAGCTAGCTCCACACGTTCTCTCACCTGCACACAAGAAAGAGGGAAAAATTTTGGGGCTTGTATAGGGGTTTGCTTCAGTCAGACCCCCGTTTCAGTGTTTCCACCTCCACAAACAGCCAATATAGCAACGATAGAGAAATATATGATAAAGGACAAAAGAAAATAGAGAACACAATAAACACTACAAAACAGTGAAGTGCTACTCAACTAAATCGTAAAGGAGAGGAGTGAAAACGTTACCACCTCCACCAAGAGCTCACTAGCCAATGATGGAGAAAGAGAGCTTGAACAATCACCACAACCTCAATTGTGGTGAAGGGAGGTGTTGCAAAACCTCAAGCCCCTATTGCAATGGCTTGTTCCACACTTGTTCTACGGAGTTGATGGAGTGTTGTTACTGTTGCTATGAAGTGCCAAAGTGTTGCTTGAAATGATGGAAGTGAAGTGAAAGCTTAGAGATTGCCCAAGAGATGTAGAACTGCTAAGAAGATGGATTGAATGGGCAAGATAGGCATTTCAACGCCAAAATAGGGGGAAAGAGCATTTTCAGGTTGGTTGGTCGAAGAGGACCATTACAATTCGTTCCCAATAGGAAGTGTAACGCCTCTGCCAACTTCAGACATGGGAATCCGTCAGGGACGTAAGTGTGTTGCATGGACGTCTGCACGCTGTGCGGGCTTCCCTGACAGTTATTCTTCTACCGACACAAAAGATGAATGCCAAGTGGAACGAAAGCAACTTGCTGATGTGGAATTTTGCCTTCGAATTTGGTTTTCTAAGGTGAGGAAGTGTAAAAGGGGAACTTGCGTAAGGGGTGCAAATTCACTCCTTTACAGTCCAATTCCTAGGCAACTGCAAGATGATCATCAAAGTTGGGATAGTCCCCCAATCTTCAACTTTACACATTCACCTGCTTGGGAAGCAGCTCCTAGTGTAAACTAGCCTAGCTATTGGTTTGGCCAAACACCCCAATTCTTGACTTAGAGAGTTTGCAACCTCTCAAGAGTTATTACTTGGGATCCTTGGCACGAGCTCCATGCTCGGCTTTGGTGCATGACTTGTCCAAGTCCCTTACCAGTGCAACATTCCTTATGAGTCTACCCCAGGTGTAGAACTACTCCTCAATTCTGGCTTGTTGGTGCAACGAGGGGAACCACTCCTTGGTTCTCACTTGGCGCAGTGCAGAACTACTCCTTGGCCTCGAATTGGTGCATAACCACTCCTTGGTTCTAGCTTGGCATGGAACTACTCCTTAGTTCCAACTGGATCCATGCTAGCCAGGTTAAGCCTAGGCTTCCCCCTAAAGGTTTGGCTTGATGCACACCATATTAGTGGTGCAACTTGGTGCATACCATTTCAGGTGCATCTTATTGCACTCACCTTGTGGGGAGTGGCACATCATTTTAGAGGTGCAGATTTGGATTGTTCCAAAGTCCATCCAGGACATCCAACTTCGAGAATGGGACAACCGAATTAACTTGCTCATATGGAACAGGGTGGCCTATTGGCCGAGTCTCTTCATGCACCTTGGCCTTCGATGCATAGGACGGGGTTTGAGAGTCAGTTCTAGGCATTGCATCCTAGAACACTTGATGACTTTCTAGACCCTTACATTCTCCCCCAGTTAAAAATAGGCGACATCCTTGATGCTTGCACAACACCCCTCCAGGCTGCATGTGGAGCATGTGCCCAACTCCTTTGGGACTTACCTGAGTGGTGCAGAGCCCTTCTCTAAGAACTCCAACAGCTTATCTTTGAACTTCCATAGGATTTCAGCTTTCTCCCAAGAGGCCTTGTCTCTTGGTTGGCCCTGCCATTGCACCAAGAACTCCCTCCACCTATAGTCGCCAAAATTTCTCTCCTTCACTGCAAGAACTTCTTCAAATTGTAAGTCAGGCCTGTCCAAGACATTTGTTGGCCTTGTTCCTGTCAATGTCCTCTCGATCTTCATGTAGAGGACGAAGTTGACTCACATGGAACACACTGTGAACTCTCATGTGAGCTGATAATCTGATCCTATAGGCTACTTTTCCAACTTTACCAATGATTTGATAAGGTCCATCGAACCTTTTGGTGAGGGCATGACTCATACCCCTCATTGGCTTGAACTGATCCAAATTCAATTTCAATAAAACCTTGTCACCTACCTTATAGTCCATAGCACTCCTACCTGAGTCTGTGAACCCTTTCATCCTCTCACCTACCTTGATCAAGTGATGGCAAGCTAGGGCCCTATCTTGCCAATTCCTTATATGATCAGTTGGACAGGGGAAATCTCCATGATACCCCCGAGAATGGTGTGAGGAGTTAGTGTCTATTGCACTGTCGCCAACTAGAATGGCAAGTACTGACTTGATCTTGACTTTTGGAGATTGTAGCTAAATCAAGAAAAGTCCAACAGCTTGGTCCAATTGGATTGGTCTTGATCATAGAAAGTGGCTCAAGTAATCCTCCAACACTACATTGATCTGCTCAGTCTGACCATCGGTTTGCAGGTGATGGCTGGTAGACATGAGGAGCTTTGTGCCCATCAATTTGAACAAATCACTCCAAAAATTTGAAGTAAACCTGGGATCCCTGTCACTGATTATGCTTAGTGGGACTCCCCAATACTTCACAACATTCCTATAGAAGTAGTCGACCGCCTCTTCTGCGCTGTAGGGTACCTTACATGGCACAAATACTCCATACTTGGAGAACCTATCGACTACTACCATGATGCTGGTATAGCTATCCACATTAGGCAATCCAGTTATACAATCCATAGAAACATTGGCCCAAGGTCTAACTGAAACGAGAAGGGGTTGTAGCAAGCCTCTTAGAGACTTGGTCTCTGCATTATCTTGTTGGAAGATGAGATAATTTCTAACATACTCGTCTATGTCTTCTCTCATCTGTGGCTAATAAAATCCCCTTTTAAGGAGGGTGAGGGTTCTCTTATGTCCTGGATGATCAGCACAAAGGCTATCATGACATCCCTGTATTAGGTCCCTCCTTAGACTCCTCCATTTTGAAACATAGACTCGATTTTGGGTGACCACCATGAGCCTACCTTTAACAGTAAATTTTTGAGTTCGTCCCTCCTTTGTTTGTTTCCACATTTATGTCACTTGTGGATCCTCCATCAAGCCCTGCTTGATGTTCTCCACCATTTCTGTCGAGAGTGTGACTTGGCTCTCTCTCGGAGCAGCCTCATCCATCACTCGCTCCACGACAAGTAACTGTGACTTTTTGTTGAGAGCATCTACAACCACATTAGTCTTACCTAGGTTGTAAATGATCTCATAGTCGAACTCTGCTAGGAACTCCTACCACCTAGCTTGCTTTGGGGTGAGCTTCGCCTGAGTTTTGAAGTATGTCGAGGAGATGTCAGTTTTGACAACTATGGGAACACCTAAAATATAGTGCCTCCATGTCTTGAGGCAATGAATTATCCTAGTCATCTCCTCTTCATGAGTCAAATAGATCTCCCTATCCTTTAACATCCTTGACTCATATGCTACGGGGTGCCCATCTTGCATGAGCACACCCCCAATTGTAGAGTCTGATGCATCGCTTTGAACTTCAAACGGCCTTGAGAAGTCAGGCAATGCAAGCACTAGTTTTGTAGTGAGTTTCTCCTTGAGTGTCTTGAATGTTGCCTTGCACTTGTCTGACCAAAACAATTTTTTGTCCTTGAGGAGGTTTGTCAATGGAGCAACCCACTTAGAGTACCCTACCACAAACTTCCCATAGTAGTTTTTAAGACCCAAGAACTATCGCACCTTGTACACATTCTGAAGAGGTTCCCAATCCCTTATTTCCCTCAACTTTTTTGGGTCTAGCCTAATTTGACCTCTACCTACAATATGTCCAAGAAAGTGGACTTCGGTTTGGATGAAGGAGAATTTTTCTTTCTTTACGAAGAGTTGGTGCTCCTAGAGAAACTCAAACCCTTCGGCCAATTAAACCTTGTATTCCTCCATGGTCTTGCTATAGATCAAGATGTCATCAAGGTACACCACTACTGACTTATCCAACAGTGGTCAAAACACATCATTCATAAGTGTGCAAAAGGTTGCTAGCACATTGCATAGCCCAAAGGACATCACCATAAACTCAAATGACCCATACCGGCTCACACAATTCACCTTCTCCTCATCCCCTGATGCAATTCTGACCTGATAGGCGATCAAAACAATTTGCAATCAGTGGAAGTGGATACTTATTTTTGATGGTAAGCTTGTTCAACGCCCTCAAGTCAACACACAACCTCATCGTTCCATCATTTTTCTTCTGGAACAGAACTGGAGCACCATATGGGGAACGGGAAGGTTTCACATAGCCCGCCTCTATAAGCTCTTCTAGTTGTTTCTTTAGCTCTACCATCTCAGTTCCAGACAATTGATAGGGTTCTTGGGTTGGAAGCCTCGCTCCAAGTATTGTCTCAATTCGATGATCCACTGCCCTTTTGGGTGGTAATTGGGTAGGTATCTTGAGTGGTATTCTATCCTCATACTCCAAGATAATCTCATCAATATTTGGTGGGATGGGTGCCTCCTGCACAACTTCTACATCATCCCACCCTCCGAGTAGGGTAGCAAGGAAAAGTGGTTCCTTACTTGACTTATTTAAAGCCCTCTTCATACTTAGAGCCGAGACTACTTGGCTCTTCCTACTCTTCCTTCGGTCAGAAGTCTTAATCATGCCTGATTGCATGGGATCCATAAATATCAAGGCTTCAAGGTGGGGTATAACTGCAACCTTGCCTAACCTCAAGAACTCCTGGCGAAGTATCAATTCAAAGTCGTCCATCTCTATGGCCGTGAGATCCATCTTATTCTGGCTAGCATGGATCTGGCAAAATAAGATGATCTCATGACCATAGAGATGTACGACTTCGAATTGATACTTGGCCAGGAGTTCTTAAGTTTAGGCAAGGTTGCAGTTATACCCCACCTTGAAGCCTTGATGTTTTTGGATCCCATGCAATCAGGCATGGTTAAGACTTCGATCGAAGGCAAAGTGGGAAGAACCAAGTAGTCTCGGCTCTAAGTATGAAGAGGGTTGTAAATAAGTCAAGAAAGGAACCACTTTTCCTTTCTACCCTACTCGGAGGGTGGGGTGATGTAGAAGGTGCGGCAGAGGCACCCATCCCACCAAAGATCGACAAGATTATCTTGGAGTATGAGGATTGAATGCCACTCAAGTTACCTACCCAATTACCACCTAGAAGGGCAATGAATCATCAAATTGAGACAATACCTAGAGCAAGGCCTCTAGCCAAGCATGCTATCAGTTGTCTGGACTTGAGATGGTAGAGCTGAAGAAACAACTAGAAGAGCTTATGGAGGCGGGCTATGTGGAACCTTCACGTTCCCCATATGGTGCACCAGTTCTGTTCCAAAAGAAAATGGATGGAACGATGAGGTTGTGTGTTGAATTCAGGGCGTTAAACAAGCTTACCATCAAAAACAAGTATCCACTTCCAGTAATTGTAGATTGTTTTGATCACCTATCAAAGGCAAAGGTCTTCACCAAGTTAGACTTGAAGCAAGGCTACTATCAGGTCAGAATTGCAATAGGGGATGAGGAGAAGGCGGACTGTGTGAGCCAGTATGGGTCATTTGAGTTATGGCGATGCCCTTTGGGATATGCAATGCGCCAACAATGTTTTGCATCCTTATGAACGATGTATTTTGGCCACTGCTGGATAAGTCAGTAGTGGTGTACCTTGATGACATCTTGATATACAACAAGACCATGGAGGAACACAATGTTCACTTGGCCGAAGTGTTTGAGTTGCTCCGGGTGCACCAACTCTTCGTTAACATCCGTAATAGTGAGTTTTGTAGCTGCAACAATTAACATGTGTAAGAGCAGTTGCATGTTGGAAATGGCAATTGCATATTGGAAGCAACACATAACAGATTTTTAATTGTGCTAACACCCCCCCTTAAGTCTAACTAAGGAGACAAAATCCTAAAGAGAGAAAAGAGGAAAGAGGGAAAACCCTGTGGGAACAAAACCCCCCCTTAAATCTAACATGGGTACCTAAAATGGCCATGATGCCAAGACCCGTCTTTGTTGGCTATATGGGCGTGTTAGTGTAAAATATTTTTTTCTTACACTCACTTAAGCTTACTTAGCATATTTTTATCTAGTTGTATTTATTCATGCAAGTAATTAGTTTATTATCTATTGGCTCTATATTATAGTAAGCTTTCTTAGATAAGCTTTCCTCCTTAGATAAACTTTACATCTTTGTTACCTCTAGTTGAACTCCAGTTGAACTCCATGCATTATGTGAAACCTTGAGTTACCTCAGGATTGCATAGGCTAACTCTAGTTGAACTCTGTAAAACCTTGAGTTACCTTATGCATTGCCTTGCTCTATATAAAGCAATGGCTATTTGTATATTTTAACACACACTCTCATATGCTATATAGAATACAATTTATTCTAGCATATTTTTTCTTTCATGGTTTCCTAATCTTTCATTCTTCTTGGGTGTATTTAACATAATTTAACATGGTATGAGAGCCTTCATGATTGATAGGATTTCTTTTAGAAATATTGAGTGCAAATCTGTTAATTTTTTTTTTAGCAAAATAGTATGCTCTTCTCTTGCATCCTCGGATGATCTGGAGAATCAGAAAATTGTGGAAAAAAAACTAGATTTTGAGGGTTTAACATCTACTTTTTCAGTTGCATGTGTGTTGCATGTATGTTTTGCAACCTCATCGATTGAATATGGAATCACCGTCGCGTTGAGATCAGCAGAGAAAGTTAGAGCATCCTCTCTTGTCACCAAATCAACATCTTTTTTAGTTGCATGTTTCTTGCATGTGCTTGCATGTCACTGCATGTGAAGGAGAAGTTTATTAAATTATGCTTTTTGCATTCATTCTTGGGGGATTATACATGTACTTTGTAATCACTAACTATGATAAAGTTCCATTTACGGGGTTAATCATGTCTCTAAAACACCATTTTCATCATTTTGTTGTTAGGCTAACTTCAAAGAGCTTTTTGTCTTGGAAAAAGGGGATAAAGAATCATTGCCTTGAGAAGGATCTACTACTCTATCTCCTCGGACTCGTTCCTGAGCCAAGTGACTATGACGTAAAGAATGCATGGTTTAATAATAATGACATGGTCTATGGACTTACATGTCTTACTATTTCTGAGGATACTGTACATCACATAGAGCACACTGAGTGCCCTTTTACTACTTGGATCATAATCCAACAGTTGTATGGACATATTGAATCTTCATCTAAAATTGATGTTTCCTTGGAGATCCAGGCCCTCATCTAATGTGGACACATCTTGTATGAATAATCAGTTCATTGATACCCCATCAACAACACCTGTTGCAAATATAGATTCCAGTGTTGCTTCCTCGAAAGCTTCCAATGACTTCTTGCAGCAGGGAATCCATAGTCTTCATGATTCAACTTTTTGGGATGATCTCTTGATAGGAGTTTCAGACTTGTTTATGAAGACACATATTTCAAATTTGGACACATTTGAAGGGTTATATCTCCTCTTTGATGACAGTCATTGCACAACTGTTGTTAAACCATCATTGTCTTTGGATTATGCTCTACATCAATCTCTAGAAGATTTTGATTTGTCATCTTCAGCACTATGGCCTAGAACGCCTGATTTGATTGTGACTACTTTCAGCATCGACATGGGGATACTTGAGCCGACTTCAAAGACTTCATACATTTTGCACTTTCTTCCTACATATTCCATTCAAGACTTGGGAGATAGATTGCATTCACCTTTGATTTTGTTTCTTCCTAAGGGGAGGAATGTTGTTCGACGATTGTGGACTATATTCTCTATCCAATTTTAAAGATCTACCATTGGATATTCTTGGGGGGCCTACTTAATCCTCTTATATTCTCTCTCTATTTGTGGGGGGGTTTGATATGTACATGGGTACCTAACATGGCCTTGAGTCCGGGACCCATCTTTGTTGCTTCTATAGGTTTTTCTCCTAAGTTGCACTCAAGGGGGGGCGTTAGTGTAAAAGATTATTTTCTTACACTCACTTAAGCTTACTTAGCATGTTTTTATCTAGTTGTATTTATTCATGCAAGTAATTAGTTTATTAACTATTTGTTCTAGATTTGGATAAGCTTTCCTCCTTAGATAGACTTTACAGCTTTATTACCTCTAGTTGAACTCCATGCATTATGTGAAACCTTGAGTTACCTCATGATTGCATAGGCTAACTCCAGTTGAACTCTATGAAACCTTGAATTACCTCATGTATTCCCTTGCTTTATATAAAGCAATGGCTATTTGTATATTTTAACACACTCTCATTTGCTATATAGAATACAATTTATTCTAGCATATTTTTTCTTTCATGCTTTTCTAATCTTTCATTCTATCTTGAACATATTTAACATAAATCTTACACAATATAGTGACATTGTCCCATCTTTTAACTATCCAGAGGTCAGATCTCTCTTTCAACGGCTTGTTGTTGGCCGTAGCGTCATTTACCACTTTATTAAGGACCGTAGCATGATCAGCAGAAGAGCAAGGTCATAAAATCTTGTCCTTGAAAGGAGGAGCCATAGGGGGTAGGCAGCAAGGAGAGAGAAGCGGCTACAATAGCAGATGGCAGCAGCCCTAGTACATTGCAGCACAACCTTCCAAAATCTATTGGACAAGATCTTAATGTTAGGATTAATGGTATGTGCTCAAGCTTAAAAAATAAATAAAAATCATTTAATTCATGGGAAAGGCTGTTTTGAAAGCATTTAAGGAAGAAATTTTCAAAACAAAGAAAATGAGGCTGGTTGGTGAATCACATTATCTATAAAATGAAATATAATAGATACCAATTCACCAAAAAATATGGGCAGAATGACATCACTCCCTGAAAATCACACTCCAAAAGGTTTAAACAAGAAAATGTAAATAAAACGCATGAAAGCAGTCAAGTCAAACCGGCAATCTCGAAAATATTGAAGTAAAACCCTTTCACCCAGCAATTTTTTCGGTGGTCTCCTCCGATTGCTTCCCAAGATTAACTATTTTTTCAAAGATTAGCTCCTCTCCATTAATAGAAGGATGCATCAACAATCAAATTTGTTAATATGTAATGATACTAGTACAGTGCTTACAACCGGAAGGTTTCGATGCTTGTTTTGCAGCATATCTTGTATAGACAAAAGGAGCAATTCAGTGATGGAGTTGGTTATAATTGGATAGACGGCATTAAAGAGCATGCAGCTACACAGGTGTCTTCGTTCACTCTCTTCAACTCTTATCATTCAGAATATATTTCCATTGTAAAACCTTCAATCTTTTAAATTAATGCCAAAATTTATGTTTCTATCTACTAGTATTAAATGTTTAATTGGGTAAATTATGACGTCCGTACCCCTAAGAGACAATGTTTATACCGAACAAAAATAACAGTGCTGATAAAATCTAAATAGTTTAAACATTCTTTTTACTTTTCTATTTCTGATTGGTCCAATTTGGTTTAACATTTGCAACAGCCATCGTAGACACTTTGCTTTGCATTCTCTTTCCAGAAGGCGATGATTATCTTCCCTAGTGTCTCGAAGTCTTTAATGGTTAAAAGATAATGAAATATTTTATTGTGGCTATCAGGTTCTAGATGCAATGATGACAAATGCAAAATATGTTTATCCTGATAATACTCCACCTACAAAAGAAGCATACTTTTATAGGATGATATTTGAAAGATTTTTCCCTCAGGTAAGAAGTGATTTGATATGAAAGTTTTAGATCCTCTACTGTTTTTATGCTGATCATATTCAAGTTTTCAAGGTGGTTTTTTACACATGAAGCTATAAAGTGTGGCTACTAAACTATAAAGTTTGCAACTGGGTATTGCAGAATGCTGCTCACATGACAGTTCCAGCAGGGCCAAGTGTGGCTTGCTCTACTGCCAAGGCCATAGAATGGGATGTTGCATGGTCCAACAATCTTGATCCGTCAGGCAGGGCTGCTTTAGGTGTTCATCTCCCCCATAATCAGAAAAATAATGCACAAGCAAAACTGTCATCTGATAGTGATAGTTTTAGTAACACTAACAACCAACCCTGATGAGATTAGACAAGAATTTGTCAGGAGTCAGATCTTAGTGTATCTGCACACTCGCCTTGAGAGTAATGCTCCAACTATTTGATGTTAAAGAATGAAGGAAAATTCTACAGTATTATATAAATATGGAGAAGTATAATATAATATTTAGATTGAAGTTGTTATAGGAGAATACAATGCAACTTATAATAAAAAAATTGGAAATGCATTCCCAGCAGATAGGGAGTTGATTAAGCGCCCTTCTATGTGCCATTTATGATATAAGTGAAAAGTTTCTAATAAATATTGGTATGAAAATAAGCACAATTTTTTAAAAAGTTTATTGCTCCTATTATTGGTTATGAACTTTTTATACTCTTTTGGTAAAGGACTTACTTTATTGAGTATTTACATAATATATATTCGAAAGTACGATCAATATGGTTTTTGTACTCTTCACATAAGTAGTTGTTAGTGACAAACTCGTCTTAGGAGGAGCTTAGCTCGATTGCATTTAGAATGATTAATGACAAAGCTTTTAGCTACAAAGGTTTAACAACAATCTCTTCTCTTAGGAGTAGCTTTGCTCGATTGCATTAGAATGATTAATGAAAAGGCTCTTAGCTACTATGGCTTTCCTTGTGAAATTTACAAAATCCTTTGGGAGAATGATGTTCAATGTTTGCTTCAAGATTACATTGAATTGTTTAATACTAATCTTCTAGGTTCTATTCTTAAACAAGGAAACATAAGTTCATACATAAAGCTAGTGTTCTGAAATTGATCTACAACTAGAGGTCTATCACCCTTTTGAATGTCTCTTCCAAATCAATATCAAAGCTATAAAACATCTCCTTCTAGCAATGTTTCATACCAAATGGTCTAGTTTTATTAAAAAAAACACATCCCCTTAACAATGTTATAGTTGTCTAGGAGGGTATAGTTGTTTGGGAGAGTATGGAATGGGCATGTAAATCTAATCAATAAGATTTTTTTATCAAAATTAACTTTAAAAATGTATATGATAGGATTAAGTGGCATGTAACCCTTTCAGTAAGAGTGTTGGTCTCACTGTTCACTCAATTCAAATGCTCTATGTTGATGCTCTTGCATACTTGACCATTAACAATGTCTAATATCAATGTCTAATATGAACCCTTATACCTTTTCCTTCTATGAGGGAAGGTTTCCCTCTATTTTCCTCACTTTATGTGCTTGCTAATGAAGGATTTAGCTATTAATTGTATTTCCTTGTTAATGCTATTTTGTAATATTTCAAGGGTATATCTCTATTATTGCTCTCCCAACAGTTGGTCAACGAGGACTTTGTGGATGACTCATTCTTGACCCTCATTAAGGAGAAGCATAATATTCACCAAGCCTTCAAATGTCTTGACATTTTTTGCCTAACTTTTGGTCCTAGCATCCAATAGAATGAGACAATATTATAGACAATCCCCAACCCCTATCCTAGAACCATATTTTTGGATGGAAAAACAATTGATCAAAGAGAAATAGTAATTTTTTTGAGAATCTCTTTTGCCTCTCAAGCTTTCTAGTCAACACTTTGGCAATATGTCATTGACAAAATTGAAGAACTTGCCTATTGGATTATCAAACTACTATAGTTGGCATGTATGTTCTAAGTTCTCTCTAAAGTTATAGCGACAAAAAATGTCTACTACTTGTCTTATCATATCATAAGTCAAATATGCAATAATCTTTTAAAAATCATGAAATTTTTTGCCAAATTTAGAGAGATATCCACTTCTTGAAATGATCTCCAAAATTGATTTTTTTTACCGTGCATTCGCAATACCAAGACCATGCTCTAATACCACTTGCACGATAGAATAATATAATAGGAAATATGTTGCAAGTACTTGATAATAATATGTCAAACTTCAAGGGGGATACCTCCAATAGTCTTCAATAAGAACCAATACTTAACTTGATTTTAGTAACTAGCCAATAGCTCATATATACCTAATTATGCATTGGTTGCCACCTAAGATTACTTAGATACTTAAGTACATAACCCTTAATATGACCTAGCTAAAAAGATTTTTTGAAAATGTGTGTGGGCGGGAGGAATAGCGTGAACACGAACACTCTGCAATGGGTAGATGGGTCGTCGGGTGTGAACGCAAACACTTTGCAACAAGCAGATGGGTCGACGGGTGTTGCGGTTGCAAAGGGGTTGATTGTGGCTGTGGTGGCAGAGGTTGTTGCGGATGGGGTTCACGTGCTACTAGCGGGTGGAGTGGATGGGGATTCCCCCTCTGTTCCTAGTGGCGTTGCCGACCCTGGCTCTGTTGGTCTGGGTGGAGTCTCTGCTCTTCGACGACCTCCACGTTCTGCTTTAGTTCCGCGCCAGGTTGTTCCGGCTTCTTCAACGCTACTTGCTTCGCATTGTGTGGTGGGGAGTTGTGTCCCTAGCCTCTCTCTCGCTGGGGGCTCTTGTCCTCCCCTGGCCTTGGTGTTTATGGCTGGTCTGATTGATGGGCTTGCGGGCTCTGCTCCCGCCTTTCGTCCTCCTGCTACTGGGTGCTCTGCGGGGAAGGTAAAATCATTTTCTGATGCTGCTCGGGCGAGGTCTCGGCCTCCTTCTCATCGGTCTATTCCCTATGCCCGGGACTCCCCTGTGGTGATTTGTGGTCCTGAGATCGTGGAAAATGAGGAGTATTATTTGAAAACGAGTGTGGTCTGCAGGTTCAATGGTTTGTGGCCATCCCTCCTGGACCTCCATGATTGGGTGGCGGCTTCTTGGAAGCCCTTGGTTGTTGGGGAAATCGAGCTCTACGCTAGTGCTAGGGGCTTTTTCATTGCTACCTTTGGCTCCCCACTTGAGCGAAATAGTGTTTTGGACAGAGGGTGGATGTGGGGTGTTCATTCGCTGACCATCAGGCCCTGCTCTCATTCTTTCAACCCCCTTACGGAGCCGTTGAACACCAGACCTGTTTGGGTCCGACTGCCAAACCTTCCTTTTTAGTTTTGGGAGGAATCACGCTTCAAGGCCATTGGCAATACCATTAGTCATTTCTTAATGGTGGATTCTACAACTAGGGAGTTTGGGCACACCACGGTCGCTCGGATGTTAGTCGATCTAGACATCTCCAAACCTCTCTTTGGGGATGTGGTTTTGCTAGTGGAGGACAGACCTTGGAAGCAACGTCTTGACTATGAGGGTCTCCCTTTCAGTGTCGAAGGTGTTTTTCGGTGGGTCATCTGGCCTCTGCCTATCCTCATGTCCACCGCAAGGGCGCTGCGACTTAGTGGAAGGATGCTCTCTTGGATCACCTCACGGTGGGCTCTCCTTCAGATGCTTCTTCTATGGGGGCTAAAAAACTTTTCTCTGATCCTCTCCCGGACTTCCCTACTGAGGAACCACTTTTGGTGCATTTTGCTGACACTGGGTTGACTGTGCCTGACTGTTCTTCAAGTTCTACTGACGCTGCACTGTCTGTTTCTGTCCACCCTTTGTTGAACACCTCTATTGTTCCTTTGAATGACTCGATTTTTGCTGCTCTATAGCCGCCTCCTTCGCTGCTTGTTGATTCCTCTCCTGTGGTGCCTGGGGTGGAGCCGCTCCTCTCTCCTTCCCCGTTGGTTCTTTTCTCTGAGCCTCCCTGGTCGGTTGTCCTTCGGAAGAAGAAAGGACTCCCCCTTTCTATTCTTGTTTCTTGGCCCAGGATTCGTGGAGTCAGCCTTGACCCCTCTATTTCTGGGGTTGTTTAATTCCCTTGTTCTTCTACAGCTGTCGGTCAGCTGTTTTTGGTTGTGCCTATAGTTCAAGTTTTGTTTGAACTATGTTTTCCTTTGGCCTTTTCGGCCCTTTGTGAAGGGTACGACACCTTGTAAATGTTGCTTACCTTTTCAAAAACATATTTAAGAGTTAAGGTAGCTACAGATTAAATTCTCCCAACCTAGTACACACTATATGATTAGAGGAATATAATAACCGAATACCCATTTGTTACATCTTGATATTTTCAAACCAAGTTACCTTTTTGTGGGAAACTCGAAACACTTCTCCATCTTTTTTCATATTATTCTCATGCCTAAGATGTTTGGCATTAGATTCATGACCTTTTCCAACCTTTAAGGTATGTTATTCACTTAGCACAATATCATTTCGGGAGATGGGCCAAATTTCCTAATGAGCTTTACTAGTTTTGGCATGCTTTAAGATTGGAGAATATTTTCTACATTTGAAAAAATAGATTTTTTTCTTTTTTTTTTTCTGTCTAATCTAGCTATTAATTTTGATATTCACTTAAAATCATTTCTTATCTCTAATGTGCTCATGTAGATCCATGTTTAAGCTACCAAAGTTGCACTAGATCTTCAACATCTCTAAAATTTGATAGACCACTAGGGACATGTCCCTTGCATGGTAGCTAGGGTACCACCCTCACCAATCCATACCAAATAAACCCACAAGGACAAGAGGCATAGTTTCTTGAAGACTTTACAATACCATTGGGAAAGTTATCAAAGAGCCACCACTCTAACTCCATCACCACCTACAAGAAAAAATTCACCTCCTTGGTCTTTCGATCAACAAGGTGGGTGGTCTCTCCCTTTGCATAATTCCTCCATGTTCTCTCTACAATGTGGGTGAGCCCCTCCTAACTAGGGAAAACTCTCTCAATTCCAACTTGCTATCTTCTCACCTAGATTTATTCAGAATGAAATGTGAAAGGTTCTTGAGGAGGAAGAAATAACTACTAATTATGGGTGAGAACCTATGGAAAATGGTAGAGACTTACCAAGTGGTTAATGGGATAATTTTGATGATCAATACCTGCCTCTTATTACTAGTGTTTCCTTTTTGGCTTAACGTTTTATTTTTCATGTTATTCTAGTGATTTGATAATTGTTTCCTTTATGAGGCCTAGACTCTTTTGATTCATGGTTTTTTCCCTTTTGGGGGATACATCTAAAAGGAAGCAAAGGTTTGGAATATACTTCCTTCAATAATCTATGAGAGAAGGTAGGTGTAAATATTAAATCGGCATATAGTTACAAGGAAATAAACACAAAAGCAATATATCATAACATAATTATTTACGTGGGAAAACCTTTTTAAGAGAAAGAATCAACACTTCAAAGGTACTCAATGTATTATTTAGTAATCAATGGTTACAATGCACTTGCAGAGTCTAAGCTTTTATAAGAGTACCACCAACAAAGATCTAGAGCAATTTGAGCTATATAATAGTACCTACAAAAATCTCTATGAAACTTCCACCTTAAGCACCCAATAAGAAGCAATACATGAAACCACCAAATGGTGACTAAAAACCCATGAGCTGGGTGATCCCACAATAGTGGTTTACACTTTCTGGGAGATCCTATTTTTTGACGAAATCACATATTTTTAGAAAATATAATTATTTAAGCCTTGAAAAGTTTCATTTAAAGGATTCCAATTGAAGAGGGTTTGATCAAACCCTCTTGGATAGAACCCTGCTAGTTTTAAACCATACATATAACGGAGTCTCCTTTACACCTATCAAAATGCTGATAAAAAACCACTTTTAATTTACCTTTTGGGGGATCAAATGAATTCATTTCAAATTTATTTTTTGTAAGTATGTAGTCCTTATTATAAGTTTCCCAAAAAGTATAATTTTAAATAAATTTAATTTGATTATTATATTTATTTTTTATTTCTTGTGAATGTAGGTTTTTTACCGAAAATTAAGATCTTTATTCTTCACATGTGGGAAATTAGCAGATTATAAAAAAAAAATCTGAAAAATATCTATGCACTAGATATTGATGTCCTTGATCCAACAAAAAAAATTAAATTAAATTTTAATACATACAAAAAAACTTATGTTTTAGCTAGTAAATCATGTCTAAATTATAACTAGTTTGACTTTGAAACTTAATTAAGACAAAAATATTCAATGAAATTCTATGAAACCAATTCCATGCACTAGATATTGTAGTTACGAATCTAAATTCGAAAAAAATAGAATTTTATCCTTCATAGAAAAAAGTTATATGTTAGCCAGTAACATCACTCTTTAAAAATGGTGTTTGTTGTTAAAAACTAGTTTTCGAAGAAGATGAAAAAAGAAGTGCAATATGATTCCAAAAATTTTGAAAAAAATATATTTAGAATCTACAGACAAATATCAGAAATCACTAGTTTGCATCATCTTCAAATTCATCACATTTTAGCCGCTATAGGTGCCCGAAAGTGAAGATTTAATTAAAAAAAAATAGTTGAATGTCTAGTTTGGCCAAAAATTGTAAACCAGTATTGTGGGATCACCCAGCTAAAACAACCCAAATCCCTAGTCAAAATCCAATGCCTAGGTCCCAAGATGAGTCCATAGACTAAAAAGAGCATATTGCTTACACTTGTCATAAGTTTGTCATAATTGACTCGCCAACTTGGGTTCTCCAGTTTAGCTATATTATCTTCATTCAAATATGCCTTATGACATGTCATAACATTTGTCATAACTTGGTCAACAAGTGTAACTCCATCATACAATTATCTTATACATCATAGGTTCTCTAAGAAACCCTATGGGAGGCCATCACTTTTTATCAAGGAAGCTAATTGAGATATTTTTTAAATTGAATATCTTATAGAGATCCATGTCACCATAACCGACTTGCTCTAATGAAAACCTATTTCAACATTTTTTCAAGGCTAAAATCGACATCTATAGCCTTGAAAATTGTATTTTTGTGTCCTATAGCCTATAAATCACATTTTTTCATTCTTAACATTAGGATGTAATGTTGAGACACTTTTCCCAACTTGTTTATTTTACTTTGTTCTTGGCTAGGCCAATTTGACTTTGGGGTGTGATCCCATGTTGCTCACTTCTTAAGCATCTACTTGTATGCCTTAACACATTTGTTTTGATATATGGTCATTTCATTAGAAATTACAAGCAAGATAATTTTTTATTAAACTATTTTTTTAATATTAAGTTGGCCCTAAATTTGTTAATAATAATCTTTCAATGTAATTTTTTATTTAAAATGTCAATATTAGTATTAACATGTCTATATTATCTATTTGTCTATCATGTTGACATTAATATTAACATTATCCTTATATGGTGGACCATTTTTATGCATCCTTTTCCCAACTTCTAATTTCCATCAATTATTCACTTTCCTCTAGTTCATGTGTGAGATTCCAACCATCCTCTACATATACAGGTTAGTGTAGGATCATGGGGGTCCAAACTAGCCCCTTAAGTGGCAGTGAAAATACAGAAAAATAGAGTTAGACAACTTGACATAAAAATTTGAATAGGTTATTAACATAATTTAAAAAATATGTAATAACATAATTTGTAACAAATTGAATTTAGTTTCTAAGATACTAGTCCTTTTTTGGAAAAGAGTAAATTTATTTGGTAAAAATTTGAAATTTCAATGCAGCAGTACTAAATTTTCAGGAAAAAAATAAAGAGCGCGTGTATATCTAACCAACCTAAGCACACGCAAAAAATAATATTTTTTTTTAACTTTCAATATAAGTGGAGGACACATGTTCGGATGTGTCGTATTTTTTTATTTTTTTTGCAAGTAAATAATTATTTATGATTTTTTTATTAGAAATTTTTAAGAATATTAAAACTTGTTTGTCTCACCACCATAATTTGGTCAAAAATTTATAAAATTCATTTTTTTATCCTATATAGTATGGGAAGCATAGAATGTGTCACTCTTTCATATTCAAAAAATGTGAAAACGTTTGAGAATTATAAAAATTTTTCAATCAGCCTATCAATTAGGAATTTAGTCATAATGCATGTAGAAAATCAATAATAATTATCTATTAAATTCAAAATAAGGCATATCTTATATTAGTGGAAAGCTGACAATTTGCTCAATAAACCTCTTTCGTTTTATCAAACTTGGATAAAAAAAAGTCGTCAACCACAAGGGTGAACTTTGGAAAACAAGAAAATTTGTTAACATATTTTTATGTTGACTTTCCAGGTATGACACCCCCAAGCCAAATCCCAAGGAAAACCTGAGGGAAATCTCAAGGCTACAGATTTTGTCAGACAAAATGGATATCTATTTGTAACGAATATCCATTACATTCACCATTTTTAAAATATTTTGTATTATTAATATATAATAAATATAAATTATATAGTATATTATATAATATTAATATAATATATATTATGTATTATATACTATACATATTATATTAAGGGTAAGTGCACCAAGATGGTTCCCAAAAGGGGGATTTAAGTGAATTTTTTTTTTTTCTGAAATCAGCAATACTGATCTTGGACGTAAAATTGAGGATAGTTACGCTCAAAATTTTGAGATGGAACAAAAATAAGGATCGAAGTGCTCTGAGTCTACTTTCTAAACTACTAATTTATTTTTAAAATGGTTGAGATTAAGGGGTTCAAAAGAGGGACGTACACAAATTGGTGTTGTTTTTGTCAGAAAAACATAACATAACAACTCTTGTACGACCCTCGTATGATGAACTTTTTTTTAGTATTTTTAAAATTGCAACAGTCAGAAGTTAGCTAATAGTATGTAGTTGATGCATGATTTTTCTGATAATTTTTTAATGAATATTTGATTTTTTACTAATTTTTGAAGTGGACCCTTCCTAAAAAATAGAATTTTGGCCGTGCTACCCCTACAAATTTTGGAAACTAATTGAATGTTTTTTTTTTTTTTTTAATTTGTAGGAGAAGTAGTTTCTAAAAATGTAATTTATTTGAAAATTTGATGAACAGTTAATTTATAACAAAAAAAAACCAAACATTGTTTTATAGCAAAAAAGAGACATACAAACAAAAGAAATTATGGATGAAAGGCTTAACATTGTCAGAAAGTGAAAAAAATTACATCGTTGGATAGCTAAGAGAGAACCCAACATTACCCATGTGTTTGATTTTTCAATATTGAACCACATGCAATCCTGACGGTGAGCACGAACTCGATTATGTGAAATATGGTAGATTTTGTAAAAACACGTCTCTAGTCGTTGGGAATGCCCTCCAAGTCTTTGGGTTGGTATTCCAAGGCAAATACCAATCCTAAGGCTTGAAGATTCCCAAAGCAAGATATAACGTGAGCGTGTTATAACGCACTCGCGTTATATCTCAATTTTGACATTTTTTTTGCTTCTGCAGGAAACATGTCAACTAAGACATAACGCGAGCGTGTTATAACGCGCTTGCGTTATATCCTCCTTTATGTTAAATGCCAGTCTATTGAATTTATTTTGAAATATTTGTATGTTTGTATGTACATGTATGTCATGTATGTATGCATGTATGCATGCTTGTATGTATGTACGTATGCCTATATGTATGTAAGATTGTATCTACACATGTATGTATGTATGCTTGTATGGACGTAGGATTGTAAGTACATATGTATTATGCTTGTATGTAAGTATGTATTTATTTACGTGTCTTTAGAGGGAGGGAGAATTTAGAGAGAGAAAGTCTGGAGAGAGGGAGAGGGGGTGGAAGTGAGAGGGACTTAGCTAGGTAGGGTGGGATGGATAGAGGGAGGGAGAGAGAGGGGGGTGGAAGAGAGAGAATTGAGAGAGAGGGAGACAGACAGACAGAGGGGAGAGTGAGACAGACAGAGAGAAAGAGAGAGTTATATAGGTAAGGTGCCAAAGGGAGAGACTTGAGAGTTTGAGGGGGTGAGAGGGAGAGACTTGAGAGATAGGTAGTGAGAGGGAGTGCGAGAGAGAGGGAGTGTGAGTGTGAGACCTGAGAGAGGGAGAGGGTGTGGGAGGGAGTGACCTGATAGAGGTAGAGAAAGAGGGGGGTGGAGTGAGAGGGACTTATCTAGGTAGGGTGGGAGGAATAGAAAGAGAGAGGGGAGAGAGACAAAGAGAGAGTTACCTAGGTAGGTTGCCAGAGGGAGTGGGAGAGAGTGGGAGAGAGTGGGAGGGACATAGAGAGAGATGGATAGAGGGAGTGAGAGAGGGTGGTAGGGATTGATTGAACAAGAGGTATGTAGAAAGAGGGAGAGGGTAGATAGAGACAATTAGAGAGGGTAGGAGGGGGAGAGGGAGGGAGAGGTGAGATGTATAGATAGAGAGAAAGTGACAGGGGTTGAGGGTATTGGGTTGAGGGATTAGGGTGGAGGACCTATAAGGTTGATGGTTTCTAAGGTATTAGGGTTTAAGGGTTGAGGGTTGAGGGAATAGGGTTGATGGCAGAGGGTATTGGGTTGAGGGTATAGGGTAGAAGGTTTAAGGGTTTAGGGTTGAAGGGTTTAGGTTTAAGGGTTTACCTGGCTGAGGGTAGAGGGTTTAGGGTTTAGGTTTGAGGGTATATGGTTGAAGGATTAGGTTCAAGGTCCGTATAGGGGTTGAGGGTTTAGGGTTTAAGGATTGAGGGTTGAGGGATTAAGGGTAGAGGGTAGAGGGTAGAGGGTAGAGGGTTTAAGGGTTTAGGGTTTAAGGGTTGAGGGTTGAGAATTGAGGGTTTAAGGTTGAGGGTGGAGGGTTGAGGGTTGAGGGTATAGGGTTGAGTGATTGGGGTTGAGGGTTTAAGGGTTTAGGGTTTAAGGGTTGAGGGTATAGTGTATAGGGTTGAGTGATTGGGGTTGAGGCTCCAATGTATAGGGTAGAGGCAATAGGGGTTGAGGGATTAAGGGTTGAGGGTTTAAGGATTAGGGCAGAGAGTTTTCTTGGATTTAAGGGTGTAAGGGTTGAGGGATTAGGGTATTGGGTTGAGGGTAGAGGGTAGAGGGTAGAGGGTTTAAGAGTTTAAGGTTTGAGGGTTGAGGGTTGAGGGTTGAGGGTTTAGGGTTGAGTGTTTAGGGGTTTAAGGGTTGAGGGATTAAGGGTCAAGAGGGTTGAGGGATTAAGGTAGAGAGTTTACTAAGTGGGTTTAAGGGTTGGGGGATTAGGGTAGAGGGTAGAGGGTAGAGGGTTTAAATTAAGGGTTGAGGGATTAAGAGGTTATAGGATAGAGGGTATAGGAGTTGAGGGAATAGGGTTTAAGGGTTGAGGGATTAAAAGGGTATAGGGGTTGAGGGATTAGGGTTTAAGGGTTGAGGGATTAAGAGGCTATAGGGGTTGAGGGATTAGGTTTTAAGGGTTGAGGGTTGAGGGATTAAGAGGGTATAGGGGTTAAAGGATTAGGGTTTAAGGGTTGAGGGTTGAGGGATTAACATGGTATAGGGGTTGATGGATTAGGTTTAAAGGGTTGAGGGTTGAACTTTGAGGGATTCTGAGGGTATAGGGGTTGAGGGATTAGGGTTTAAGGGTTGAGGGTTGAGGGATTAAGAGGGTATAGGGGTTGAGGGATTACGGTTTAAGGGTTGAGGGTTGAGGGATTAAGAGGGTATAGGGGTTGATGGATTAGGGTTTAATCACTCCCTCCTACCCCCTCTCCCTCTTTTAGGTCTCTCTCTCATTGTTCAATCACTCCCACTCTCTCTTTCTCCCACTCTCCCTCTCCCCCCCTCTCCCTCTCTCTCCCTCTTTCTCCCTCTCTCCCTCTCTCTCCCTCTAACTCTTAACCCTCTATCTCTCCCACTCTCCCTCTCTCCCACTCTCCCACTTTCTCTCTCTCTCTCCTATCTTTTTCTCCCCCTCTCTCTCTCCCACTATCTCTTTCTCCCCCTCCCTCTACCTCCCTCTCTCTCCCTCTCCCTCTCTCTCTCACTCTTATCTCTCTCCCCTCTATCCTTAACCCTATTCCTTTAAACCCTTAACCCTTAACCCTTTAAAACCTTAACTCTTAAACCCTTAATTCTTAACCCTCTACCCTCTATCTCTCCCTCCCTCTCTATCTCCATCTCTCCCACTATATCTTTCTCCCCCTCTACCTCTCCCTCCCTCTCTCTCTCTCTTTCTACCCCTCTCCCCCTCCTACTCTCTCTCTCTCTCTCTCTCTCTCTCTCTCTCCCACTCTCTCTTTCTCCCACTCTCTTTCTCTCAACCATACACCCTCTACCTTTAACCCTGACCCCTTAAACCCTAAAACCATTATACCCTCAACCCTACCTCCCTCTCTACTATATATTTCTCCTCTATGTCTACCTCTCTCTCTCTCTCTCTCTCACACACACACACAATCACATCTATCTCCTCTAATATAAGGGTACAGCGGAGAGATATACAATTAGGATAGAGGGTATAGACAAAGAGGGAGAAAAGAAATCTATTAAAAAAACCATATTTCATATAACGCAAGCACGTTTTGAAGAAGTAGAGATGTTAGCGTTTTAGCAAGAAATAACGTGCTTGCGTTATAACACAAGCATGTTTTGTCTTCCACTAAAAATCGTAAAAAAAACTCAATATACCCGTGATGTAAAGGCCCATATTTTGCATATTCTCCTAGTTTTGTGCGTGCTTCGACAAAAAGTAACTTTTTGATGATGTTGTGAAGTGTGCAAGCATGTTTTTCACATTCCACCACCTTTTCCATGATCTTTCTACCACCTTTGCATGAAATAGTAGATTTTCCACTTTGAAATACATATTCAAGTTTGAATTCCATTGAAAACTGATATACAATTGAAGTTTGGAGGGGAACAAGCTTTTGAAAAAGTCAAATTGTTGTGGAGTTTAAAGAAAGAAGAAGCTAAGGCTATATAATTAGGTTGAACTCCTCCATTTGAAAGTCTAGTTTTTTAGGTATGTGAAGTCTTTACACATTTTCTTTCATTCTATTATGGATTTCTTTCATTTTTTTTATTTTGCATATTTCATGTTGATCATTGTTTGTTTGTCATTATAACCTTAAGTTGTCAATGCACAATTTAAATTACACAATTATATACACTTGCCAATTACCATTTTAAACCTGATGCAGAGCATCTACCAAGATCCAAAAATCATCAAGGGTACTTCTGACCCTAACTTAAATTGAAGAAGATCAACCAACAAACTCAATCATCTTTTCATCAAAATCCTTCAATTTCACTTGATTTCATATTTCCACAAAACATTAGAACTTGGCTTCAACTCTTTGTTAGACTCAAAAATAGATTAACCATCATAAAATTGATTGTAACATAGAATAAACCTGATTATAAACTCAGAACCATTCAATTCGTTCATGATTCACTAATTCAAGAACTCAATGCTGCAACTTACATGGAAAAATAACAACAAATCATGGAAGGTAACTACCAACCTTTATCCAAACATCCAAGACACTATAATCAGCATGTTATTGATTGAAATAAACCAAATACACATTCCAAATATCTCACCAAAATTCATCCTTTGAGCATGCTTCCCCTAGCAATATTCCAAACCCATGGTGCAGGGGCACCTACAACCATGTTTCAAAATCTACTTTGGTGACAGTTTGTCTTAAGGTCTTTGGGTGAGTTAAATATTTTTTAGATGCTTTTTCATAGATTTTATTGAAAATAAGGTCTAAATAGACCAATATTTCATGTATTTACGGATTTTGTGAGTTTGGTGATCAAATGTGCAAGTATGCACTCTTGCTTCAGAAAATTGTCAATTTTGCCATATAATCTTTTAAGGAAAATTATTCAAATTATAAATGGAAGTGCAAGACAAGAGTGTAGAAGTTGTATTAGGGATGAAATAAAGGTGTTTGAGTGGTCTTAGGTGTCTTGGACAACAAAGTTGCATAATGTTTCTTATTTAGCAAAAGTTGTCAATGTTAGCAATTTTTAAGAAAAATGAAGGTCTTGGTAGTTTGGTGGTTATAGGTTGGTTATAGACATGGATTGGTTGGATAAGGGCCTAAAATTGTATTTTAAAACCTGGTATGGCCTCGTTCAAGAGGTTGGTGGAGTTTGAATAAGAAAGAAACTTGCATTTACACTATTTTTTTGAAGATCTCACTACTTTTTGTGTGTTTTCAGACCTTGTACGGGCTCTACAGGCTTAGTAATGGTGTGAAATTGATATTATTTCATAAAATAATGTTCCTAATTTCATTTGGCTCCCTTTGAAGAGGTTTTCATTGAACTTTGTGCTTGGAATTCATAAATTTCTAGAAACCGGGTTCTTGGACAGTCAAGGGTTTGAGGGCAATTTAATGTCTTAGATGGCATGCCACCTATTGTTCTCTCTGTGACTCAGTGGGGTGGCCATGTAGGATGTACTTAGGATGTTCTTAGGAGTAGAGAATAACAAGTTTAAATTTTCCTCATGAATGATGTTGGTTTAAGGGGAATACCCTATTTTCTCATAGAAAACAATGGTGCAAACCTAAGAAAGAGGGGTGCAGCATTGCCAGAGGGAAGATGAGGGTTCCTTAAGCTTGGGGGGACCTATATAGAGGTGTCTGGGCAGTTGGTTTGAATTGGGAAGTTGTGGAAGGTAGAGTTTCGGTAAAGAGGCCTAAAAACCCTTGTTTCCTAGGTTCTAGAGAGGGTTTTGAAATTTGTTGATGGAATGAGTGCTTGGGGTACTAAACCTTGATAATTGTTATTTTTGAAACCTAAGACAAGAATTTTTTTTGTCATGGAGGCCTGGTGGTGGGTTCTTGAGGGAATCCCTTTGTAAAATTGCCTAATTTGGGCTCTAAAACAGTGAAATTTGTCATTTTGAGGAAAGTGTCTTAAAAGAGTAATATGTGGATTTTTTATATGTCTCATACCACTGAAATGGATATCTATATCAATCATTTGTTTGACTGGTTTTTTGGGAGGTTTGTGAGAAAAATCCCTAAAACTGGTTTGTGAAGCCTACAAGGCAATTTTGGGTCAAAAGTGGCTTTTAGAAGAGTTTGTTTGATCTTATTTTTTTAGGTGGTTGAATGTCAAGATGCTGACATCTTGAAGTTGTTGACACTCTTTTCCTGCATCAAATTTCAATTTGGAGTAATGGTTGATAGGTAACCTTGTTGTCATGTTGAGTCAATTGAAGGTTGATGTCTTGATTGGCATATTTGAGAGAAGTTGTGTCAATTTGTATCTTGGGTTCCCACCACTCTGCATCAACCTAGTTCGAGGCAGACAACATACATCAGAACAAGGGGTGACTTCTTTGGACTATGTTTGACTTCCAATAAGCCTACCTCGCAAAAGGCTTCCCAATTACCCCAAATTTGCAAAGGAAGTACCTTTTAAAGGTGAGGTTTCCACTCAAACAACAAAAAAAATCAATTTTCATGATACCAAACCACCAATTTCATGAATACTTTTCCCACATAAGGTCATTACCCTACTGTCCCAGGAAACCCTCCAAAACACAAGCAAAAACATGGGTTTTCAAGGATTTCACAACTCCAAGCCTCTCCCATTCCTCCTAAGGGTCCAAACACCTTCCAATACCTCTGAACAAACTTATCAAACACTCACAATTCCATTACACTCATTATTTTTCAGAATCACCATCATGGTTATTCACTTTCACATAGAAATGTGCTCTGGCCAGCCTAGTACGGGTATTAAGACTTGGAGAAACAATTGAAAATCTCTTCTAAAATGGTATTAAGACACCAAATATTATTCAAGTGAATATAAAGTCATGCATCAATTATCTCCCAAATCTTCAAGGCATCACACACCTATACAAGTCCGTACATAGATAAAGAACACAGGAAAACACAGGAAAATCATAAAAATTAGAGAATTCCTTTATTTTATTTTATTCAAATCTTGAAGAGAAACCTCCATTCAATAGTTTACATGATATTTATCTTGTTTCCCTTCAAACACAACTCCCCCAACGTATCTAACGATTTTTGTAACTTCTTAACTAACTTATCTCTTGACAACTTTGCCAAAAATGCAATTTTTTGCAAATGTCAAGCCAAATCTCCCCCCTAAACACCTAGAATGACTCAAAAGAACTAAATACATATTAGGAGTGGTCTCATAGACCTTATTTAACATAGATCAAGATATTAGACTCAAAAACAACAAGAAACTTGCTTTTACCCATCTTCACATGCACCAAAAACCCTCCTTTTTACCCAAGAAACTAGTGGTTTATTGAAAAACACACATCCAACCCTCACACAATCTTATGAATACTTCAAAAAAGTCTAAAATGGTCTGCACAAACTCAATTCAACAAGAAACCATGCTGCCCCAACGCAAAACACACTTTAGCATATCAAAACCACTTGAAATCTCATGGAAAACTCAAAATTTCACTCTAGGGCTTCATGCCCAACACCCTTTTAGACCTCCCCTGCACACAAACAACATTCCCTCACCTATTTATTGATGATATTCCTTCAAATCTTCTAAATCATTCTTTGCATCGATGTTTTCCTAAATCCTAGACAACAACTTCTTGAATTGATAATTTCCATTTAATGGTGCTCCTGCACCATGTATGCTTCCACAGTTTGTATACATATATATGACATAAGTTGACATTTTGTATGCTTGTCCATGCTACAGATAAAATTATCTTCCATGCCGAAGAAAAATACAAAGAGGAAACTAATAGACGAAAAGAAGGAAACCTTCAAAGCAAAGGAGAGAGTTCAGATGGCGACATATCGTGAAAAGTAGAAATTGGAAACAATTGACATAAATAAGCCAATTGAAGAGGAACCTCAACCATCAAAAAGAGAAAAGAAATTGGCAGCACAAAAGGCATGAATGCGAAAACATCATGGTAAGATAGATTCAGATATCGTAGTTGGAGACACACCCTCTACGACAAGTGAATATGAAGGGACACCATTAAGCACAAGCGAATATGGAGGGACAACATCTACCGCAAGTGAATATGGAGGGACACCATCTACCACAAGTGAATATTTTTGGACACCATCCAACACATCTCAAGTTGAGAGTACATCATCACTCGGATTTGACGAAGAAGGTATACCATCATCCCCACGTGAACCTCAAGGTATGTCTTCTTCTCCACCCTCTATCGAAGGGACGCAATCTAGTCCACCTCAATTAAATATTGATGAAATTATTGATGTTGAGATGTATGTACCAAGGAGAACACCACCTATAATTTTGCATAGAAAGCAAAAGTATTTTATTAATATTGATGAGGATATTTTGCAGCACATGGAAGATAAGATTGCGGCACACACTTGTAGAAGGTATGCTGATAAGATTTGGAAATTCTTCTTTGAAAGGATAAATGAGACCGCAAGATTTCAACTATTTGTTAAAATGATGTGGGGTGTAAAGTATAGGAACATCATGAAGACCCTTGGGTTGAGAACATCGAATGCATCGAGTGAAGACACTATTGTGAAGAATCTAATGGATGCTTATGAGAGTGTGGGTAAGACCTCACGCTCAAAGGATAGTAATATCACCCAATGTGTCATTACATCGACTTTGGTAATCTGTCAAACAAAGAGAGCTCGTCTCATTAGAAAGACAAGTGAACAAACGAGAATTAGTAGAATTTTTTATCAACAAGAGCCATTCAAAGGAGGCAAAGAATTGAGGGCACTAATTCAAAATGAATTATGGGAATTCTCGGGGAGACTGTCACGAAAAGATAAAGAAGTTGTCGAAGCCTTGAGAACACTAATTGAAGAGTATTAGAAGAATAACACAAGGCCATCTCTGAATCAAAGGGATGTGGTAAGAAGGAGAATTGGTTGTTGGAATCGTGAGCCACATCCAAAGCATTTTTTGGATATGACTCAAACCCAATTTTTTCATAAATTTGAAAATGATTATCCTCAAATTAGTATTTCTCAAAGATTTTTTGAAATGCTTAAACCTTTTTATGTCAAGATAAATCACACACGCACTACTTGTTGTTGTAGACTACATATTGAATTCTCTAACCATTATGATGTTTATCGTTCTATATGTTTAGATTTGCATACTAACGATGTTTTGCAGGATTGTCGCATAGAAGCCCCACTTCAAAAGAGTTCTTATAAAAAAATCTATGTGAAATAGAGGATGGCCAGATATTCTATAGGACAACATGCTTGGATGGTTCATGTGAGCGTTGCGGTGGCTTCCAGCGTATGCCAGCATGTCAACATATGGAAAGCACAGATGAGGTGGGACAACAACTAGTAGAGTTTGTGAAGTATAAAATAGTGGAATATGCTACAAAATATGGGTCTCAAGCAAAAAGATGTGATTTGGTTATTGAAAATATTCCAGCGTACCAGTTTATGTCCATGTTTCGTGACAATATACTATCTAAGTATGCAATGCATACCCATAGAGCTTGATGGTTGGACATTCAATTCAAGCTATGCAAGGACACCTTTCCAGTTGGCAGCATAGTATCAGTGGTTGACTTTGTGGAGAACTACAATCTACAACCACAGCATGAGGTGCAGTCACATTATTACAACTCCACACAGGTTTCGATATTTGTGCACATAGCATTCATTCATGCATCTGATAGTATAGATGACCAAAGGAAGGTATTGAGGGAGTACCACTTTTACATTAGTGATGATCGCACACATTCTCCAGAGTTCGTGCAGGGTTGCTTCCAGATGTTCTACAATGGTTTGGCTCAGAGGGGTATATCATACAACCAACATATAATATGGTTGGATAACTGTGCAACACAGTTCGAGAACTCATGCATGTTCTACTGGTTGTGCAGGATGCATGTCATTATAGGTGTTCAACATATGTGGAACTTTTGTGAGGTCGGGCATGGAAAGGGGGAGTATTATGGTGTGGGAGCATGCATGAAAAGAGCATTAGCACGAGAAGAGTTAAAGTATACAAATAGTGCAAAGTTGACAAATGCAAAATCAATTGTCGAGTGGTGTAATGCTTCGATGGGTCTAGGTAATGAAGGTACGTCTTTAGTTCGTAGATTTTTTTGGTTGATGGATGATACTAACATTGCACCATATGAGGACTATTGTACACTAACATGATCGAGTGAGGTACACTCTTTCCTTAGCTCAAATGCAGGTTCATGGAGTCTCGATACACGAAAGATGGCATGCTTTTGTTCTTCATATACAATGCAAGCCTAGAATGATTGTGAGTTGGGTAAGTGGGTTGACAAATGGTTGACAAGTTATCTTAGCCCACTTCACACGTATTGCCCTTTGATGGTATTGGAATTGACATAGATGGAATCATAGGTCGAATTTGACCACGTATTAGATCTAGTTCAACCAGGTGATATATCTACTTGCTTAGTTGTTGAAATTCCATATCGTTATCTTACTTTGTAGTGTATTCGTAATGTTGACTAATTTCAAGATATTTTTTGCACATATCAATGCAGGGCATGTTTATACAGTTATTGTAGATGAAGACAATGAAGATGGAACAGACTATTACTTGTGTCATTGTGTTGAGGCCAAAAATAAATTGGAGGCCCTAGTTATAGATGGAGAAAACATTGAATACCCTACAGGCTCAGTTGTGGTTACTGGAACGTGGCTTAGAAGGTACCCACATTCGATTGTTAAATATTGGCTGTTTCAAGACTTTGAAACGCATCATAAGATTCTTCATTACTCAAACCTTGTCGTGGCATCCAATGTTCATTTGACCAAATATGGGGGTAGACCTTTGAACAAGACCTTGTGGAAGGTTTGTGAGTCTGACCATGAGGCAATACTTGACATAATAAAGAGTAGAGCAGACCCGAATGGTTCATTGGATTAATTTGTAAGTATATGCAGATTTGTTCTTATTAATGTATACTTGTATGCACATTAATTTGTTTGATGCCAATGCTATCATCTTCTTTTACTTTGCCTATTTGTAAGTAACCTAATAAATAGTGATTGGTGTCCCCTTGCAGAAAATACAGATATATGAGCCATCCAAGAGAATGTCAGCCAGAAAAGCAATGCAACATCCTTATTTAATGATCAATCTCAATCATGATTTTAAGCCATTAGAAAAGTGTGTGAAAATATTGGTGAGGGAATTTCAAGTTATTCATTTGAAGTTAACCTTACCATGAGCAGCTATGATGTAGACATTATAAGAGCATCTCAAATTTCAACTTACTCTATTCATGAGAGGTGTTGTGTGCAATAGGTATCTTGGAACTTCCAGTGAAGATTTATGACCAGGAGTGACTAAGTTGTGAGAGCTGCATGCCTATCTGTAAGTGCCTTCCATATATTTTCATTTCATCTCCATTTTGGATGCTCTTTCTTTTTCTCTTTTACTTTGCATAGTTGTAAGTAAACTACTAAAAATTGATTGATCTCTTGTTGCAGAAAATGTTGATTTATGAGCCATCAAAGAGAATCTCATCCAAAAAATTAATGCAACATCCTTATTTTGATGATCTTGACAAATCTCAACTCTGATTTCAAGCCATTATAAAAGAGCGTGTGAAGCTTAGCGAGGGAATCTCAAGTTACTCAATTGAAGCTAACCTCATAATGAGCATGTATGATGTAGACATTTAAAGAGAATCTTGAATGTATGGGTGACATTGTAAAAAGTATGTGGAAAAAAGTACCTAAGGCATTGTAATGAGGTTTAATTGTAATGAGATTTACTCAAATACTGTAATTTTGGAGTTCATGTTTGGTGCAGTAGCACCTTGTTCTCTAAATGCCTTCAATAGGCAAATTTGCAAAATTTGAATTTTGAAATGTAAACAGTGTGAAAAAGGTCATGTGAAGGTCATATGTAATGTATTCAAAGTCTCAAAGAGGTCATTAGGTGATTAGAGAAGTGATATAAAGCATGTAAGGTCGATAAAAACATAGATCTTTTGTAATCTTGAATATTTACAATCAATAAAGTCCCTATTTTAGTGATTTTATGAGTTTTTCCAGTTGTTCATTAACTTGTATGGCCTGTACAGTAGTTTAAGGCCTTGAATATTGTTGTTTAAGGTAGAATAGTGAAGTATCTTTCATTTGAATCTATTTAGGAGGGTATCCATTGAGTTTATCATTAGTTTGAACTGATTTTTCTCAACTCAGTATGTAAACCCTCAAGATTGGGGTTTTGAGAGTCTAGATAACAAATAATGACTACTCCATCGAATTTGATAGTTTAGATCAATGGAGTAAGTTAGTCTTAGGATGTTTTAGGTGTGTGTGTGTTTATCTGTGCAGGGGAATTCAAGAAACAAAGGTGGAGTTGTTGCTACAGGGTTTTATGATGAATTTCCAAGTGAAAAGTGTGGTTCCAAGTTGTGTTATGAGTAAAACTTCTCAAATGACTTCACAAAAAAATGACTGATCTAAATAGCTATTATTGAGTTACAACACATACTTCAAAATCAATAGTGAATGTCTTGGAACATGTGCATAAAAAAATGACCTTCTTTGTTGTCCTCATTAGGCTAACTAGGCCTAATTTACAAAGGAACATACCTTTAAACATTCAAAAACCCCCAAAAATTGTTGGGGAAGCAATTATCATGTATCCAAACCCTCAAATCCACAATTTGTCTCAGGAGAAACTCACTCCACCATGCCAAACCAAAACCCTTATTTTATGCTAATATAAAGAGGGTTATTGAAAGGAATGGTTCCACACCTTACTAGAACATGACACAACCCCAGACCTTCTTAAAATCACCTGCTATCTCAGAGTGGTTTTCCCATCGTGGCGGATTTTCACTTGATGGAAAAAGCGTCAAATGCAAGCAGTGCAAAGTTGCAAAGTGGTGCAACTTTCATTCTACAACTTGTGTGACCAAGCGGACTATTCCAACGCATTTGTATAGGTATTTTTACGCTAGAAATAGTCCTCTTTTGAACCCAAACACACGGAATCACTCTGAGCTACATTCAACCAGATCGACCCCTTAAGAGTCCAAAGTGCTAAATGGCTGCAAACTTCAGCATGTTGTTACTCGGATACCATGATGATTACAATCTTCTCGTCTAATCCTACAAGATCGTGTTGGGCCCCTCTACAAAAAAATCTCTCATTTTTGGCTATCTTAGAGTGGTTTTCCCGTGGCGACGGATTTTCACTTGATCGAAAATGTGTCAAATGCAAGCAATGCAAAGTTGCAAAGCGGTGGAACTTTCGCTCTGCAACTCGTGTGACCAAGTGGACTATTCTAACATGTTCGAATAGGTATGTTTAAGCTAGGAATGGTCCTCTTTTGCACCCAAACACGCGGAATCGCTCCAAGGTACGTTCAACCGGATCGATTCTTTAAGGGTCCAAAGTGCAAAATGGATGCAAACTTCAACATTCTATTACTCGGATACCGTGATGCTTAGAAATTTCTCGTCTAGTCCTATAGGATCGCGTTGCGACCCTCTACAAAAACCTCTCTCGGTTTTGGCTATCTCGAAGTGTTTTTCCCATGGCGGTGGATTTTCACTTGATGGAAAAAGCGTCAAATGCAAGCAGTGCAAAGTTTCAAAGTGGTGCAACTTTCGTTCTACAACTCGTGTGACCAAGCAGAATATTCCAATGCATCCAAATAGGTATTTTTACGCTAGTCATGGTCCTCTTTCACATCCAAACATGCAAAATTGCTCGAAGGTACGTTCAACAGGATCGATCCCTTAAGAGTCCAAACTACTAAATGGATGCAAATTTCATCATGTTGTTACTCAAATACCGTGATGCTTAGAAACTTCTCATTTGATCCTAAAGGGTCACGTTGGGCTCCTCTACAAAAACCTCTCTCAATTTTGGGTATCTCGAAGTGGTTTTCCCGTGGCGGCGGATTTTCACTTGATGAAAAAAATGTCCAATGCAAGCAGTGCAAAGTTGCAAAGTGGTGCAACTTTTGTTCTACAACTCGTGTGACCAAGCGGACTATTCCAATGCATCTGAATAGGTATTTTGACACTAGGCATGGTCCTCTTTCGCACCCAAACACGTGGAATCACTCTGAGGTACGTTCAACCGGATCGATCCCTTAAGGGTCCAAAGTGCAAAATAACTGTAAACTTCAGCATGTTGTTACTCGGATACCATGATGCTTAGAAACTTCTCGTCTGATCCTACAGGATCACGTTGGACCCCTCTACAAAAGACTCTCTTGGTTTTGGCTATCTCGGAGTGGTTTTCTTGTGGAGGCAGATTTTCACTTGATGAAAAAAATGTCAAATGCAAGTAGGGCAAAGTTGCAAAGTGGTGCAAATTTCATTCTACAACTTGTGTGACCAAACAGACTGTTTCAACGCATCTGAATAGGTATTTTTACACTAGGCATGGTCGTCTTTCGCACCCAAACATGTTGAATTGCTTTGAGCTACATTCAACCAGATCGATCCCTTAAGGGTCCAAAGTGCAAAAGGGAAACAAACTTTGAAGAGCTATTACTCAGAAACCGTGACGCTTACGACCTCTTTGTCTGAGCCTATGGGATTGTGTTGGGCCCCTCTATAGTAACCTCTTAGTTTTTGTTATCTCAGAGTCATTTTCTTGTGGTGTCCAGTTTTCACTTGATGGAAAAAGTGTCAAATGGAAGCAGTGTAAAGTTGCAAAGTGGTGCAACTTTTACTTTGCAATTTGTGTGACCAAAGTAGTTGTTCCAATGCGTCCCGATAGGTAGGTTTACGCTAGGCATGGTCCTCTTTCACACCCAAACACGCGGAATTGATCTGAGCTACGTTCAACCGGCTTGATCCCTTAGGATGGCATGCAAAACAATGGAAAAGAGAAACATACAAACGACAGTTGAGAAGTCTGAGTATTCCACATAAAAAGCGTATGATCAATGCTGCCCAATTGGTCCAGGAGCACCTACACTTCACCCTCAATCTTTGATTATCTGATGGTGAATAGGTTGTTGTGGGTATTTTTAGCATGCTTTGTCTTGAATAAGGTCAATTAAGACCATTAGGTATGTTTTAGAGTGAGTTTTGGATCTAGTGATAAAAAATGTGAAAATTTCAATCTTAAACTAGAAGTTGTCTTTGTAGCCTTTGAAAGCAAATTTATGAATTTGTATATGACTGTGCAAGAATGGAGTTTTGTTGATGTAATAAGGCTATTTCTAAGCCATTTGTGTGGGTTTATAGGTCATTATTTGTAGTCATTAGGTTGGAGGAGTCTAAAGTTGCAAATTTGTAAGTTGCTTAAAGCAACAAATTTGAAATGCAATGGTTACTTGTTTTGAAAGTTGGTTTTTAGTTAGTTGAGGGTGTGGATCAGTTAGAGAAGGGTGTAAAAGACTATGTAAAGCCTTGAGAGGCTCGAATGGAGGTTTTTTTTGAACTTTTGGAGAAGATCTAATAAGAATTACACACTGTTCTCTATTTTTTTGATTTTTGATACAAACTTGTTGATCCTGTACTTGGTACGGCATGTAGATTTCCTATATGGTCCCAAGGCTGACATGGATTGAAAGATGGTTGAGCTGGCTTTCTTTTGGCTATGGTTTGGTGCAAAACCATAAAGGAATAGGAGATTTCTTATCGTTTTTCTGCAAGTGGTCTGAAACCCTCAAAAACTAGGGTTTTGAGTGACATTCCCTCATATCTTCCATCTCCACCATGTGCTAAGGCTAGATCTGGGTGGAATGGAAGAGTACCATATATATTTTGATTCCATGTTGTTTTTCAGAGAATGGCTTGAAGGTGGGAGAGAGATCTTTGGCATTCTAGGCCTGACATCTCTATGTGACAGGCCTGATTTTGTGTAAAATCTGATTTTTGATTGTTTTCATAAGTGTTTTGTGACAAGGGTGCTTAGGAGAATTTTATATGTGTTGGAGAAGGTTGTAAGAACTTGTTTGTGGCTGAGGGGTGTTGGGGTGAGCCAAGGTACTTGATTCCTTGTGTGGAGTAGCCTAATTAGGCCTATCTTGTAGCATTCTATTTTGGCCTGTCATGGCTTTGTCCTTTGTTGTCAAGACATGGGCCTTTGAGGACTTGTGGGAATTGGTATAAGATTCCTAGAACCAGTGTCCTTGTTCTGGTTAATGCCTTTTGAGTGGTTCTTGTGTTGGCAGTCCTAGTTGGTTAGGCTGCAAGGAATAGGAGGCCTAGTTTGGAAGTGATAGGTCAGAGGTGGTTCCCAAGCATAAGGTGAGTTGTGTTGAGTTGGGTTGTTCATGTTGGGAGGTTTCCAAGTCTACTCGAAGTTTTGTTCATGTCTGGTTTGATAGATTTCATGGTTGGGTAGTTGAGTTACCCTATTGAGTCAAGTGAATGTTGGAGTCTTAGTGGGCATATTTGAGAGAAGTTGTATCAAATCACAACTTGGTTGAGCCACTCTACATCACCAATGGTGCTTTGAAATTGGAAGAGTGATTGAGAGCATGTTGCTTTGTTAAATAGACCTATTTGAGGGTCTAGGACAACGTTGAGTCCATTTCTTATTTGTATTATAAATTATAACTTGCTTTCTCTCGAGTCCATTTCGTATACAAGAATAATATTGCAAAAATTTGACATATAAATCTTTCGACGTGTTTATATGGTGACGCATTAAGAACATATTGGAATATTTTTATGAATCATTTTATGGAATACCAATTGAAAACATGTTTTTTTCTTTTACATTAAGTTTTTTGGCATCAATCAATTAATATTCAAGACAAACCATGAAGGACAACAATGATCAATGCTAGGGCTAACCAATTAATAATTATATACGTGAATAAGTCAACCATGTACATGTGAATAAGGGAAGCACAAGTACTCAAAAACATGTAAACCTCAAGAACTATACACACGAATACATAGTATACACAAATTAATACAAAGTATATGCACAAATACAAGGTATATGCATGAAAACATGTAAGCCACAAAGTATACATTGGAACACACGTAAGTCAAAAAGTATACACATAAGTTGTAAAGTATACACTTGAATACATGTAACTCATATCTATTGAACCATCAATTTAGAATGCAAATATGGACACCATCGATAAAAGATATTTGTATTAACCAAATAGCCATGTAGGCATACATCAATATATGTCGATATAAGTATGAAATATATGTACAAAATAGCCATATAGGCTTACGAGAATGCCATATAGGCATACAATGTCAAATATGTCCAATACAAAATATGTACAAAACTGCCATGTAGGCATACAACAAAGGGCTCTGGAATCAAAAGTCATCTCTCTCCATGCTTTGGAAATAAAGTATTTCCCTTTCCTTTTTTATCAGATGGTGATAGGTCTATCACTCATTTTTGTTGCACTCGAGAAGTGCTCCTGCTCCTCCTCCTAGTGTTTAGTTCATGGTGAAGTTTTAACTATTACAATAAGAAGTAAACACATTAATATATAAAAATTACATTATAAAAAATGATATATTTGACAAAATAATCACTTACCGCCATCTCATGATCTCTCCCCATGAGGGAAATATTCGCACGCCCATGCTCAGGTGTGCTCAAGCCCTATATAAACCATACAAATAGAAATTAAACTACGTGAATCAATAATGGTTTGATTTTTCACTAACTAACATCTATAACAACAAATGTAAATGTAAATTTACAAATTTGCCTCATACCTCCCCTGTCAAAGCCATTGAGGATTGTATAACAGATGACACACCAATCTCCATTGCCCTTGTCACATTCGGAGGTGTTTTTTCTTGCAACATCTAAAAAGAAAACAACAAATTATTCAACGTAATCAACAATGTGCATATAAACTACACAAATCTATTAAGTACAATTCATTAGTTAAACTCTTTATTCTATTACCTCCATGTAGGTTTGAGTAAATCCACTTCCATTGGGAAGTGTTCCCTTGAAACCTCCAATATTAGCCTGTTCAACATCCAAAATCGCATATTAAAATACCATTCGTAAAACAATGCTATTAACATGTAATAAATTTATAATTGTTTACTAGTTACATACCCCAGTGATAGGTGTACTGCAGAAATAAGTAGGTGGGGGGCTGGTATATCAGGTCTCAACACTGTGACCCTGCAATTTTATTAAAATCATAAAACATTTTTAGTTAATCTTGCATTTCAAAATCAGAATTTAATAAACTAAATTCAATGAACATGCTAACTTTTACTGACTATCAATGTCATACGCCTCATGCAATATGTTAGCTTCCCTCTCCATCTCCATAGCTACAGACGAATCATGTGTAGCAACCTCCTGAGTGTCGGTGGGGTCATATGAACAAGTCGCCCCGCAAGACTGACACACATGGGTTCGAAGGCCACCAATCGAAGACTCCCCTAGATGGCGTTGTAGAATAGGGCTAGTATGATGGATTGCAATCTGGGTCAAAGTGTTGATCGCCTACAATCTCTCTATGTCAACACTTTCCTTCATGATGAAAGGCATAATAGTGTGCTCACAAGGTGGCCTAGCGAGAGCTCATCTACCTTGCCGCGTAGGATCCGACTGTGCACCGGGTCTATCCTGAACTGACCCCCCACCTCTCCCGTAAAAATCCCTCATATCAAAATAATTTGGGATTTTGTTCAATATGAACTCACTATATAGTTTCCTAAGGAAATATTGCAGGACTTCACAATTATTGCACGATGGGTAATCGAAGACCATGTACCACCTATCATAAAACTGGTCCCTAATTTTTTGGTGGTGGCACCAATGAATAGGAAACCTCTTTGCATTGAGGGTAAGATTTTGATTTGTGTGTGGCTCAGTGAATAGTGAGCACAAATCACCTTTTATAATTTTTAAATCCTTTACATCTTTATATGATAGTTTATTTACATAATAATCCCTAGCCGCTTGCCTCCTATCTTGCCATCCAGTTATATTTTTGCTAATTGAATCTACATTTGTTAGCATATCTTTCAATGAATTTGCTAGGGTCATTTTTTCTGCGGTTGAACCATTTGGATCACTCAACCTACTAATTAAATCCTCAATTTTCTTTTTGTTGTTCTCAATTTCACTCATTAAATTTTGTTGAGTGCCAAGAGGGGGTTGAGTGATTGGTGGAGGAGGTTGTTGTTGTGGTTGATTTTGATCTTGATCTTGAGGATTTGGTTGCTCTTCCTATTGAGGATCTTGAGGGTTTGCAGGTTTATTTGCATCTCCTAAAAATTCAAACAAATATATATCAAATTTAACCTAAAACTAACTAATTCAAAACAAAAAGCAAACAATCCTTACCTCTCACACCTCCTCCTCGTCGTGGCACCATCGTTATGAAGAAATAGCAATTTTTGGTGAAGAATTTTTCTGAATGGCTCCTCCTAGAACACGGATGCGAAAAATGGGGGTTTTGGCCATAGGGAGAAGAAAAAATAGTTGAAATGAAAATGACAACATTTCACTTCTTTTTTTTGCTTTTAACAAGCAATAATGTGAGCGTGTTATTGGCTTGTTGTTGTCAAGCCTCAGGCTCGGCACACCAAGCCATAACGCGCTCACGTTATGACTTTTCAAAACTTTTTTTGAATGTGGCCATGAAATGGCTACCCATTTCTATGCACCCACCCATTATATTATATATACTACATATATTATATATTATATACTACATTATAATATATATAGAGTGAGAGTTATCTAGTTAGGGTGGGAGGGAGAGACCTGGGAGAGAGAGCGAGGGAGTGAGAGATAGTTATCTAGGTAGGGTGGGAGGGATAAATAGAGGGAGAGACCTAAGAGAGAGAGAGGGATAGAGGGAGGGAGAGCTTAGAGAGAGAGGGGGAGTGAGAGTTATCTAGGTCTAGGGTGGGAGGAAGAGATGAGAGAGAGAGAGAGAGAGAGAGAAGTTATCTAGGTATGGTGGAGAGAGGGGCTAGGAGGGATAGAGGGAGGGAGAAACCTGAAAGAGAGAGAGAGGGAGTGAGAGTTATCTAGGTAGGATGAGAGAGAGAGAGATTTATCTAGGTATGGTGGGAGGGAGAGACTTGAGAGAGAGGGGAAGTAGGAGGGATAGAGGGAGGGAGATACCTAGGAGAGAGAGAGGGAGTTGTCTAAGTAGGGTGGGAGGGAGAGACCTGAGAGAGAGAGGGAGGGAGGGATAGAGGGATAATTATCTAGGTAGGGTGGGAGGGAGAGACCTGAGAGAGATTTATTTAGGTAGGGTGGGAGTGAGAGGGGGTGCGAGGGATAGAGGGAGTGAGAGACCTAAGAGAGAGAGAGGGGGATGGGAGGGATAGAGGGAGAGAGTGACCTGAGAGAGAGGGGGTGAGAGGGATAGCGGGAGGGAGTGACTTGAGAGAGAGAGGGGGGTGGGAGAGATAGAGGGAGGGAGAGACTTGAGAAAGAGAGAGGGAGTTATATAAGTAGGGAGTAAGCTATGTGTAATCAAATGGCTAGCCAAAGCGTGTATGGCCAAGATACTCTGATGTGTTGCATCTGCAACAATCTTTGGGTGTTGTTTTGGAGGTGGGGGAGCAATAGAAGGAGGGGGAATAACCAGGGTTACTCGATTTGCATCGGGTTCATCCCAAGGAATTCCTCTACCCACACCTTTTGAATTCCTTATATAAAAGTAGTTTACATGCTTACCCATGACACATTTAGCATATAGTTTTCAAAGAAAATATTGGGGGACATCAAGATTGTTGTTGGGTGGTTTATCGAAACCATCCACCAATGATCCCAAAAATTATCTAGGATACCTGATGTGTGCACCATTTAATTTAATATTTGGGCTTATGCACATCAACGGGTTGTCTAGTTTTAAGATTGATGAAAATTTGTGCTAATTGGGCTTTGGAAATGTCTAGTTCTCTCACCTGATCATAGGATAAACCATTGACATATTGTTTCCTCTTGGCCTCTCACCACTCTAAAAAGGAAATATGTTGGTTGGTGAAGGTTTCAACATTAGAAATTATTTATTCTAAAGTGGTTTTCATTGCAGACAAGTGAGGGTGCCTATGGTATAACTAACAAATGTTCCCCAATTCAATTAAATTGCCATTGATTAAGTCATGGATAGGAGGGTTTTGAGGGGAGGATTTGGTGGTGGAGGAGTATTTGGCTAGGTAGGGTTTCCTTCTCTAGGAGGATTTGGATTCTCAGCCATTGCAACATTTGAATGATGTTGAAAATTAAAGAAAATAACAATTTTTTAATTACAAACTAAAATGTATATAAAAAACCTATTTTACACAAAAATTGTTAACAAACAATGCTAAAACATTTTTTTTTAAGAAAAACAATTAGAAATCACATACCTTGCAAGAAAAATGGTTTAGATTGCTATTTTAAAACTCAGATATCAGTTAGGACAGATATCCATTTGCTTGTGTTTTCCATCTTCGCGCAGTCATGGGTGAAAATGATGAAATGATAAACTTTCGCCTTTTTTTTTGTTTATACTTTTGTAAACAGATATATGTTTGGTTTCCTATGCTTTTTTTTAAGAAAGTCAGTTTGTAATATAAAGTTGGTTCTGTTATATATTATATATAATGCATATAATATTATATATTAATTATTAATAATAATGTAATATACTATAATATAATGATATAATATAATATATATTATTATATATTATATATATCATATATTATATTATAATATGTATTATGTTATATTAATATAATATTAATATATATATATATATATATTATTAGTAAGAGATGAGTTTTATAATGATGCAAGAATTTAGCTTGGCCCGTACCAGGTGAGATCACAGAAAAGGGATCTCATCCCTATAGATTTAGGATTACATCTAATTTATTCACATTGGTCCTACTGGACCATCCAAATCTCTACCTAAAAGTTCTATCATAACCCAAATTTATTGCATTTTTAATTATATTATGATAAATTAAATTATTGAGGAAATTCAATATGTTGAACGAAAAATCTAATATTTTGAAAAGATTGAAAGAAGTTGATTGTTGTTGACTATATGATATTTTTTGAATTATCTTATATATTGTGATAATTTGAACGTTATTGATGAATTTTAGCTAGTGCAAGTGTGTGCAGTTGCAAGGTGATAGGTTGAAGGATGAGAACATGGTTGAAGTAGGATTGTTTAGCCGAATCGAACGGTAAGCTAAATGGAATCTAGGTGCACACACCACAAAAATGGCATGATATCTACATTTGGAAATTCATATAGGAATTATGTAAATCTGACTGAAATGACTTGATGATTGAAAATATATATTTGTGAAATAAAATTACGTGGAACTTATATTTAAAAAGTCAATCTTGAGCTTGTGTCTTGAATTAAGAGGAAAACGAAAGTGAGATTTGGTATGTGAACGAATGTGTGAATTTCAATTATGCATTTAATATCATTGTGAAAATGAAAGACCGTTCTTGTATAAATGATAGATATGCACATGAAAACATTTATATGTGAATACAAAATTAAGTGTGTCGAGAACATACATATGTGTGAACAAACATGAATATAAATATGAAAGTATATATATATACATTTATATATTTAAGAATATTTATGCAAATAAATCTATATATGCATATATATATATACCTCTTATCAGTGAACTTGAAACCGATAATCACCATTATCGAATTGATGGAATTTAAAAATGAAATCATGAGAAAATACCACGAAGGACATGGTCTGCCATCGACAATATGGCAAAATTTGAATTTAGAATGGGGCGGCAATATCATTAATTCCCATTATCATTTTGAAACATCCCTTGGTGGAGGCATTGTAAAATGTAGGAAAGATGCTATTCTGAAAAGAAGATATCAACTCCAATCGACAGTGAACTGGGTGTGGAACAAAGCATTGAGGGAAAAAGCCAAACGGGAATTCCTTGTTGCAGAGGTAATCAGTGATTTTTCATTAAAATGTTGCTTTTCAATTGATTTTTATAGTTTTTATCTTTATTTCCATGCTCAAACCAAATCGTTGCCTTATCGATTCTATTGATTGGATAAACTAGACCATCGAACTCTTATGCAAACTATATGAATTAGATTTATGGCTCTATGTTTTTCCTTTCTACATTTGGATTCGCCTAGATATGTAGAGCCTACGGCTGGGAATGGTTGACTATATATATCACTTTGTAAGATTTGATACCGTTGACCCTGTATTTAGGATCGCACGTATTTTTTTTAGATAAGCCCATCATAGGGCTATCAGGGAAGCTTGATAGGCCTGTGATTGGGGCGATGTGAGTTGTATGTCGTCGCCACCCTTTTGGGGTAGGCCGAAGCCAATACAAAAGGATTTGATGTATAAACATTTTACTTGCTTATTATTATGGTCTATCTGATGGATGACCATTTAGGCCAAAGCCATCACCTTCGATCTTGCATCGAAGAGTACTCTAATGCTATTGTTTTCTCATCGTTGAAGGTGATAGAGGGTTATGACGCCCAATATTGTATTACATATTTCTGATATTTCTTACAGTTGTAAGTATATCATTATGTAGTAGAGACATTGTGAATCTCTCATTGCCTAATCCATAAAGGATAAAGGTTGAACGATGAACTTGTTCCCTTAACATTTTTGCATGTGTAATATGGTAAACTACTATTCATTAGAACGATATCCATGTCATCTTTGGGGCAAATATACCCAAGCTGAGGGTAGGCGTATAGCACGACCTCGACCCCTATGTATTGTGTAGCAGTCAATGACTGTGAGTCATTTTAGAACGATAGAAGTATAATATATGTAAACTATGAATGAGGATTTCATATTGAACCAGGTTTAGATTGATTTCATGGTTCCTATCAATATTTTTTACTGTTGATTAATAGTTAGCATGTCGTCCAGTTCTTTTAAGATTCTTTCCAAAAGTTGGTAACAACTTTATTTTAGTTATTTCTTACCTGAAACCTTATATATAATTGATTAGAAGAATAAAGCTTGGAAAATGAAGCAATGGAATTTGAAGCTGCAACCATAAACCATTGTAAACGACATTATTTTGTCATAAATTGTAACTATTTAGCTAGAAACAACATTGTAATATTGTAAACAGTGATTGTTTTGTTGGAAACAACATTCTTTTGTCATAAACTGTAACTGTTTAGCTGGAAACAACATTGTATTATTGTAAACAATGCTTATTTTTTGGAAATGACATTGTTTTATCATGAATTGTAATTGTTTAGCTAGAAACAACATTGTATTATTGTAAACGGCGAATGTTCTGTTGGAAACAACATTGTTTTGTCATAAACTATAACTGCTTAGCTGAAACAGTATTGTAATATTGTAAACAATGATTGTTATGTTGGAAATGACATTTTTTTGTCATAAATTGTAACTGTTTAGCTAGAAACAACATTGTATTATTGTAAACAGTGATTGTTCTATTGGAAACAACATTGTTTGTCATGAACTGTAACTGTTTAGATGGAAACAAAATTATATTATTGTAAATAGTGACTATTTTGTTGGAAACAACATTGTTTTGTCATAAACTATAACTGTTTAGCTGAAATAGTATTTTAATATTGTGAACAATGAATGTTCTGCTGTAAACATCATCGTTATGTTATAAAAGTGTATGTGTAGTTGAAAATAGTCTTGTTCTGTAACTGTTTAATTGAAACAACTTGTTATGTAATTGTTTAGTTGGAAACAATATTGTTATGTTATAAATAGTAGAAGTGTTGATATGTAAACAACATCATTGAATGTTGCAACTTGTATGATACATATGGAATAGTAGTATGTGAGAAACTGTTAATAAGATTTAATTCTAGATTTGATTATTTCTTGAATTTCTAATAAATGAAAATATCAAAATGGAACATTATTAAATGATAGCAATATGATTTAATGGTTTTATTTTGGAATGTATGCACAAACCAATAACTTAAGTAGGCGCACATATATGTGTATGCACATAGACTTTCGTCTATCTACATACATGTACTTGTGACATACCTTCTTTTGTTTCTTACTTAATTCATTCTCAAATGAATAATGATTTATGTAGAAAGTAATCATGGGTCATGTGAAGGATATGACCGATTAATGTAATGTACAGTTCTATTTGAATCATGTTTCTGATTTCTACTTAGTGAGGAAATTAGTAATCTGATTTTCTTTTTCGTAGACATATGTGAGAAGATTATTATTGTACTTGAATAGAACAGTGATACCTAAGTAGACTAGAGCACCTCAAGGGAGATGCTACTAGAGGGTAAATAGCTATTATGAAATATTGTGTAGTATAAAGTTACCTTCTAGTACAGGTGTCAAAATAGAGTTCAAAGAGTATAGGTTTGCTTTACCAGAACCTATTTTTTTTGTTGTAACAAAGTTATTATGCTTGGCCAAGCAATATAGTTCATGTTGTGTATGTATAGACTTTGTGATAACACTCTCTGCCATTCCTAGCATAGATCTTGCATTTTCTTTTCTAACTTGTAGATAGAAATTACATGTTGATGTATGGGCACGCACCAGATTTCACCTCGCAGATTGTTCTCTTGCTAAAATTTTTGTGCAGGGCTGGGTATTCTTCAAGTTAGAAGAATTTCGGGGAAGCATAAGATTCATGGTTGGTCGGTAAAGTGCTTCAACCATGCTCTCATCCACCAGTGGAGGAGAGTGTCAAGAGGAACCTTAGATGTACACAAGACTATTTAGTCCATGATGTAACCTTGATGTAATACTTGAAGTACCTTAATGTAAAAGTGTACAATGTATTGACTATGTGACCTTATGAGCCAATTCAAAGTAGAGTATTGTAATTTGACACTTGTAATGAATATACAAATCTTTGACTCATTCTAATTGGACATGTGTTGCTATGATTGACTATAGCTACTTAGTTATGTCTTTTTAATTTGAATATACTCATATGTCATTTACAATAATATTAATTAAGTAATAATTTAGGATGGGTTATTACAAGTTCCTGACACCATAACCATATTTACCTAGGTGAAGCTAAAACTTTGAAATTCCAGAACCATCCCAACAACATATGTGCACAACATAGAATGTTTTGACCATCCGTCCAAAATAAGCCAAGTAATATAGCAAAGTTCTGGTAGTAACTGCCTAATGGGAACTGGCAACAGATTTGACAACTGGTTTTGCTTGGAAATGAAATTTATTATCAAGTTCCTTAATTTTGAGGATAGGATTTTTCTTTTTCTGCTCAATGAGCCATTTCGTGCCCTCCACAGACATTTGTTCCATAAAGCTGGAATTTGTATGAAACTATAACTACATTCTATTGTAAACTTCCTTGTTTTGATTTCTATTCCTTTTCTTTCTCATTATTGTTTGTCATTCGTTTCCCCCATCCCCTTCAATAGAAACATTTGGAACTTGAGATGGATCCTAAGAGAGCATTTTACTTCAATTGTATGAGAGCTCCCACCAGATATAGCAGCCCCTATAGATTGTTTGGTTGTTTGTGCAAAAGTATTCATGGGATAGGGATTTCAACAGGTAGCTTTGTTGCCACCAGCACCATTAAGACAACAAGAGTCATTCTGAGAAGGCAATTTATGATCGGACTTTAATTTTGTAGGCAACTCGTCAATCTTCCCCACATTATTACTATTGGGGACATTCTTTGGGGAACCACAACTCTTGGGAGAATTTGTAACATAATAATGCTTAGGAGAAGCATCTTTCCACCAAGAAGCCTCCCATTTTGCTTGAGATTTCACATTTGGACATTCTACTGCAATGTGTCCAATTTTGTAACGTGTTTTGCACCTGAAGGTTAAGCCTTCATAGTCCAATGGTTGCAACCAACTATTCTCATTCACATTCAAGATGATTTCTGTTGGAAGGGCTTTGGAGGTGTCCACCTCAACTAGAATCCTCACAATGGTTGTGTGCATGAAGTATCTTGAGTTTGCAATTGTGTGTATAAAGTTCTCGAGAGTATTACCAATAGTTGCAAAACAAGATTCAAACCAATAGTGGAGAGGAATATTTGGGAGGCGAATCCAGATTAGCATAACAAAAAATGATTCAACTTGGTTGGATCAAAGTTTGGGTGCCATGATTTTAAAAGCAATGTGCTCTCTCCTCATTGCCATGTGTAATTGAGGATGGCATTTTTGTCATGCTTGCTGTCAAAAACCATTGTAAAAAAACCTTTTGCACTAGGATAAATCTCCAAAAAAAATTCCATTAAAGGGAGCCAAGATTTTGAAATCCATTCATGCAGCACTGGAAGGTTGAGGCAAAATTGACTAAACCTACCAATTAACCCATTCTCTAAGAAAAATTATTCATTTTCACGCATTTCCTTCACTTAAATAGCATCAAACTAATTTCAGGGGTTTATCTATGTAAAGAACAGTCCTCCTATTGATTATACTTGATTGCTTGGATATTGATGAGACAGTTGGTGAACCAAACCCAAATCTGGGGTTTTTTCGATGGAAAGCCAAGCAGAGGTGCGCCTATAGCTTGCACATCATTCCCTTGCCCGTTTTTAACTACATCCACAAAAGAGGACACTAGAAAATACGACCACTGCAAGCTTCTCATTGGGGGTCATGGTGGATTGTGGGAAAACTTCAAGCCCACGAAAGGCTCCCCCAAGCACCGCCTGTGAACCATTGCCAAAAATGGTGTCATAGAGGAGGAGGAATTAGATAGAGTTTGATCCTATAAAGATATGCACCCACCCATTCCATCAACTAGAAAGCTTAAAGCTAAAGATTCTCCATCGTCCTGCAGAACCCCATCGTTGCCAAAAGCTTCGTCAATGCCTGCAATTGAAACCCTAGTTTTCGATAGCAAACCCATAATTATTCCATTTAATATATTATTAATATTATTATGTTGATATATTATATCAGCATAATAATATTAATATATTTTTATAATATATTATATATAATAATATAATATTATAGTATAATATAATAATATTATAATATAATATAATATATAATATTATAAGATAATATAATATTTAATATATATAATATATTTATTTTTTATATGATTTCACTAGAAACATATATTCATTTTGCTCTGGTTCTTACCATGATAACATGTACTTTTTACTCAAACCTAGTAAAATGTCAAAGCAAAATTTCACATTTTTGGGAAAATGAAAAACATTTTTTTGTCATAACACCATTTTTTGGACCCCCATAATCCTGCACTCACCCATACTTTCATTCTTCTTGTTTCTATTGGTCCATATTCATTCTTTGCATCCTTCACAATGTTCAACCCTTTCCTACTACATCAATATTCACAACTTTGTATGAACAATGCTCCAATATAATGCTATTACTAACCTTGTGTCCATCCATATACACTCCCCCATTTGACCACTCATATATTCCCCCTTTAAACACAAACATTCTTATTGGTTTTTTTAATCGTCTTGATATTTCCCACCAATTGATTGCCATAATGAGTGAGATGGACATTCAAAGGTGTATCAATGATTTTCACAAGTCTCCTAAAAAGGATTTATCGACTGAATAACTATAAAATATTTTAGCCTATGACATGCTTATCTATTGTCAACTAGATTTGCATCACCTCATTTTTAAATGTGTGACAATAAAGGAAACCCATAACTCATAAGCATATTTTTAATATAACATGCTTAGGCTATATTTATGGAAATTTTTTGCTTGCTAAATTATTTCCATGAACTTTGAGATACTATGCACTTAGTTTTATCCCATGACTCATGATTCTATTTATACTTTTCAAAAATTAGCAAATGCTTTCATTCACCATTTTATATAATATTGATTTAAACTAACATTTAATAAGATGTCATAATGTAAACAAGTTTTAAATGAGAATATAAATGGTTATGTACTTAGAAATTCCAAACCACGTTGGCTAGCATAAGTTATCAACCTCTAAGTAATTGTTGTCATTTCATGCCTCTTCTGACCCATTGATTATAGTTGATTCAAGAAATCTTAAATGTGTTCTTATGTTCAAAGAATTCCTCATGTTGTTGTGTTGTTTCCCCCCTTTTTTCTTTAGTAGATCACTTAAATTGTAAATCACCTAAGTTGCAAAAATCCAAAGTTAGCTAAGTATCAAAGTTTGTTAGCACATTATGCAAGTTCTAAAACTAGCGTCGACACCCAACAAGATTTTCATAGCCATGTTGGAGCTTGATGGGCTTTTGATAACTTCTGGGAGGGAAATTTATTTTTCATTTTTATGGAGTTTAGAGATGATTCCAAAACCACTTGATGCTCCCAAAATGGGTTCGATTGTTGATGCAAAGTGCTGACAAAGGAGAGGGAAGGAGATGGACAAATAAATTTGAGGAAGCATGTTTTAAGGGAGTGTCAAAACTTTGGTATGGTTCAAGAAACTCCATAGGCTCCCAAAAATGGTTCAACCTTTAACAAGTTTTACTAGGAATCAAAAGAAGAAAAGGTTGGCTAAGTAGTGGTTGTTGACATATAGAAGGGGTTTAAAACTAGTGTCTAGATTTGACAAGGTTTTCATAACCTCATTAGAGCCTTATGGTACTTTTCTAACCTCTTCAATTTCAAAAGGAAAATATTGTAGCTTATGTGTCAAGGTTTATTTTGAGGTTTTAAAACCTGCCCTAAGTGTGAACAAGCTCTTATTTCCCTCTCAAAGTGTTAAAGGTTCAAAGGGAGGAGTGAGTGATGGAAGAAGTAATCTTAAAAGAAATGCTCTTTGGGGTGTGTGTCAATATTTCCACCTAGTTTTATAACCATAGGTGGGAGCTAATAAGGTTTTAAGAACCTGTCTAATTACTGATGAACAAAGTGAAGAAAGCAAAGGCAATGTCTAGTTGTCAATTATTTGTGGTAGTTCTAGAACCACTTTTGGTTTCCAATACGATCCAAGTTCCCAACAAATATCCAAACATTGAGACAAGGGAAAACCTCCTCTAGGATCCCTAACCCTAGAATTCGAAATTTTCATGTTAGGGCTCGACATGATTTCCATTCTCCTATCTATTTTCTAGGATGATATTGCAACACCATTAATATACCTACAATGCTCACCAACCACCAAATCTGATTGGAACCTAAAAATCATTTGTTTTATGCTCAATCATATCTTATTTATTGCTATAAAACCATATTTCTAACATGTCATTTCCCAAGATTATTTTTAGTGGATTTCATTGGTGGTTTTTTAATCTTTACACAACCCCACAAGCCATCAAATCTTAAGGAATGTTCTTTCATGCATTGGTGGATCAAATCAAATTTTGGAGATGACGTGTGTCTATAGAGTATTGGTGGGAATGTCGGCTAGGGCATTCCATGAATTCATTTTTGTGTCTTCCTTCAAGAGTATAAAGGACCCTGCAACCCTCATTTTGAAAGTTGTTCTCTTAGTTTTTCCGACGATAGAGATAGAAGAAGAGTTTCCTTGTAAGATTTTTATGTTACCTCTGATATTGTAAAAATACTAGCTCAATGCCTTGGAATCAATAAAAATTATTGTTTTCACATGTAGACACCTAAAATTTAACCTTACCCAACCACACCTAGTTTAATTAATTAATTTATCCATTACCCTTATCCTCCCCCACTTTAATTAAATAAATAATTATTATTTATTTAATTAACTTATCCTTCTACATCACCCTTCTCAAATAATTTTTTTATTTAAATAGATATTGAGAGTCACATGACTAAGTAAGACCTTGTTTAGATTCATTGAACCTAGACACCTCCTTAAAAGTCAAAATAAATTTCCATCTCATTCATTCAATTCATATCACACCTCTTAATCCTAGCCAATCACATAAAGATGTTGCCTTAATCCTAATCTTGAACCTAGACCTTATCCCTGTGTCACATGACTATAACTTTGATCCCAACCCTAATCCTCATTCAATCTTAGCCATCAATTAACCAATCCATCTTGGCCCTTGATTTCTCTCATGGAAAATCTATAAATGAGAGGCCTCTCAACCCATTTAACAATCTCTTCTCATCCTAGCCTTGTGTTGTTGAATTTTCTATCTTATCTTTCATTATCTTAGTCTTATGCCATCCATTTGATCTATCATCATATCAGTCCTACTATCATGTTGTTGGTTTGATTAGAAACCACATTCCTCCATCAACACATCAAAAGAGAAAATCAAGTGGAACTAGGGTGCACTCTACTTCAACTTTATATGAGGAGAAAGAAGGGTTTTAGGTGAAGGTATTGTGTGTGCATTGTATTATCTTCCATGGTATTTACCTCTAATATTTTCCTGTCTTCATTTTGACACACCCAGTAGGACTCACATCCCTATTTTAACCTCTTTTTGTAATTTTTTTGAGTTCTTAGTTGCAAGTTCTGATTTGACGCTTGGATCTATTCAATTTAGCACTTTTGTTCAATAAAACCACACTTCTATTGTGACTTTCGATGCCTTCGTTATATCTTGTCATACTTTTGTAGTGACTCACGACGCTTGCATTTTGACTTTTGACACTTCTATTATGGGAAATCGTACCTACATTTTAAATTTTGATGCTTATGTTTTGAGAAAATACGCCTACATTCTATTTGAAATTTTAGTGAGCTAAATCTTGGCTATTTTTTATTGATTTTTGTATTTTCCTAATATTCTTCTTGCAGGTTATTCTAATCCATATTTTGTTAATGTTTTAGATTTTCCTAACATTCTATTTTGCAGAGATTAGGATTAGTCATTAGTTTTTCCTTTAGATCTAGGGTTTTTGCAGAAGCATGCTTCTGTTCTATTCATAGGCGCCTCTATTCTAACTTTCAATGCCTCTATTTTGACTTTCTATGCCTCTATTCTAAATTTCTATGCCTTTGTCCAAATGTTTTGTGCTTGCGTTATGAATTTTCATATCTTTGTTCCGACTTGCTACACTTTTGCTTGACAAAGTCGCACCTTTGCATAGGTAAAATTTTATTTTTTCTATATTTCAACGCTTATGTTATGTTAAAAGACACATTTGCTTGGTCTTGCAGCAACTATGTTTCACGAAGCTACTCTTTTGTTTCAATTTCCTTCATAATTTTTTCAAGTTTCATCTTTTAGCTTATCAAAAGAAATCCTTTGGGGGCTTCACCCTCAAACCCCTATTAGTGGGGGATCCCAAAATTTTATGGTTATCTTAATGCTAACAATCATTTTTTCATCTAACCCCTTGCTGTGCAAATTGAAATCACTTGTCAAAGGCAAAAATCATCAAACTACTAACATATTTTTTGTGGATTTTCTTGTCCAAGGCTTTCTTTTTTTCGCTAATCTAGGCACATTTCTTTTATTAAGGTTAATGAACATTTTTTGATGTGTCTTTGAGTGAGTGGTGTGTATGCTCCCCTCTTGCACCTTTTTGTGATCTTGAGGATAAAAACATCACTTACTCTTTTCTTTTATTTTTATTGTTATCCCAAGGAACCTAATGTGTGTATGCTCTCCCCTTGAGCTTCATGTGATCTTGGATGACCGAAAACACTTAGATCATTCCTTTTAAGAGGCCTACCCAGAGATTTCATCACCCTAGGTGACGACCTCAACTCCTATGTTCTAGCGAAGTATAAAGAGCAGGAGGTGAATCAAAAGACACCTCTCTTGGAAGTGGAATCTTGTCAATCTGGGATAAGCCTCCAAGAACTTTATACCTTGGATATGTGAAGGTGGAGAGTGGGTTACCCTCTTGTTGTGGTTTAACTCCACCAAGCTTTGTTATTTTGTGACTTTTTTTTTGTAGCCCTTTGTGGTTGGTTTCTTTTCGGAGCCCTTCTTTGAACTCTAGTACCTATCTAAAGTAGTTTTGAGTACTATTAATCTTTTTGTCTCTTGCTAATATTAATAGGATGCAGGATTGATTCGCTTGGATTTTAATAGTATTGAAGCAGGTTATCCACATTAAAGTCCAATTGGAATCATCCTATTCTAATATTAGTAGTAATTATGCATGCCATGATAAGTGTGGTCTTAACTACATGTGACAAAAGTCAGTTTTGATTTCCAAGTTAACATACCACAAATAGATCACTAATTTCTTTATTATGCACTTGCCTTGAGTTTGTATCTATGTGAAACAAATGTAAGTGGATAGCATTAGAAAACCTAGGAAATATAACTTGTATGGAGAAGAAAATAACTAGTTTGTAGCCAAATTTTCTTGTAAGAGCAATGCCAACATATAGAAAATTTTGACGGCCATGATTGACAAGAAAAAACACATAAAGAGAATTTAAAACACAAAAGTGTCAGTAAACAAAGAACACATTTTTCCTCATATTTCACCACATTTTATATATTTTAGACTCAATATTATCTATAAAACAAAATTCAAAATTAAAGCAAACACAAAAATATTTAGATAGAGCACAATAGATTCAACACAAGATCCAAGGCACTTAATTGAAAGAGAGATTGCACTTTTAGGCCAGATACAATCAAGGTTTAGAATCTTCATTGAACAACACTTAGTCTTTGGTCATAAAACTAAGTTATATCACTCTTCTTCACAGTTACTTTTTCAAGATAACAAGCATAATTATTAGATTTATAATTCCCTACTATCATTAATTAATCTAGGCTGATTTGTGCTTAATTGATCACCTTTACTTTTATTAGCCTAGGTTAACCCTAAGAAAAGTTTATTTTCCTTTGCACTATTATATGTTCTATATATAATTCAAAACATATTATTCCAAACCTTATTAAGATTCCTAATTTCCACATATTATTGACCTTTTGAAGAAATCAAAATTTCAAACTTGGAAACTATACTACTACCAAAAATCTATTTACTTGTTTAAATAATGGTTCACATGGGCCTCCAAAGTGACAAAAAATGATGTAAAGCATGTACAATTGTCATGACCTTTTTTTGTTCATTTCATCATCACAATTTTGCTAGTATCAGTACTGTCTACTTATTTAGACAATGATCTATGTCATAGGGTTTTCTGATTTTCATCCGTCAAATTCAAAATATGGCATAAGTGAACTCAAACACACAATCTCGTTTAAATTTGCCTCTAAATCAGCCATACAAATGCTTACAATTTCTTTACCAATTAAAGGTTTTATTTTTCACCCATACAAACTCCATCTCCTTTTGATTTTTGTTGTTGTGAGGCCATTGTTGTGAATGGCTGGTGAATATTGTGAATGGAGCAAAGTCTATGAAAACTAGACTATTTATCTGTAACAAGGGTAGGTTTCAGTGTTCTTATTTTTGCATCAGGCTTCAATTGCAGTGGAGTCAATCTGAACCTACAATTAATAGTTACTTACTCTCCCACAAGGCAATCTAAGCCATTTGTGTTGTTCATATCAAACCATCCACTAGTCAATAGTCTATTATGGCTATTGAAATGTAAAACTCATGTGTTTGAGTCTTTTCCATGGGATGAACCCAGCATAAAAAATCTAATATAGAGTAAACACAACCATGTTTCACAAATACAAATGTAGAAGAAACAAAGTCAATTCAACTAAAATATTATTCACAAATAGGAGAGAGTTCTAAGCTCTTGTGACAGTGCAAGATCATGCCACATGTCGAGCTAGCACTTGTTTGTGGATATGAGTTTGTGGGTCCCGGTGGAAAGCGGGAAAGCAGAGGGCTAGCATAAGAGCTCAGTGAATGCATGGAAAGGACTCTATTGCTAATGCACCAAACTGATGTGTTTCTATCGAAATGAGTGTGCCCTAATAAAATATTATGGTTTCCTTGTTTTAGATAGGAGGAAGAGATATATGGTAACAATACCTCAACAAACAAGTTTGGGTATTGAGTAGAACAAAGGTAGAAAATTCTTGTTTATTTGATTATTCTAAGCCCTCTTGCCTAAGAATTGCAGGGCACCATTGGGAGGAAGGGTACATTGCCTCAACTCACCTTGCAAGAAACAACTTAAAGTAGATTTATTTATTTACAAAATGAGTAGAGGTGGCAATGGAAGCCCATGTAAGAGAACCTTGAACAAATGAATGCGTTATTGAAGCAGGTACCATGAATGTGATTTTGTAACTTTGCTTCTCCATTACTTTAGTGAAGGATGAAATTAGTGGACTCGCAGTAACCTCCACTCTAGGGGGTGCCTCGATGTTGGCCATATATGTCAAGTCGCTGCCCCAATGTTACTTACTATTTGTTTGAAGGTGGTTGAGATTGGCATTGTTGTTATATCAAAAAGTGTAAAGAAAGACATGTAATTTAAATTTCTCAAGCGAGTGCTTTCAGGGTTAGTAGGGAAAGCCACATTTATACCTGAGATGACTCGAATCTGGCTAGTTGTGTAGTTTAGGCCACAAAGGTAAGGAATGTAGTCAGCCAGAGTGAGGTAATAGATGAGGCCTGAGTTTGCTACTTTCTCTAGATTTACATGTCTTGCTTCTATAGCGAAAACATTGGTTGTAGTGTTGGTTGAGTTGTCAAGGATTGATAGACCTTTCTTATTGATAACATTTGTCGTAGTCATGAGAACATATTTAATGGTAGCTAGACTCCAGTCTGGATGAGCTACTTTGAGAAAAGTTGTGAGCCTGCTCACATGAGGATAGGACATGGAGGTCCCAAAAATTATATTGAGGTTAACTAGCCTCTGGTCGTCAGTGAGATCCATGAGGCTAATATTTGAAGGACATGCCGAAAAGACATTAACTCTGGGGCCTATCATGCCTGACTTCAAGATCTTTGGATTGGTAGTGCTCGTACCCCTCGACGAAAAGGTTGCCACAATGGGTGCTTCTTTGCTATCGAACATAGTAATATCTATCATTCGATTGATGCCTCTCGAGCCTAATTTTAGTTTGTTTAACAAACGCATTAGCATTGCACGAGGAAATAAGGTATGACAAAATGAGAATACGCACGATATGATGGCACCTATCTTATGGGGCCCAATGGTCAGATAATTTAAGTTACCTCTTTTTATAATATATTATAAAAAGAGGTAACTTAAATTATCTGACCATTGGGCCCCATAAGATAGGTGCCATCATATCGTGCGTATTCTCATTTTGTCATACCTTATTTCCTCGCTATATAATATATAAATAAAATAATATATTATATATTATATAAATAAAATAATATATTATATATTATATAAATAATAAATTATACAAGCATTTAATTAATATTGAATAATTATATAACTAATATTTAAACAACGTTCAAGAATAATATTTAATTATACATATTAATTGTTGGGAAGCTAAGGTAGGAGAACAACTTCCTACACTAATCTTTAGAGGAAGATAATGCAAAACTTTACAGCTTTTTTCAACAGTTACAGAAACTTAAATAGAAATAAACATAAATATCATGCATACCACAACATAGTGATTTACGTGGGGAGAACTCTTTTGGGAGGAAAACCCCACACTCCAAAAGCTACGCAATATATTATTCAAAAATCACAAAGATTACAATATACTTGTAGAGGAAGCTTCTCAGAGGAGTATCACCAATTAGAGATCTAGAGGCAACACGACCACTATCAAACTCTCAGAATACATCATAGTACACAGTTGTAATACAACACCCGCATAAAATAGGGTTGACTTCTAGGGCAAGTCAATCCAACAAAATATCAACTATCAAATCTGAGACCTAATGATGAAAGGTCTAGATTTATACTAATAAAATATACATAAAATTTAGCTTTTGAGGGCGCTACCCCCGAGCCCTTGTCGAGGCACACGACCCTTAGATCCCCCAGACCCCTCACAAGGGGACCCCCCACACCCCTCGTTGCTTGCCTATTAACAATACCTTATATAATTGCAAGGTTGAGACAGTTTCCCAACACTAATAATGCACAATTAAATTGTTGTCAGAGATGTAATCAGTTCAAAATGTTGCATCATTGATCCGCTAAATATATTATATTATATACTATATAGTTTATATTTATATTATTTATATTTATTTAGATTGCAAGAATCAGGTAGCCCCCTTATAAATTGTAGTGTGTTTGGTAAACTTTTTTCACGTGATTGGTGATGTTGGTGCGACACACCCTCTAGTACCACATGGACGACGGGAGACTAGATCTCGTGACCTCTTTCCTGCAACATGATGCTTTAGCCAATCGAGCTAGCCCCCCCACCCCTTTTTTTTAAAGATTGCAAGAATTGGATAGCCCCCCCTATAAACTTCAGTGTGCTTGGTAAAAAAATTTCATGTGATCAATGATGTTGGCACGACGCGCCCTCTAGTACCATGGGGACAGGGGGAGACTAGACCTCATGACCTCTTTCCTACAACATGATGCTTTAGTCAATCGAGCTAGGTTCCCCACCCCTTAATATTTATTTATATTATATTATTATTTAGTTATATTATATTGTTCACAATTATGCTTAGGTTTAGAACTAGTATACATATATTAATAATATATATAAAGAACATTGAAAGTTATCAATACTTAACATTTTTTATTATAATATTAATTAATAAAATATATTAAAAACTAATAATATATATAAAAAACTATTTTTACTATATATATATATATATATATATATATATATATATAAATATTTAAGCATACATATCTTAGTTTGTAATTTTAATCGAAAAGTATTTAAATTGAAAACTATTTATTGGGAAGTTTTTAATTTAAATCTTTTTCAAAAAATAGAAAATAAATAAATTATTTTATGTGCTTGTTATTCTTAAGCAGCACATACTTCCACCTGCCTCATTTTCAATGAAGCTTCAAAAAGTTTAGGAATATTCCTTTGTTGCTTTCACTGTATAACGCTTTCAACGTAATTAAGGTTGGAATTAGGGTTAGACTTAGGGTTAGAACTAGGGTTGGGCTTAGAATTATGGTTAGAAATAGGATTAGGGTGGTTAGAAATAGGGTTAGGGTAGAATTAGAATAAGGAATAGAGTTTGAATTAAATTTCAAATCAGGGTTAGAATAAGGGTTACATTTATAGTTAAAAAAATGTAAACAATACTCTCCTTAATCACACTTTAAAAGTTGTCTAAATGTTAGGGTTAAAATTAGAGTTAGGTTTAAGTTGAGTTAGGGTTAGTGTTAATGTTATTTTTAGGGTTATAATTATGATTAAGATTAGGCTTAAGGTTAGGATTACAAGTAGAGTTAGGATTAAGATTAGAACTAGGGTTAGGCTTACAATTAGGGTTAGGATTAGGGTTAGAACTAGGGTTATGGTTATACTTACAATAAAATTAGGATTAGAGTAACAATTTGAATTAGGATTAGAATTAAATCTATGGTTAGAGTTACAATCAAAGTTACAATTATTATTAGAATTAGAGTTAAGGTTTTAATTATGGTTAGAATTAAAATATATCAAGGGTTAGAATTAGATAAGAACTAAAATTATAGCTCTTCAAATAAAGTCTAAGTAAATAAAAAATTATATTTTTTCAAAAGATTTCATTCTTGACTTTATTTATTTATTTAAGATTTATCTTTATTTACTTTAAAATTATTTAAGAATTATTTTACTCTATATACTTAAGAGTTATTTCGATTTGAACATACTCAATTTCAACTATGTTAGTCATAGTTGCGCTTAATACAAATCAAACTTGGGGTGAAGATCATTCCTAACTATAAACTCACTATCCAATAACATTTGAATAGATTAAGCTTGCAAGACTCTATTGATATCCAACTATTAATAGCTTACCTTTAAATTTTGTAGTTTTTTGGATTTGATTGTGTGCCAATTGACACACAATCAAATCCAGAAAACTACAAAATTTGATGTTATGAATTGTAGAAATCTAATAGCTTTAAGCGTACCTTTGAATTACTATGTCATATCAACTTGTTAAATCGACAACACTTATTTCTATTATTACCATATTGCTATAAAGATAATGTCACTATGTGTCACTTGTTTTGTTTGTATGTTCCAAGAGTTATTTTCTCCGAAATCCATGAGAGGGTATTTGGAAACAAAAACCGACGTTAGGAAAAAAAATGAAATGAAATGAAATATTTTAATGACGTCCAGAGACCAAAGAAGCCTATGGAACCCAAGGAAAAAGAAAGAATCCCCAAAGAAAAAAGGGACAATGTTGCTTTCTTTCCATACACGCAAGAAAATAACAAAACCGCTTTTGTATTTCTTAAACCAATCTCCTTTTTGTTAATACGGGAAATATTTGAGATAACTGGTAAATTATAATTTCAACAAATCTGAGAAAGATATCCCAACGTTCAGGTGGAGTGCAAAAATATATTTCCAATATTAAAACAAAGATACCAAGAATGTCAATTGGAGTATAATCTTAAAACTCTGAAATTAGATTCTTCTTTTGCTATTTATTAGATACAGTTTCAATTTATCCTCTGCAAAATACGTTGCATTTGTGCAAAATGACTTCGATTTCCCGCGGCATTTTCTGCAATTTTAATCAATCGTCTTCGAATTCCAAGGTGGGTATGCTTCGATTTTTTTTCTTTTTAAATCTCGCTTTCAAATTTTATTAGTCAAATGCAAGAATTCAAGTATATGTAATTTTCTTTTCCAAAATTCAGCAAGAAATATTTCTGCAACAAAAGCTCTATAGCGGCAGGAGAAGAAAAGATTCGAAAACACAACTGCGCGAAGTGAAGAAGATATTTGCTCTAGAAAATAATAAAGATTTTTCTCAGCTCCGATCAACGGCTGAGCCGATTGAACGGGTGAGTTAATTTCAGTAGCAGAGAAATAGTTAACTCCTAATCAATTCAGGCTAATTTTTTTGTTATTACGGCATCTCAGGTTTTTTCTGTCGATTATATAAAGAATTCGTGACAAGTATTGTTTTAATATTTACGCGTATAGTTATATTAATCTATTCCAGTTAAAAAGCATGTCCGTCAAATTCAGGCTTGGAGTACGAAAATTTAGAGCATTTTTTCACAAAATTTCCTAAAATGAGATTCACCAGTAAGCAATTGAAAAAAAAACCCAAACCGTAGATAATATCTTTAGATTTGTCAATAATATAATATACATGTAATAGTAGTAAATTTTACATTTTAACCTAGAAATAGATTTGCCAGGTAGCGAACTTTGAAAACTATTCACCGAATTTGCTTTCAAACATACATAATTTTCTGGATTTGTCAATATATAGATATGTAAGCTGTGAATTTTCTTCCTGGATTTCAATATATAGATATACAAGCAGCGAATTTTATGTTTATACTGAAATTTAGATTTGATAGTTGACAATTTTGGAAAACTATTTGCTAGCTTTTCTTCTGGAATGTACATAATTTTGTTGGATTTGTCAATATATAGATGTATAAGTAGTTAATTTTATGTTACTGAGAATGAAATTCCCCAGTTAGCAAATTTTGGAAAACTATTTTCCAACTTTTAAAACTTCTGACAGAAAGTCAAGCTGTATTGTGTAACATATTGTAACCACTTGGTCCATCTAAACTTGAATTTATATCTTTATTTGAAAATGGATAATAATTGGATCGCTGAGCCATAAAGTCTGCTTTATATCTGGAATAATCATTAGCTGGTTAAGGATAGTCTCCAAGTCCTTTTTAGCAATTGGCTCATAAATATTCTGAGTGAGACAACATTTAACCAGAATGTCTACAGAATTTGGTTAGTGTAATCAGTTTTTTCACTTTGTATTTGAGGCTATTATTTTTTATTTTTTAATGTGTAAGATGCTGCCTAGGGGACAGCTCCCATAAATTAAATGAGGAAAAGTTTGCAAAGCCTCAAAAAGAGGTTGGATCCAAAGTTACAAATTATTCACCAGAGACATATCCACCCCTGGAATCATTGAACAGAATATAAAAGAAGCCTTCCATCAGCTCATTGATCCGCCTCTTACTGCTGAGAGAAAAGTGTGGGATGCAGGTTCAGAAAGGCTCTAAAGTCCTCTACATTGCATTTCATCAATCCACTTCTGAAGAGGTGGAAAGATTCCTTAAGATACTGTTATCTCATATAGAAGCTACATTGAAAATGCTCCCAGATTCACCTGCAACAGCTCTCTTATCAAAGTTTGATATAGCGTTTATTGCAGTTCTTTGCACAGGTTTGTGAACCTAGTTGACTGCTGCCAACCTTGCCCACATTTTGTGACCCAAAATGTCCACAACGTTGGTCAGGAAGATTTCCAGTAGCAGGTAATCATGGATATGCCCGCACCCAAGCTTGGCTGAGCTGATGGTGGCTTTGATGGTGCTCTCTGCCTTCTTCAAGCCAATACAAGAGTCTTTGCAGTTGGAGTGACGTTTCTTCATTTTTGCATTCACAAGCGCATTCACTGATTACCAGTCTTCTGGCCATTTTTGGATAAAGCATCTCCTTATAAATGTTGAGAAAATGTCTCAACCTTCTGTCATGTCCCCGCCAAAAAGTGAAAGACTTCATAATGTGCCGAATTTACATTAACAAAGGCAGTGATGAAATTGAGTTAAGTTGGCAATAAGAATCACCGCCCAAGTCTAATGAATGATAATCTAAAATAAAGGGACGTCTCCCTTGTAGAAGTCATCTCCTTTGGGAGAAATCACATCCTCTCAATGAAGAGGCATGAAGGTGAGTGGTATAAAAGAAGATGGAATAGAGAAGTTGAAGTAGGGGAAATGCAATGGAATATCATTTTGAATTTGAGCAGATTTAAAGAAGAAATATATGAGCTAAATGATAAAGATACATAAACAAAGTTCAATGATCCAAATGTCCCCAATACAAATATATACATATATATATTATATTATATATATGTATGTATATATTTGTAATGTATATATATTATATTATATATATGTATGTATATATTTGTAATGTATATATGAGCTAAATGATAAAGATACATAAACAAAGTACAATGATCCAAATGTCCCCAGTGTTGGTGCATACCTCCTAGCTATATCCATCACTTGGCGCATACATTCTAGGTGTCCCCAAATTGGCGCTACATCCTCAAATCTTGGTTGCCAACTGTATGAGGGAGAGCATCACTCAAGCGCTTTTCTGCCAACCATTGGACTTACTGTGGTCCTCCACACATCTACCAAACTTGGTAAGATGGCCCTACCCTTCGATGAAGAGATTGATTTGATAAACCCATAATCATGACCTTCTTGAGCATAGTGTTGTGTCCTACAAATTTGGAGCTACCATACCTTGGTTTCCCTACCTAGTTTGTATACATGGACTACAGTGAACTGACAGTGAAACAGTGGCTACTTACACTACTTTGGCCAAAGAATTCAACACTTTGTACTTTGAGTGAGAGTCATTTGTCCACCCACTTCAAAAGCTTGATTTGGTATTGACCATAAACATAACACACATTTACCCTAAGGTGATAACGTACTTAAATATTCAACAAGGTAATTCCCTTAACCATGGATTACCCTGACCCTAGGAATACCCAAGTCTATAATAAACTGATTATCTAGGTTACACCCTTACCCATGGATTTCCACTAACCCAGGTATAACCAAATTAACTATACAGTATACATATACACAAACTAATGTCTAGATAGGTTATCCCCTTTCCCATGGATTTCCACTAACCCCGGGTATAACCATACTAACCATTCATATTGACATAATCATAAAAGTACTATAAGATAGCAACGAATTCCATCTTATGCATTATGTAAATAGACTTAACGAACTAGTATAGTTCTAATAGCACATAAGCCACATATATTCAACAATATGTTAACATAATCCCAATGATGGGGTTCACTACTTCGGACTCAATTAAGAATCATACATGCATATTCCATACTAGGAATTAACTAAGTTTATCATACCGTGTATTCATAAATTATTCCATACTAGGAAATAGCTAGATCATATAAACAAGCATATCATGCATTCAAACAATCTTTCCAAAATAAAGGCATTATAATCATATAACCTTTCAAACATAAGCAAGGAAGAATAGAAATCAGCATGCCTGGATATAAGTTCCAACTTGATAATGCTGCCTTCCAATCTTAACCTTCACCTTCACAAACGCTACTTCTCCAAAGCACAACTAGCCTCCAAACACTAGCCTCTCACAAATTCTCTCACTAAAATAATTGCACAATACTAAAGCAACTCTCTAACTCTCAAGCTCACTAACTCACTTGCACAGAAAATACAGCAGAATAACGATGGGAAAATCAGAATGAGGAGTAACAAATGATAGGAAGAGCGCCTCTATATATACTAATATTTGAGCAACCAAAGGCTACAAATAAGCTAGCAATTCTGCCACCTTCCTATTCACATGCAATGACTCATTAAACTAACTTACAGGTTTGCAACACATAACAGTTCATAATCTTCTAATGGCTGAGTCGGCCTCTTCATGAGAGACAACAAGACTCATTTACTGAGTCAAAGGACAGCAAGTTGCCTTCTTGGTTTACAAGTCAAATTCCTCTTATATCTTTGCCAAGTTTACATGGACTAAGTCTCATGGTTTAAGCACAGCAAAAAGACTTCTTTTGCATTTCATATTCCTCAGCATTGGCGCCACATATTCACACATTGGCACCCTTAAAGATAGCGTGGTTTTAAGACTTATTCCTATCAGCATTTAAATCATATGCTACATTTAAACTTTCTGCCTTTGTTTATGCATGGTAACTAAATTCATATGGACTTGGTCTCCTTTGCTTATGCGTAGCCACAACAACATAAACACTTTCAGCGCTTACTAATACATGCGCATTCCTTCGCTATTCTTTGTGTTTAAATGTGTTAACAATATTGTTAACTCATGCGCAATATACATACTACATATGCAGAGCTTACATTATGCGCTAATAACATATAACTCAACATTCTCTCTCTCTCTCTCTCTATATATATATATATATATATATATGTTATCATATTTACTTGATTATTAAAATACACCTATTACCAATAGATATAAACATATATTTGTTAGTGTTTCTTAGATCAGATTAAACAATGAAAGCACTTAATATTATTGCAACACATAAGACAATGAACACAACAAGATACCCTAGGAAAACCCTCCTCCTGAGGGAGAAAAACCCAGCAAATAATTCACTTATATATTGTAGGAACAAGAGCAGAAATCTGCTTTACAATACAGGCCCAGCAATAGCCGAATTTGATATAATGAATAATAGCACCTCTCCTAGATGCAGTGATACAAATGAATATGTTTCCCTTGAATTCGGTCTGCTGCTGATAATGATCTGCTACATAAGTCTGCTCTAACTTGTGAATATACTTGTGCTTCCTTGAAATAGGTCTGCTGCTACAAGATGATACACTCCTGCTCAAATGTGAACTGCTGAAGGACTGCTATAGGAAATGCGAATTAGCTTGAATGAACTTGTTGTTATAATGCCAAGAGAAGACCTTGTATATATACAAGAGAGGCGCCTCTTCAAGATAGGTTGGCCACCTTAAAATAAACATAATAAATGACAATTACAAATAAGGTCGGACCAAGTAATAACTAAAGCATGTGAACCATAAAGGGTCGGCCCTTTGCATTTATTAAATATTATAGTCATGAATTAAATAGCCGAATGGCTACTTATTTAATTCATGCTCTTCTCCTTGGAATTCATGCAAAGGAAGTGCAGCCCTAAGCTGCTATAACATCAATACTCCCTCTCAGCTAGGGATGAACTTCCACCTACACAAGACACATCATATCAAAATGAAAACAAAATAGAATATCACCTCATCGTGATATCAACCATCATGGCTACCTCCATAGATGGTATGAACAAGTGCTCATCACTTAATGTGATGTTGTCACCTCAATGTGACTATCACCATGGCTCCTCAGAGGGTGATACACAAGCACAAATAAGTCATCATGGATTCCCTCACGTGATGCTGTCATGGAGTCACACACATGACATCCACCATGGCTCTCCCAGAGGGTGGAAACAAGGGTTTTCACCTCAAATCTCGAAGAGAAATGCATTACCAAGGACTTGCACCTCAAATCTCTCTCAATAGAGAAATGTATTATCAAGGGCTTACACCTCAAATCTCTCTCAATAGAGAAATGCATTATCAAGGGCTTACACCTTAAATCTCTCAAAGAAGAACTCATTAAACAAAGGAATACTGATATTGAGACTCCCTCTCAGCAAGGACTTCATTCTCCACCATATCAAGCTTGTCTCGAAGGTACACAACCACTATCCAAAAAAAAATGCTTGATGAGAATGACTGCCATCTGCTCATTAGTGTTGATATACCTCAACTGAATATCTTTCCTCAATACCATATCTCTGATATAGTGGTATGCTTAGTTTTGTCATGAAACACATGGAAAGACAGAAAGCTTCTCAAAGCTTTGAATAACACAAAGGATGACAGTTGGCTTCAACGATTGTTCAACCAATCCTGCAAGGAGCTTTTGAAGCCACACTACTTCTCGAGCTGCCACAAAAGACTACTTCCTGCTATACCTCAACTGAAACAACATCCAAAGCAATACAACCATGTTCTTTAGGTTCAGTAGGCTCCCTCTGAATCTTCAATCACTTGCATCAACCACTTGTCCTCATTGCCTGCAACGCTTGCCTTAGAGAAATGGTTTCCAACGCACACCTCTGTAGAGATTCAAGGTTGTCCTCTTCGACCGCATCTCAGATCACTCTATTTTGAATAGGTTTGCGGAGCTACCAATTTAGGTTGACTTGACTTGAGCAATTCAGAACTCAATTGCTGAAGAGGTACTTTCAACAATTTAGCATTCGGCCTTGCAACACTACAACCTTTACTTATTCTCAGTGAGTCATAGAACTCCCTCTTAAGGTTAATTCTTCCTCTTCGAATAGATGTCTTCAACCATTCACTTAGTCTCATAGCTACAAGTAGAGTCTCCAACCTTCAACCTATAGGATGCATCAAGCTCTTCTTGAAAGCAATCTCTTATGCTTCTGATTTATCTTGAAATCATTAACAAGAGATTACTCATAGTTCATGGAACTCAACTATCTCAAATAGACATACCATAACTAGGAGCATACATGATTGACTATCTCAATAGCATGAATTAGTGGCTACAAAATAATTCATGAACATTATTCAACTATGCAATACTTCAAAATCTCGAGAGTAATAGATAATTAATTCATCAATCATGACATGTCTTTCTTTCAATTTCTTGGAAGAGCTAATCTCAAAAGACAATCTTTACAATTTAGCATGATACTACTTGCAATTAATAAATCTAAAGAATCTTATCACAATGATCACTATTTACTGGTCACACATAATCCTAAGTAAATAATGTTAGATTTGCACAACTCAACAAATTGAATTTTTAGCCTAGAATAGTAAATACAATCAAAAGAAACAAAGAATACTTATCTCTTAAATATTCTGAAGGGTGGACACGGTATGATACGCTGCTCTTGCGCTTAGTACACAATCTTCACAACTTGAACTTAGGTCCATGACTAGAGTAGAAATTCACTAGAATCATTTTGGGGAGAGGTCTCAATCACATCCGCAAATGAAACATGTTGATTAGGCCTGGTAGGACAATCCTTCGCATAGTGACCAAATTTGTCACATCTAAAGCATTGAACACGAGAGAGGTCCCACTTCTTCTTGAATGTAGGAGCACCGTCTGACCCATTATCTCGATTCCTCTTAAAGAATCCTTTCTTCCAAACTTTTCCTTTCTTCGATGAATGAGAGGCGAGAACATGTAAATCTTCATTCTTTGAACTTTGACCAATGCCCCTTGCCATTAGTCTTGACTCCTCTTGAATGCAGTCAATCCTCAATCGATCAAACTTGGGAAGTTTAGATCTTGCACTGATTCCTTGAATAAATGACTCCCAAGATGAAGGAAGACCATTAAGAGCCAACATGGTCAAATCCTTGTCATCAACAATATGACCAATGGTAGAGAGTTGATCTCTCAATTTGGAAATCTTGATGAAGTAGGTGATGACAAACTCTTCTTCCGCCATCTTAATGTGAAGTAGTTGTTGCTTCAAGGTTAGGGCACGACTGGTGTTGTTGATTTCGTACATCTCTTCCAATGTTTTGAACATCTCCCTTGCGGTATCCAACTTGAAGACAATCGGAACAATATGATCTTTGACGGAATCAACCAACACTTTCTTTGCCCTAGTATCTTTCTTCCTCCACTGCAACATTTCTTCTTCCTCCTCAGGTTCGGGAACTTTTGTTTTCACAAACTCAGCCAAATCATTTTCTTCCAATGTGAGCATGATCCTGAACCTCCATGATGTGTAGTTCAAAATTCCTTTGAGTCTATCCTTGATTTTCAGACCATTCACCATCTTGAGAAATTTAGAAGATAGACTGAAAAAGAATAACGTGAGTGTAGCAAACTAAATCTGATCACGATCTTTTTCACACCCGCTTTGATACCATGTTAGTGTTTCTTAGATTAGATTAAACAATGAAAGCACTTAATATTATTGCAACACATAAGACAATGAACACAACAAGATACCCTGGGAAAACCCTCCTCCTGAGGGAGAAAAACCCAGCAAATAATTCACTTATATATTGTAGGAACAAGAGCAGAAATCTGCTTTACAATACAGGCCCAGCAATGGCCGAATTTGATATAATGAATAATAGCACCTCTCCTAGATGCAGTGATACAAATGAATATGTTTCCCTTGAATTCGGTCTGCTGCTGATAATGATCTGCTACATAAGTCTGCTCTAACTTGTGAATATACTTGTTCTTCCTTGAAATAGGTCTGCTGGTACAAGATGATACACTCCTGCTCAAATGCGAACTGCTGAAGGACTGTTGTAGGAAATGCGAATTAGCTTGAATGAACTTGTTGTTATAATGCCAAGAGAAGACCTTGAATATATACAAGAGAGGCGCCTCTTCAAGATAGGTCGGCCCTCTTAAAATAAACATAATAAATGACAATTACAAATAAGGTCGGCCCAAGTAATAACTAAAGCATGCGAACCATAAAGGGTCGGCCCTTTGCATTTATTAAATATTATAGTCATGAATTAAATAGCCGAATGGCTACTTATTTAATTCATGCTCTTCTCCTTGGAATTCGTGCAAAGGAAGTGCAGCCCTAAGCTGCTATAACATCAACAATATTAAATAATAATATATGTATACATATATTAGTATATATGTATATACGTTTATTCGAACATACCATATACATACATATCAATTATATATTATATACTATATATATAACATTATCTCGATTATCGAATTCAAACACATATATGCACGTACACATTGAATGATGTGTATATATATATACATGTCACTTTTATCCAATCGATACTCCCATACATGTGGGTTACCCGTTCATGAGCATGCGTAGGTACGTCAACCTACGTATACTCATGCCCGCATATACTCATATGTATGAGTTATCGTGGACATTCATATATATACACATATACATTCTATGTATATACCTCATCGACCAACATATACCAAAAAAACACATAAGAAGAACTCTCTTCCTAATGAAAAGACTCAATCATATAGTCAAAATACTCATAAAACAAGATCATAACTAGTAACAAAACATTCACAACCAAGATAGAAGGTTACTTACTATTCACCCAAACTGACTTAACTCAACTTAGACCAACTAAGGTGTGAGTGTGTGTATGCTCTACTAGGTTCATCAGGGTTACCGGACGAAGTTCTTCTCCTAAGTGATACTCCCCCTCTCTTTCGGAGGTTTGAGCCTCTTCCTACATCCAGTTTAGTACAACATAACAGTAGTTAGCCAATAACAATACAATCATATGCATTATATACATCATTGTCAGAATCATTATAAATATAAATTGAATTAAACATTCATTCATCAAATTCCATCAAGATTAATATGCATAACACAATCCATAAACATATATTAAAGAATTTTTAACCTATCAAGGTAAAAGTAAATCAGTAATAACACAAAGGGGTGTAACATATTTATTCTTAAGTTCAATATTTATTATATAATTTACTATGGAATTTTATGTTGTGTAAGTGTCTCTTAAGGAAAATTCAGGCGTACTCCAAGTAGGGGACATTACAATTGGTAACAGAGCCTTAATCCTGCCAACCTGGGGGACAAACTTACATTAACCGCCATTCAATTAGGATTAACTATTCAGCCCTCTTCTTAAGTAAATCAAAAAAAAAAAATCAAGTAGGCCAATGGTGCATTTCTATATGTGTGTGCCATTCACATGTATGCTTTGTGTCTTACGTGTATACTTTGTGTCTTACGTGTATTTATGTGCATACTTCATGTCTTACATGTATTATGTGTATGCTTCGTGTATTGCATGTATTTATGTGTATGCTTTATGTCTTACGTATATCTATGTGTTTGCTTCATGCCCGATGTGTCTTCAGCAATACTAACAAATTAACTTATTTAAAATTAAATTATTATTAGAGTTGTAACTATTGAGGTGAAAAGGTGTGACTTTCTCAAACTTGAGATATAAAAGGGAGGGCATCTCATTTGAGAAAGACATCCTTAACATCTTTGGAGAATTCAATTGAGAATAGAACCTTAAGTGATTTTGCAAGTAAATTAAATTAGGCTCTCAAGAATAGTGATGATGTAAGAAGGGATGTGAATCCTAATGTGAAAGGTGGTGACTCCTCCTTTATAATGAAGGATGGTAACTCGATTGTGAAAGGTGGTGACTCCATCAAGAAATGGATATAAAGGATAAATGAATTCATTGACATTCAATAAGTAATTAAATCAAGCAATAATCTCTCATCTATTCATCAAGAAATCAAGCAATCAAAATATCAAAAAATTTCCCAAGGAACAATCAATCATAACAACTTAACACAGTTAATGATAAAATCTAACGATATTTTCAAATAGAAATCCACATGTTTCCATCACTAGTTGTCACAAAAATTTAGGCATAACTAAGATACAAAGATGGACTAAGATTATCTTACTTTCAAGCTTCAAGATATAAGTACACTGAGATATCGTCTTGACCTAAGATGGTCAATCTCTTAAAGGCCAAACAATAACATTAAAGTTCACAAAAATATTCCGAAACAATCTACAATAATTTATCTAGAAAGTTTGTCTTACCCAAATACCCCATTTGAAACATCATAGAGTGAATTATTATCAGCATGCCTAGTTGGAATTAGAAATAATAATAAAAATCTAAGTCTAAATTCAACCAAACCCTAATATGCCAAAACAATATTTTTGAGCAAATGTAATGAAGACAACTCAATTCTTTAGGAACATGCAAATAACAGATTTTTGACTCTTAGAAATACCTTAGGAGAAATTTTGGAAAGAACCATGGGCACTATAATTTGAGGTTTGTGTTTTGAGATTTATCGTAGGATATATTCATCAAGCTTCATTGTGGCAGTAACACAATTGTTCTAATAAAGAGTAAATTGTTCTATTCATTTTGAACAAGATCAAATGTACAATCAAGTCCATATCACATATATTGAAACAATGGCAATACAATCAAGTCCATACCACATATTACCCACCTTGTAACCTACAAAATTGATCTAGTGAACTTTGTTTTGCGGACCAAATTCATTTCTATCTAGAGTAGATCATTTCATCCAAGGGTCTTCTTCTCCTAAGTCCCTTTCTTGATCAGAGTAACTCCACATTCATGATTAAAAATCAAGGACATCAATATTAGGCACATTAGACAAATTTGATGCAAATCAAGTTACACCCAAAGTTGCTACATAAGTTCATATTAAGTTACATTGTGGGCCCATAACCCACAAAATCCCAAGATCATTCGCACCTCAAAACTTGGTTTAAATGTTTATGTGAAATGAAATATACTTTGTCTAAGGGAAATTGTCATTTGATTGTTTAGAGAGGATACAACATGTAGCAAAGAACATCTAGATCCTTTTACTCAAATGTAAAAGTGGTTTTGCACAAAGGAGTGGGATCTTGATATTCACAACATTCCCATGATGAAGGATGCCACATTTTTCTATCATTATTGATTTCAACAAGGGTAGTAAATAATTTGTATCATTGCCCAGGATCTTTGTGGTAATGAAATGAGAGAAAACTTGTCTTAAATAATAGGTCTTGCCAATTTCCAACTCTTGGTTTTGTTGTTGAGAGTTAATTGGGAAATAGTAGTACATGAGTCAGAAGAATATTGGACAATAAATTGTCCTCATACTTTAGAGGATGGCATTAACCTTATTGGTAGTCAAGTTGAGGCAAGTATCCTAGCAACTACTCCTCAAAGACATCATTGTAGCATGAAGTCAGACATAACCAAGACAATTACCACTAGCATAGAGTTTCAATTCTTAATTATTAAAGTATCGCAACTGAAGCTAATTACATCACAAAAAGGAGCAATGTCTAAGAATTGCAAATATCCATCATTAAGACCATCATTGCTTGAGGACAAGCAATCTTGGGAAGGGTGGACTGTTATGTCCCCGCCAAAAAATGAAAGACTTTATAATGTGCCGACTTTACATTGACAAAGGCAGTGATGAAATTGAGTTCAATAGGTAATAAGAATCACCACCCAAGTCTAATGAATGATAATCTAAAATAAAGGGATGTCTCCCTTGTAGAAGTCATCTTCTTTGGGAGAAATCACATCCTCTCAATGAAGAGGCATGAAGGTGAGTGGTATAAAAGATGGAATAGAGAAGTTGAAGGAGGAGAAAATGCAATGGAATATCATTTTGAATTTGAGTAGATTTAAAGAAGAAATATATGTGAAAGTGAATTTTGATAGCAGCAGATTGGGAAAAGGAATACATTATAAGAGATCTATTGGATTAATTATTATTGCCAAGAATATATTTGGGAAGTAATTTTACTATAATTACAAATATATGCATACATATATATGTCCATATAAAGTGATTATTGTAAGATTGAAATTAAATTAGAAATAATTGTCTATATATATATATTTATATGAAGTATATATATACATATATATACATTATATACGATCCTGCAATAATGATGCTTGCAGCAATTAGTAATCCTTATTAGTAATTATTCATTTGATTTAATCTAGTAGTTTCCCTATAAGCAATCAGGCATGGATTTGCGAGGAAACATGCTAGGGAAGGGCGGTATAGGTTCTCTCAATGTAAGAATGCCACCCTATGTTGGATGGAATTGTCTTGGTTGGATGTTTGTTAGTTTTATGATTAGAAATACAATAAGCAGAAAAATCAACACATGAAATAATAAACACAGTGATTACCCTGGGAAAATCCTCCTACTCGAGGGAGAAAAACCCAGCAACAATATTCTCTTATATATTAGAAGAAAAGTGCAGAAAAGTGCATACAAAATCAAGCCCTAGAATAGGTAGAGTCTTATACAATGAGAAATAGCACTTCTCCTTGAAGCGAACCTTAAATGCACTAATGATAACACTTCTTCAAAGTCTGATTTGCTGCTAGGAGGTGAACTGCTGCTGAAGATATTCGAATTGGAGTGAATTGATTGCTTGATCAAATGAGAGGACTTCATTCTCTTTATATACAAAGTTGGGCGGCCTCCTCTCTAGGTTGGCCCTTAGAAAAATATAATTTATTTATGAAGCAAAGGCCGACCTACCTTTAATTAAGATAAAATAGCTCCCGAAGCTATAAAACACTAACACTCTCTCTTAGCTAGGGAGGTATTTTTCAGATATCCTTGTCATGGAGTCTCTCAACATGACACCCACAATGGCTACACCCATTTGTGGAAAACCACATCTCAGTTTCAGAGATGTACAAGAGTTTATCATGGAGTCTCTCAACATGATGTCCACAATGGTTACACCCATTTGTGGAAAACACATCTCAGTCTCAGAGATGTACAAGGGTTCATCACTGAGTCTCTCAAACATGATGTCGTCATGGAGTCTCTCAACATGACGTCCACAATGGCTACTCCCATGTGTGGAAAGAAACACATTTCAATCTCAGAGATGTACAAGGGTTCATCACGGAGTCTCTCAACGTGATGTCGTCATGGAGTCTCTCAACATGACATCCACAATAGCTACTCCCATGTGTGGAAAGAAACAAATCTCAGTCTCAGATATGAACAAGGGCTTGCACCTCATATTTCTCCGTCTCAGAGAAATATACAAATATACACTACAAGGGCTTTCACCTCATATTTCTCCGTCTTAGAGAAATATGCATTACAACAAATCTTCATGATGATGTGACTCCCTCTGAAGCTCCAAGTACTTGCATCAACCTCTTGACCTCCTCGTCCAAGATTGCCTGTAATGCTTGCCTTAGAGGAACGGTTTCCAATGCACACCTCTGGCATTACTGACATGCAAGAGTCCAGGACTGTCCTCCTCAAGCACATCTCAGATCACCCTATTCTAAATAGGTTTGCGGAGCTACCAATTTCAAATCCAGGTTGACTGTCTTGTGCAATTTTGTTTTCTACAGTTGAAGAGGTCTTCCAAGGACTTTAGCACTGGCCTTGCAACACTGCAACCCACTTAGCTGACACCTTCACTTCTTCTCAGTGAGTTACTCTAGTTCCTCGAGACATAGGACTCCATTTGCTGAACACAAAACTCCCTCTGAATGGCAGGAGAGTAATCGAGGGATGAATCCATATCCATTTTCTCCTTGATGCATCCTGCATTTTAAAGAGATTAATAATAGTTCATAAAATTAAACTACCCCGAAGAGGAATATACAGACCAATGCTAGTAGCATACATGATTCATTATTCCCAATGTTATTGCATGAATTATTATTGACTACATGATTTATTTATTTTTAAAATTCATGATCATTATTCAAAGGTACAAACATAAAATACTATCTCTTTATTGTTGATCAATTCAGCGATGCCTTTTCAGATTTCAATCTCCATATCTTTCCTTGCTATCAGCACCATGGTCTCTTTCACCATATCAACCACCACTATAACGATCCCCTCCAAGACGATCTCCACGACCCGTACCAGCATGCAAGGATAGCATGAAGAAAAACGGAAAAGTTGGGAGTTGGACGCTATGTGTTGGTTGGTGATCATTGAGCATGCATCATAGCCTTACTACCAACACCCAAGCCGTCGTCACCCATGCAACTTGAAGCCAAACCAACAGTACCACCCAACTCACCACCATCGTGATCCACCATTGAGTTGCATTAACCGAAGTGCTACCTCTAACCAACTTCTTCAAAAGATTGAACAAGCTTCAGTTCTCCGCTTGTATTTTATACCACTTCTTCCCTTGATTGAATAATCGCCCAGACTTCCAAATGCTCGATGGCTATCAAGAGTATTCTGGCTACAACCAACTGGAGCAACAATCTGTTCAGATTCGTTCACAAGCATCATTTGACTTTGTCGCTCAAATAAACTTCACCAGTTGCTTTCCCATCCACGCGGTGGATGAATGTTGACCCTCTTCTCCAATCAGATCTGAAACTCTTTACAATTCTACTCATAGGTCTACAGGTATTTTCCCTTTAAGTTCTACATAAAATGTCCTTCAATTCTGCAATAGATAGTCTTTAAATCTGCAACAACTCACCCTTGAAAATCTGCACTTAAGTCTACCACAATTCACCTTTTAGGTTTGCAAAAATTCGCCTCAAGGTTTGCTCTTAAATCTGCTAGAAATCGCCCTTTAGGTCTTAAAAAAAAATCGCCTTCAAGACTGCTCTTAAAAACACCTTATTATCTGCTTCTAAGGTATGCTCCAAATCCTCTATCGATGGAATGATATTTAATGAAGAATGCTTAAACAAATCTGATTAGATCTTTTCTAAACTCACTCTGATACCATGTTAGTTTTATGACCAGAAATACAATAAGCAGAAAACTCAACACATGAAATAATGAACACAGTGATTACCCTGGGAAAACCCTCCTACTCGAGGGAGAAAAACCCAGCAACAATATTCTCTTATATATTAGAAGAAAAGTGCAGAAAAGTGCATACAAAATCAAGCCCTAGAATAGGCCAAGTCTTATACAATGAGAAATAACACTTCTCAAGTTGGGCAGCCCCCTTTCTAGGTCGGCCCTTAGAAAAATATAATTTATTTATGAAGCAAAGGCCGACCTACCTTTAATTACGAGAAAATAACTCCCGAAGCTATAAAATACTAACACCTGCCACTTGGGGCTAAGGGGGTATGAGCACACCCTTGGGCTTAATTGAGGTGAACGATGTATAGGTTCTCACAATGTAAGAATGTCACCCTAAGTCGGATGGAATTGTCTTGGTTGGATGTTCCTGCCACTTGGGGCCAAGGGGGGTTATGACCACGCCCTTGGGCTTACTTGTGATGAACAGTTTTTCTAGCGCCCTATCATGCATTTCTCTCCAATCTCTACCAGGATTGGTTATTGAAAAGAGTCTATAGATTGGATTCAAATTTAAGTTGTTATTCATTATTTCATAAACGTTAATAGTTCATTTATTCTTAAGTTCACTATTTATTATATAATTTACTATGGAATATTATTTGTAAAACAATTTTATGTTGTGTAAGTGTCTCTTAAGGAAAATTCAAGCATACTCCAAGTAGGGGACATTACACCTTGCTTTGACCATATTTGTATTTAATTATTAATTGGAAATTTGTAATTATCTTTTAGCTGTCATGAAAGTTGCTAAATGCAACTATGAATTGTAAAGTGTTTTTTAGTTTTCAAATTAGAAAGAGCATGAAAAAGGGGAAGTTAAATGTGAGCTTGAAAAAGATAAGGAAGATTTTTTTGTTTTTCATGAGCACATTACTAAAAGGCGGATACGATCATGAGTTGGAAGAGGAAGTTTCTTAATTTTGTGATTTGTGTCTAAATGGTTTTAGAAACCATTCGTGATTTGTGGTTTCTCATATGCATATATATTTAGTGCTTGAGTTGAAGGAAAAGCAAGTTAATTTACAGGTTGTTGAAGCAATGAAGTGTCGTAGTGATTTAGAGAGAGAAATATTGATGTAACTCATTTGAAGGATTAATACAAGTCTTCAATCTCTTTGGGTGTGGATTTTTTTCCCACAAGGGTTTTTCCACATAATTCTTAAGTTATGGTTTGCATTTATATTGTAATCTTTTTTCATCTATGATTTATTGCTATCTGTTTATTTGGATGCATAAAATTATCTACATATTTTTACCGTAAAGTTTTATCCTGATTTTCAACGTTTGGTATCAGTGTTTTCTTGCAATTTCAGATTCAGTGTGATAAGAGATCATGGCTAGCTCATCTCGGTTGGACATTGAAAAGTTCAATGGTACTGGGTATGAGCTTTGGAAGTTAAAGATGGAGGATCTCTTGGAAGAAAGAGATCAATGGATTGTTGCTAATAAAGAGAAGAAACCAAATAGTGTGTCAGATGAAGATTGGATTAAATTAGATAAAAAGGCACGCGACACTATTCGTTTGTGTTTATTTGATTTTGTTCTATTAAATGTTTCTAATGAGACTACTGCTTATAAATTATGGAATAGAATAGGAGAGATATACCAAACTAAGAGTCTCATTAACAAGTTATTTTTGAAAAGAAGTTATATTCTCTTAAAATGAATGATAGAGACTTGATTGTAGAAAACTTGAATTCATTTAATCTAATCTTGAGTCAGTTATAGTCAATTAATGTAAAGATAGATGAGGAGGATAAATGTATTTTATTATTATGTTCACTACCTAAATCTTGGGATAATCTTATTGTTTCAGTTAGTGATTCTTTTTCAAATGATCTGAAGTTGGATGCCCTCGTTGCCACTCTACTTTCAAAGGAAATGAGGACTTCAGAGGGGTCTAAAGATGCATTGCATGTATGAGGTAGATCTAAGGAGAAAGGTAAGGACAAGAAGAAAGGTGAAAAGAACAAGTCTAAGGATCATTCTAAGTCCAAGGGAAGGTCAAAAACACCTGGTAAGAGTAGATTGAGGTGTTGAAATTGTGATAAAAAATAAAATGAAAAATAATGATGATTCCTCTGCAGACAAATCCTTTGATGAACAAATCCTTTGATGATGAAGCTATTGATGCTTTTATTATTTCTGCTAATATGACTTATGATGACTCTTAGTTAATAGATTTAGGTGCATCCTACCACATGATTCTTCATAAGGAATTATTTTCAACATATTCAGCTTATGATGGTGGGGAAGTTTTCCTAGGGGATAATAGCACACGAAAAATTGTAGGCCGAGGGGAGGTCAAACTGATTTTCAGTGATGGAAGGGTTAAAACACTTAAAAGATGTATTGCACATCCTTGGTTAAGCTAAAAATTTAATTTTTGTATCTAAAATGAATGATTCAAGGGTGCATGCTACTTTTGAAAAGAGTGGTTGCAAGTTAAGTAGAGGGAATTTGGTTTTAGCTAAGGGTAATAGGTGTGGCACCCTATTTAGACTTGATGCTTCTACTTTCTATAACTCTGTTAATGTAACTGATAACTTTGTATCATGTAAGTTGTGGCACCACAAGATGGGTCATATTGGTGAAAAGGGTCTCAAAACCCTCATAAATAAAAAAATGGTTGATGGTTTGGTAGGTTACTTTGCTGATTTTGATTTTTGTGAACACTGTGTGTATGGAAAGCAACATAGAGTATCATTTAATCTGGAAGTACTAGGGCTAAACAAGTTTTGGAGGTGATTCATAGTGATGTCTTTGGTCCCATGGATGTACCATCTATTGGAAAGTCTTGCTACTATGTTTCCTTTATTGATGATTATTCTAGATATTCATGGGTTTACTTTTTGAAGGAGGAATCTGTTGTTTTTTAGATATTTAAAGAATTTAAAACACTTGTTGAGAAACAAATAGATAGAAAAGTAAAGGTTTTAAGAACGGATAATGGTGGTGAATTTTGCTCTAGGGTCTTTGATGACTATTGTAAGCATGCAGGAATTGTTAGGCAAAAAACAACTCCATATACCCCACAACAAAATGGAGTGGCAGAGAGGATGAATAGGATTTTAATGGATAGAGCTAGAAGCATGTTGAGTAGTGCAAAACTTGAACAATGTTTTTGGGCTGAAGCAGTTCACACTGCTTGTTATCTAATTAACAGGTCACCTACTTTTGCTCTTGTTGATAAAACTCCCTATGAGGTATGGATAGGTACACAACCATTAGTTTCTCGTTTTAGAGTTTTTGGCAGTGAGGCATATGTTCATGTTCCTAAAGAAAAATGCTCTAAGCTTGATTTCAAAGCTAACAAATGTGTTTTTGTGGGTTATGGTGAGAACATTAAGGGTTATAAGCTTTGGGATCCTATAGCAATGAAAATGTTATATTCTAAGGATGAAATTTTCAAGGAGCTTAAGAAATTTAAAAATGATGAACAACCTCATATAAAGCCTAAAAAAATGGTGCATTTTGATCTTAAGGTTGAACCATAGAAAGATACACATGTAGAACAACCACAAGAAGATGCACATGTAGAACAACATGATGAACATGAAGGTGAAGAAGAAGGATTAGAAGAGAATTTTGAAGAGGAACAACCAGAGCATTTTGTTACACCTCTAAAAAGATCCACTAGACAACGTAAACCTATTGATAGGTATGGATATAATCCATCTGATTTTCGTTGTGTTTTTGCTTTATCTTGTACTGACAACAAACCTAGATCTGTGAAAGAGGCCTTATCTTTAGATGAGCATGATTCTTGGTTAGAGGCAATGAAAGATGAAATAAAGGCCTTGGACAAATGTGACACATGGGATCTAGGTGAGTTGCCTAAGGGGAGGAAAGCCATTGGATGCAAATGGGTATTTAAAAAGAAATTTAAAGTAGATGGTAAGCTGGAACGGTACTAAAGTATAATGAACATTATCTTATGTAATTAGTTATTAGTTTATAGGTAGTTGTGCATTTTAGTTATATTCCTAAATCTATATATACAACAATGTAATGGAAAATGTAAGGTAGAATGAAAGCAATTGAATAATTCCAAGATTTATATCTTTTGTTGTGTTTTTTTAGTTTGTTTGTAATTTTTTAATTCCATCATTTGGTATCAAAGCTAGGATAGGAGCCCCAAGCACCAACAATGTGGCTTAAGGGGTGGGTGGAGGGGCGGTGTGGAAATAAGCCACACCTAGACCGACGATGGGCTAGCCAAAGAGGGCCAGTAGCTCAGTTGGTAGAGCACACCAACAACAAATGGAAGGTTCTAGGTTTGAATTCTAGCTGGTCCATATGAGTCTAAAGCATGGAAGGGAGGTTATTGTGTGTAGGCACTCTAGTTTATTCCTTGTCAGTCTAATATGCCAAGGAAGTAACCATGTTGCTGGGAATGAAAATCAAATAACTCTTGGCTCTTGGCACACAAAACAATGAAGAATGGGGAGTCCAACTTCAACGGTCACATTCCTCAGCCACAACGATGCTAGTGTAGGTTTTTATCTGAGGCCACACTAATCATTGAACTATTGAAGAAAGATAAGCATGCGGCTTAGGAGATGTTAGTGTGAGCGTTGCCAATGAAAAGAGGAGATACATGAGTGTAGAAATAAGGTAGTCATAGGCAATTACAAGCATATCATATGATTGAGGACATTGAGGAGAAGAATAATGCATATAAGCGGTAAACCAAATGTTGGTTGGAAAAGATGAGAAGTGATGAGAAAGGCTTGATGTTGGGTAAGCAAGATTGTTGCCACATGACTCCAAAACTTTTTGAAGATGTTGAACCATGTGAGGGAAGAGTTGTTTGAGTTGAGATAGCCGATGAATGTGTGGTGTGGAGGATATAAGCTCTCTAGTGGCAGAAGTATCAAAGTTGCAATGGCAAAAAAGTCTTGATTAGGAGGGCTATTAATATAAATTCTCAAACATCACCAATGCATTAAATGGTGGCTTGAGAAGACTACAGTGCAGGAGGAAGAATTAATAAATGACAGGAACATTTCCAGCATAGAAGAATCGACTAGGAATTTGGTATGACAACAATGTTTGTTGTTTCTTTTATTGGTTTGAAGCAATAAAGAAGTGAGAGCATGTGAGATCTATTGGTGTTTTCCCATTGAGTTTAAATTTGGTTGCATATTAAAGATTGAAAAAATATCTAAATATTTTTAAGGTGTCATTTCTTTCTTAATAGCATTTCAAAAGAAATTTTGAAAAATTAGTGAATGTTTGAAAGGATTGCAGCATTAAAATTGGTTAGTAATTCAAAGAAGTGGAATTAATAAGGAGTTAATTCTATTTTTTGTGGGGTTTGTTATTTTTGGTATTGTATGCATTGGAGTAATAAGAAAAATAAGGGTATGTTTTATTTTTGGAAGTATAAGGTTGAATAAATGAGAAAAGTTGGTAAAAGAATAAAGAAGGAAAAAGATGTTTTAGAAGAACTATTGGAAGTTCATGTAACAACCCCCAAACCGGGTAAACAAAATTTTTCTACATTTCACTTCAAACATATAAATGTAACAAGTATCAAAGACATTACAATAAAATGCTTCCTTTCTTTATTGATAAATACTTGCAAGTTTACAATATATATTTCCACAAGAATTCCATTTTCATTGTAAATATAAATCAGAGTACAAAAGTAAAACATTTACATACATAGCTCGTAAGCTTTTGCACAAATAGTAGTAAGACAGTCCAGGTTCCCTTCCTTTCAAATCTTGGTGTATCTGTCGCCTGCTGTGGAGGAGAAACATCACTCAAGCGCTTTTCCACCAACCACGGGCTGTTAATGCGGTCCCCCACACATCTATCATTCGATAGATGGCCCTCCCTTCGAACGAAGAGATTGGTAAAGTAACCGGCTGCGACATCCCAACTGAGCATAGTGTTGTGTCCTCTACATCTAGAACTTGCTATTTCACAATCCCGAACTAGCATGATGGATCACAATGAACTGACAGTGTAGTCTCAACTATCTCACATCTAAGTGGATGTCGTACCTTCCACTACTTTGGCCAAAGTATTCTCATTCAGTACTTCGAATGAAGGTCATCTATCATATACACTACTTAGGGCCGATTTGACTTAAGGCTATCTTACACTACGCATAGGTATCGTCCTTTACTTTTGGATAATCTTTTATCCCAGACTAACCCACAACATTTTTCTAAGAGATTTACACAAGATATGTATATCTTGTTTCAGATTACCTACCTTTAGACATTCTACTTCAATAGCTACATAAGGGAGGTATATCCTGTTTCAGACAACCTACCTTCAAACAAACTACTTAATCAGGAATTGAAATGCAGTCAACAAGGGTCCCTCACGTAACTCCTAACATGGAATTCTTTATCCATGGAGTACATAGTTTTTCCTAGTTAACCTACTAACTTTAAAGCTTTAGACTACCTTGGTACTGGTTCCATCCTCGACCTAGTATTTAATAACTAGCTCCTCTTTTCCTTTATATAAGGAGATCAAACAGTATTCAAATAAATACAATTCATCAAGTAAAATTCTATTAAAAAGTATTCCATCATTTTTATAATTTGAACAAGTTATTCTTTCATATACAAGTTATTCCTTTCCAAACAAGCTATTCGTTTATAAGCAAGTTGTTCCTTTATAAACAAGCTATTCCTTCTTAACAATCCTTTCCTATGAAATTAAGCTATTCCTTTTTAACAAGCTTTTCCTATGCAATCAAGCTATTCCTTATGCACTCAAAATTTCTCTATGTAATCAAGCTAAAATAGGAAACATAATTTCTCTTGTAATTGCCTACCCTACTTCATACCACAATGCAAAGCAATGCATAATTTAAGCAAGAAGATTTTTCTAATTTCAAACTAACAGAGATGTTAAGAAAAACTCTCATGCCTTTTTTCTTGCTGTTGGCAAATGCTTCCTGATTCCGTAGTGGCAGTCTGGCAGCTTCTTCTCTTTCTTCTCTTTCTAATTTCTAGTACTACTCCTCACAATTTTGGTTTCTATAGAGGTTTTGTATTTATGCTTGCAGCATATAAAAACCAGTCTCTCAGAAATGGCAATGGAATATGTAAATTGGCTATCAAACAAATGTGACTACAGAAATGACAAAATATGGCTCTCCAAAAAGGAATTTGGATTTAAGCAAAAGCAGATAAGAAATTCGTGTAAATGGCAATGAGAGAAACTCTTATTTATAGGTTTCGAATTCTCATGCCTGCTACATTTTTGGCATGAGAATTCGACACCTTTCTCATTGAAAATGTCAACTTATGCAGTGGCAGTAATCTAGCAAGATACTTAGCAAAAAGGAGAGATGATTCGACCTAAATCATGAAGAATGTTTCCACTCTCACATGGTAAATTACGAATGACAGACACCTACAGGTGTATTCACCATAGGCACCCAAAAATGGCGGATTTATCCCAGGTAAGAAAACGTCAAAAGAAAAAACGCAGCCATCTGGCTTTCATTCCGCCCCTCCACTTGCATTTCCAGTTTGGAGATACTGCAGGTCGCGACCTGGTCTCCTGGCGTGAGTAGCTGCGCGCAAGTTCTCATAAATCCAAACTTCCATTTCCAACCATTTACAGTTTTACGCATTTTCCATGGTTCGTGATTTTAAGCAAAGCTCAAGGTTTAAAAATGCATTTGCTAAACCTTTACAAAAGACTTATAATGTTTAAACATTTAAAATCTTTATGGCATATTCAAACGAATTTCCCAAAAGACTATAGAAGTCGAATTTATTTTCTTTCTCATGGTAAATACATATTATTTGCCAAATGACTATACAAGTCAAATTTAATTATTTTCCAAGGTAATATTTATTTAAAATATAAATAAAATGTTATATTTATATTTTGCATTATATTAAATATATATCCTATTATAGTTTTATTTACCATATTTAAATATATATATATATATATATATATATATCTATATTTAAATGTTTTAATATTTAAATATTACTATAGATATATCTATATATTTATTCCAGGTAAAACTATAATAACGTTTTATATTAAATATATATATAAACACATTCATATTTTTACATTTAAATATATATATACATATTTGTATTTAATTATCCAAATACATGTATTAAGGGCCAGTCAGCGTACCCTTAATACACCTGTTTGTACAAACATGTATATATACATTTAATTGTAAATTCTAGGCATCAATATAACGTTATAACAACATTATAGAAAGTGTGCATATGTTTATAGGTGTACCAGTCATGTATACGTATCCGTATGTATGCCATGTCGACACATGTGTATGGCATAATAATTGCCTATCATACATCTGTATCGACATGTCATACATGTTGTTACGTACATATGAGTGGTACATGTATACGCATATACATCCTATCTATACCACACTTATCAGCTCACATTTCACATTCAAGGCTCATAGAATAGTAAGTCAGACAACAAGTAGCACCACTCATAAAGCATAAAGAAGTAATCCGAAACTCCTAAGCCTAAGGATGACTTATCGAGATAACTCAATCTGACTCAGTTCCCAAAACCCTTAGTGAAGTGTGTGTATGCTCAATTTGATTAACTTTACCGGTTACTCGACCAAGCCCCTCTCCCGAGTGATGTCTCCCCTCCGCCTAGAGGAATAGTTCCTATTCCTGCATCCATAGACATACAATCTCGGCAGTTACTTGTTCACAACATCAACAGTATACAAAACATCTCAAGTTTAGAATATTCATAATTCAATACTATGCATGCAACATTCATCAAGGATAACATTGATAGAAGTATCAATCAAATGAGACAATCATTTAAATAGAGTACATTCATTTTGATAACAAAAACATGTTTTATTCATCTCAAAGATTCAAACATTACACTCAATTGCCCTATGCAATAGTAGCTATACAATCGAGGTGTAACAATTCAACAATCTAATTCTACATTAATAGAAAACCTTAAGGAAGTTCACAAGAAAAGATATGAATATTTGTGTGGAACACATAATCTTGAAAACGAATTGGACAATGTTAAAACAAAAAATGGTGAATTAGAAGATAGATTAAATTTGTTTGAAGAAGTTCAAAAGAAGAATGATGTTTTGGAAGAATAGTTGAAAAAGTTAGAAGAGAAAATTGGATTATAGAATGATGAGATATCTAGGTTGACAGAACAAAATAGTCAATTAGATCAGTTGCTTGCATCATGTCAAAAGGAAAACGAGTGTTTGAAATCAAAACCATTAGTTTATAATGTTTCATGTGGCACAAAAGATTTGTGTTGTTCCTTTGATAAATCAATTGGTTTGTGTAATATCACTGAAGTTGTTTTTGATGAAAAGTGTAAAGACAAAGATGATAATATGTTTGAATTTGAAAATCTTGTTAGTTGTAATGAGAAGAATATTGGTTTCAAAATCATGAAAAGAATGGGATATAAAGGTCACGGATTAGGAAAACATGGACAAGGAATCACAGAGCCACTTGAGTCAATTATGAGGCCAAAGTATGAAGGTCTTGGTTATGTCATAGGTGAAGGGAATGATGTTACAGGTGTTATAGGTTCTAACAAGTTTGTTCAAGGAATGCAATGTGTGCAATGTTCTCATTGTAAAAGGGAAGGACATACAAAGGATATGTGTTGGAATATACATCCTTGTATCATATGCGGTTTAAAAAATCATTCTGAAAAGATGTGTTGGCATAAAATGTGGAAAAATGAATATATGATATAATATATGCAAATGAATTGTGGATGGAATCATGGATCGAATTGGGAAAAGATTACAGGTATGTTCACAAGATTGTACAAGTATCAATATTCATAATCAAAGATGATAGTAATCGAGCAAGGTTTGGTGGTTTGCAAAGAGTGACAAATATTGTCTTGTAAGACATCATGAAAATTGCAGATTTTTGGTTGGATTGTGAGAGAGGTCCTAGCATTGAGGTTGCAGGATATTGCCTATAGAGGATAGTTCGGAATGAGCATCAAAAGTGTGACTCACGATTGTCAACTGTAGTTTGATCATCTTTGATTGCAGAGTGAATGTATCGATGATTGGAGATTGCAGATTCACTTTTTCTGGGAGATGGCTAGGGAGAGGCCCTACATCAAGATAGTGTTGCAACATGTCTTTTGGAGTTTTTCTTCAAAATGTTCATTATGGGGGAGAAAATAAGGAATAATAACATTTTGTTTTCCCAATGTTCATTATAGGGGAGAATGAAGGATAATGAACATTATCTTATGTAATTAGTTATTAGTTTATAGGTAGTTGTACATTTCAGTTATATTCCTATATCTATGTATACAACAATGTAATGGAAAATGTAAGGCAAAATGAAAGCAATTGAATAATTCCAAGATTTTTATATCTTTTGTTGTGATTTTTAAGTTTGTTTGTAATTTTTAATTCCATTAGGTACAAGACCCAATTAGTGGTAAAAGGTTACTCCCAAGTTGAGAGAGTGGATTTTGATGAGATTTTTTCTCCCATGGCTAAACTAACCTCCATTAGATTCTTTTTATCTATTGTTGCTGCTTTTGATTTAGAAGTAGAGCAAATGGATGTTAAAACAACTTTCTTACATGGGGATCTTGATGAGGAAATGTTTATGAAACATCCTAATAATTTTATTGTGAAGGGACAAAAACACTTGGTTTGCAGGTTAAAGAGATCTTTTACGATTTGAAGCAGTCACCAAGAATTTGGTATCAGAAATTTGATGTTTTTGCATTGAATCATGACTTTATTAGAAGTGAAGAAGATCATTGTGTTTATTTTAAATTAATTGATGATCAATTACTAATCACTATCCTATATGTTGATGATATGTTATTTATTGGAAATGGTAAGGGAATGATTAGGGAACTTAAAAGTCGGTTATCTAGTACAATTGATATGAAAGATTTAGGGGCTGCAAAATATCTCTTGGGTATGGAAATCAACAAGGATCGGGTTAACAAAAAATTATGTTTAAATAAAAACAAGTATGTTAACACTATTTTGCAATGTTTTGTCATGCACAATTGTAAACTAGTTAGTTTCCCCTTTCCACTTGGCACTAGGCTATCTCTAGAGCAATGTCCTAAAACAGATGATGAAATTGAAGAGATGTATAAAGTTCCTTATGCTAGTGTTGTAGAAAGCCTTATGTATGCTATAATCTGTACAAGATCTAATATTGCCCAAGCAATGGGAGTTCTTAGTAGATTTATGGAAAATCTTGGTAAAGAGCATTGGACTTATGTGAAAAGGGATTTTAGATATTTATGTGGGACTTCTAACCATTGCATTTGCTATCATGGATCCTATGATATGAGCAAGGTGATTGATTTGCATGGCTTTGTTGATTCAGATTTTGCTGGTGATCTAGATTGCAGAAGGTCCACAAGTGGCTATGTCTTTGCTTTGTTTGGAGGATCAATTAGTTGGATGAGCAAAAGACAACCTACAATTGCATTATCCACTACAGAAGTAGAGTACATGGCTGCGACACATGCTTGTAAGGAGGCAATGTGATTAGAGAGATTGTGTTCAAGTATTGCCTTTTAGTATAAACAAGTAAGAATTAGATGTGACAATCAAAGTGCCATATGTTTGGCTAAAAACCCAATGTATCATGCCCGCATGAAGCACATAGATGTTCAGTATCACTTTGTTTGGGAAACGGTCGAGGGTGGTAGAGTCATGTTACAAAAAGTAGACACTTTAGAGAATGTTGCAGATTCTCTTACTAAACTAGTAAGCACAAAAAAATTTAGTTGGTAGAGAGAGGCCATGGGCCTTACTTCTAAATATTGATTTATTCAGTTACCCTTTATGCTTTTTGCAAGGTGTTCAACAAGTGGGAGAATGTTGAGTAAATGTCTCAACCTTGCTTTGACCATATTTTTATTTAATTATTAATTGACAATTTGTAATTATCTTTTAGTTGTCATGAAAGTTGCTAAATGCAAATATGACAACTTTTAAAGTGTTGTTTAGTTGTCAATTTAGAAAGAGCATGAAAAAAGGGAAGTTAAATGTGAGCTTGGAGAAGATAAGGAAGGCTTTTTAGTTTGCATGAGCACATTACTAAAAGGCGGATAAAATCACAAGTTGGAAGAGAAAGTTTCTTATTTTTGTGATTTATGCCTAAATGGTTTTAGAAACCATTCGTGATTTGTGGTCTCTCTCATGCCTATATATTTAGTGCTTGAGTTGAAGGAAAAACAAGTTAATTTTCAGGTTGTTGAAGCAATGAAGTGTTGCAGTGATTCAGAGAGAGTTGTTGTATTGATGTAACTCATTTGAAGGATTGATACAAGTCTTGGATCTCTTTGGGTGTGGAGTTTTTTCCCGCAAGGGTTTTTCCACGTAATTCTTGAGTTATGGTTTGCATTTATATTGTAATCTATTTTCATCTATGATTTATTGCTATCTGTTTATTTGGATGCATAAAACTATCTACATATTTTCATTGTACAGTTTTATCCTAATTTTCAACAAATAAGCCATTCAGATTAGAAGTGGTCCTCTCCAAAATCCTATGAAATCTTGTAGAAAGATTGAAATGCTGATGTATCAGCATGAACTGATTGAATTTGCGATTATTTACCAATTTATCAAAAATCCTAACCCTAACCCTAGTTTTTTGTGATACTTGCCAGCTGCACAATTTTTTCTTCTTTGTTTTTCTGAAAATCCTAACCCTAAACCAAGCCTGATTTTGTCCCATTTAAATTGCAATTTCAAAAAAAAATCTTTATCTTTTTGGTTTGCCAATTTATTCTCGAAAATAATTTTTGCTGCTAAATCAATTTTTGGGACAATATTTGTCCTCTTTTGGAAGTGTTGCATCAATTTAGAAAAACTATATAACCTCCTTTTTGATCCTCTTTACTTTGAGGTTTGGGCAATCCAATTATAATTGTGCCTTTGCATATTAATTTGATAAAAATATGCAACATTCATATCTCTTCTACAAGCCTTTGAAGCTGAGATTTAGCTTCTAGTGTATCTCTCATTTACATTTGCCATCCTACAGGGCACATGAAGTAGATCCTGTGTCGTAAGATATCTTTAATCAGCCCATAACTCTCCATAGTCATTAAGATTTGAGAAATTTTATCCTCTAGCTCCATCTTCTATGAAAATATGTTCTCAAAGGATGAGTTATTCCACTTTTTAACTTGAGCTTTATGTATTGTGATTTCTTGTGATTGTAGTATAACTTTGCACCATTGAGATGGAGCTTCCTTCTACCATCATAATAAGGTTCTTTAGAGAATAGTCATAGAGGCATATGAATTCAATCTGAAACAAATTTTTGGAAGTTTGCACCTTGATTGAGAGACAAAGGGTTATGGTGCTAATTCATCTTGAATGCTATCAATCATAATAGTGTCACTAACCAAGAACCTATCAAGTGTTTCCTCAATAAAGCATTACCCTTTTGTTTATTGTTTCAATTTAGCTTAATTAAGATCATATCTAGCATTGAAGCCTTTTGCATGAAGCTCCATAATAGCAATATAGTATCACAATGCTTCATTCATCACTTAGTCCCTAGACAAGACCACAAAAAGCAGAAGGATTTGAAATATAAATAAGACCTCATGAAGGGGTTCTAGAATCATTTGTAGCAAATTCATATTCTTGTGCAATCACATAATATTATTTTCAGAATCTTTTTGACCAAGTTTAGTTTCCTAGAAATACTATTTTTTCTTAGAAAATGTGCCATTTTTATTGCTCATTATCTAGGGTTGGTAACAAACCCTCTCACATTCCAAGTTAGAAACTTTGTATAAATAAATAGCAGGCCACCTGTTCAGCATGCTGACTCCACCAAACTACTTCCATCCATGGCCCCTTTTTCCTGATCTTGTAGCAACCTCTTCATCAACCTTTTTGTTCACACTAGATGATTTGATACACAATGTACTTGGCAAGGATTTCTGATATTGTGTCTTGGAACCATGTCCATGAGATCACTAGAGGGAAATCATTCTCTTTCTTTAGAAGCGCTATCAAATCAAGTAAATTCAATTAGCTGTGCCGCTGTCCAATGAGATCTTGGAAAATCTCCTTTTGAGTACAAGATTTCTTATGACTTGAAAGTAGTATGAGCGACTCCTCTCTCTGTGCCATGGTAGTATTTCTTACAGCTCAGATGTTTTTTGATTGGTCATTTCTCCTTAGTTGATTCTTTCACATGTTTACCATATATGCTTTGGTAGAGATGTCTGCATTTTGTGAGCTGTTTAGACTCAGGCTTGAGGGTTGCATCCTCCATTGTTCTATCCATCCCACTGAGGATGAAAGATCATTATTAGCTGCTTCTGTCTTGTCAGATTTTCTTTTCCATTTTATTGAGTTTGTATACAGGCTCGCAGCTTACTAAATTTGATATTTTATTTCTTTTACTTGGAATCCTCTTTAGAGATCATTGTTGTTTACTTTGTTGGATTTCTCTTGGGATAGATTTTGGCTCTCTATCTTTACATATGGAACTCAAAAGATGAGTGTTCATTATCCAAAAACAAATTTGGTTGATAAATTGAGGGTTTAACAGCCCCTCAGCCAATAGGACACAATCTTGAACACAATCCCTGGGCATAAAATACATGCAGTCTAATGACATACTAACATGTTGGAGCATGCCTAGCATTTCCTAGGAGAGTCGAACCCTAGACATCATTATGTTAATATTTACCACTCAGTCAAGCCTGGTAGATATTCATAATTCAATTCTTGGTCCCGTTTAGAAGGAAAATTTCCTTTAGAATATCTTGTTAATAACCATTGTCACACTGATAAGGGCAAAGAGAAATATAAGAACATTGGACACTTATACTGGTAGTTGCCACATATTCACTTAAACGCTATTTTTTTTATTTAAGTCCTTCCATACCTCTAGCAGCAGAAAGCCAACTGCATATGAGGATGCTCACTATATAATCTTTCTCAAGGTTCAATTTTATAGTCTCTAGACGCATGTATAAGTTGACATTGTTTAAGAAATATAGGTCCCTTCAATTATCTGTTTCTAGTCCATAATGTTGCTAAGACCAACCACAAAAAAAATCCTTCACACAAATTATTTGTTTATATTCCAACTGAGGGTGCTAGCCTTTATTTATCCAACATTGGAAAGATTTGGAGAGTAAGTACAGGACTTATAGATCTGTAGATTAACGTTTGAGAACTATGTTAAATAATATTGTTTGCTCCATGGTTTGGGTGCATTGCGATCTTTGGATTATCATTTTCCTCGGAGAGGCAGTCATTGGATAAGAAAAAGAAAGAATATTGTGCTGAGCATCCTTACTAAGAAATTGGGCAGCAAGATTTTGAGAGGAATTATCCATTTCTTGCTTTGAAACCATTCCCTAGAAGGTGGGTGGTTAGATGGAGATGGACCGTCCACCATGACTACACGAGAGCTTACCTGCAAGAGCCTTAATCCTATTCTTTCCTCAATTCTAAAATTACATACTAACACAAGAGCTAGTATGATAACCCACTATTTGGTATACTACTATAGAGTGGCATACTAGTGGAATCTTGGTTATTAGTAGTAAAACAATTCCTTATCTTTAAGTACCTTGTTTACGTAAGGACAGAATGAGATTCACAATTGAATTTTGCCCATTTTTTAATTAACAAGTGATTTACTTGGCTTTTATGAAGGATATAAATTCTTCCATGAATCTGGTTGCTTTTCTGATATTAATGTAAATTAGGAGGGATACAATATATTTTAATCCTTATTTGGTCTTGTGATATCAGGAAGGATGACTTTTATGATTATGTGTTACATTTATCATGATTGCATGATCGGTGAATATTGTGTTCATTGATTATAATTTTGGAGAATATAAGCCACGTGGGAAAATAAATAATGGTGGTTATTCTTGATTAAGTATTTTTAAGCTATTTCTTTAAAATAGCATACTTGTTATTTTCTTGAAAGTTATAAGTGAAATTTAATATTTATAAATCCTTGCATTGTATACATTTGAAAATGATATTGAAGTGGACACGAAAACTTCTAGACAACTTATGTCTTGCTTTTTTGGATTTTGTCTTAATTTTAATGGTCAGGAAGGAGAAAAAACAAGTATATTTGGTAACAATATGGTGTTTACATGTAAGTTTCTGCATGTTAAAGAAATTGATTCTTCTCTCTTAGTTTTATGTTAAATTCTTGATAATTATGTCTTTCATTAGTAAATTTTAGTATTTTTTGATTATTTGTTTGTATTTTATCTCAGGTTCACAGAAAGAGTTTGAAAATCAACCGCCAAAAGAATCAAATCGAAATAAAGAGTAATTTTTTATTATTTGGGCATATTTTACCATGTATTTCATGAAATAAGACATTAGACAAAGGCATGCATATGCCTTTTGCTGTGCGAATATTTTTAGAATAAAGCTACATTTATCATACCTTATGCCGATAGCTACTTAAGAGGCAAGTTAAAATGAGGTATATTTATGCTTGTTGCAAATATTTGTTTTGTCATGATATAAATTATTTTAATTATAGGTAAGTTGTGACACTAACCTTGCCAGCAGGCTCATGTTTTTGTGTGGGAATGTACATAACCTTGCTATTATAATTAAGCATTGCAGCATAGATAGAAATGGCAGGGGACGACAGTAAGGTATGTAGTATGTATGGCTGAGGCAGCTCAAAAAGTAATTTAAGAAAAAAAGGGATGGAGGGCCCTACAAGGACCCCTACACTCTTTTACACCAACCCTAAACCTAAAACAGCGCAGCTAACAACTAAAAACAAAAAACAAACTCATTTTGCCATTTTTCAAATTGTGAAGAAGTCAAAGAAAGAGAACAGTTGTGAGAAGAGAAGAGAACAACAGTGACAAGAAGGCGAGAGAGCATCAAATCCACATCATTTGAGGTAAGTTTACTATCCGTTGTTCATTTGCTCAAATTCAATGGATTTTTTTTTTTTAAAGTTCCAAACACCTAGGGAGGGTTTTTTGTTTTATGTATGCTCTTGCAAATCCATAGTTTGCGGACTTGGCGGACTTGGGAGTCCGTTGGCCAGCCGAGTCGACTCGCCACGGACTTGGGAGTCGAGTCCAGGAGAGTCCTGAGTCGGGACTTGGGACTCAAGAGTCTCGACCCAGGACTCTCCTGTGCGGTTGGGAGTTAAAATGGGTTAAAAACCCATGTTTTTTTTCACTTTTTCTTTCATTTTAACATTCAACTTTGTGAATTTCAGGTCTGCAAATTGATTTCAGGTTGAAAGAAGCCAAGAGAACGAGCTAAAAAGATGTAGATTACATGTGGTTGTTAATGTTTTCCTCTTTTTGACATGATTATATGTAAACATATATAAACTTATGATGTTGTTATACATTGAAACTATGACTCTATGAGTATTTGATGACTATGAATGATTAAATTTCAATTATTGAGTGTTTGATGATCATATGATATGTGTAATCTTTGAATTATGAGTGTTTGATAATCAAATTAGGCTCTTATGTTCTCTAAATTCATTAAATTGTTCTTGTTTTTTTGTAAAATTATGGTTTTTTTTTTGCCGAGTCCTAGTTGAGTCTTTTCCCGAGTCTGTCCCGAGTCCGAGTCATATTTTTGGGCTGTCAAGTCCACGGCGAGTCCGAGTTTGCAAACTATGCTTGCAACTATATTTTGAATTTTCAACAAAAAAACAATGAGCAACAATGAGTGTACTAAGGGTGATAAGGTTCAAATTCAACAAAGAAGTCGTAGAAGTAATATTGGGGGTCCTTCTAGGAGTGGGAGTGTTGTAGAAGCTATGAGTTTACGTAACCTATTTAAGTAGCCTTCTCGACTCCTCAAAACCTATGCAAAAAGCCCATTTAATCCAAAAAAAATGTTTTACAATTTGCAACAGCCATAGACAAAAACAAAAAAAAATAGGAGGGAGTAGAATATGGCTATGTCATTTGTGCAACAAAGACTATAGGGGCACCTACACAAGGATTTATTCATATTTTGTGCATAAGTGGACAAAGGTTAAAAAGTTGTGGAAAAAAAAAATTAACTTAGAGGGCTGAGATGACAAGGTTGTTACATGGAGGGGGAGGGAAAAAACTAAGGGAATTCCAATAGAGACTATGCAGCCTAGTATGTTATTGCCTACCCAAACCATAAAAGTTGAGAGTCAAAGGAGAGAAGGTTCTACTGAGGAAAAGAAAAGGGGGTTGCTAGTGTTGCAAGGATGTTTAGGATGCAATCACAAAAATGGACAAGTCTTCTATTGCTAAATTTTTTTGCCCATGCCATACCATTTTATGTAGTATGTTCTTCCCATTTCAGACAAATGTTCAAAGCTATGATTATTGTTGGTCCCTCATTAACCTCCCTTGGAGAACATAAGCTACACACCACCCTTCTTAATAGAAAGTATTGTAAGGATGAAGAAAATGAGGCAAAATTGTAAAAGAGATGGTTTGACGGGTATTACACATCAACCACTAATCAATATCATTGTCACATGTTCAGTTGGCTCTTATTTTCATAGAGCTATTGATTGTCTAGGGAAAGAAAAAGGATGCAAACTTCCAGTTTCAAATTTTGAAGGATTTCATAGAAGAGGTTGAGCCTTCTAATGTTGTACAAATTGTGATCAATTCAACTCATATATATAAGTTAGTTAACATGGTGGAGGGTGCTTACAAGCACATTTTCTAGACCCCGTGTTATGTTCATTCATTAAACGCCACATCAAACGACATTGGGAAAATAAATTGGGTGAAGGCAATGGTGGAAAAAGCTAGACATATGGTTATTCATTTGCAACCATCACAACTCACTTGCTTTATTCAAGACATTTTCAAGGAAGCAATTCCTCAAGTTTGTGAATATTAGATATCCCAACTATTTCATTTTGTTTAAGAGGATGCTTGAGTTACAAGAGCCATATAATTTATGATGGTTAATCGAAAGTGAGGTCAATGGCTAGAGGCAAGCATGGCTGAAGGAAAAAGTGTGAAACAAAAGCTCCTTAATGATGATTGGTGTTCCACATTGAGGTAATAAATTGTTGATTTTATTAATAAATTATTAATTTATGAATGTTTCCTACTTGTAAATTATTTTCATTTTTTTTATAGCATTCACTCTTTGTCATTTGAGTCTTAATCTTTTATAAAAATAATTTTTTTGACTCCTCTGCAAATATGTTTGCTTCTTAATCTCACTTTGAATGTGTTAGAATTATTGTCATTGATGTCAAAGGCACTTAGGAGTTTGATGGTGAAAATTGATGGCAAGTTCATCACAATGAAATTCATTGATCAAAGAAGATGAAATCACATCATTACAAGGGCTTTGTAAGAGCAGATTAAACTTCACATGGCAAAATTAAAATCATATCAATAGCTGGTTGACCTGCCTCTATCTTGGCACCTTTATTGGAGTTAAATAAAATAAAATAAAATTTATTTTAATTTGGGCCGACCCCCAAATTGATGGCAAGTTCATCACAATGAAATTCATTGCTCAAAGAAGATGAAATCACATCATTACAAGGGCTTTGTAAGAGCAGATTTAACTTCACATGGCAAAATTAAAATCATATCAATAGCTGGTTGACCTGCCTCTCTCTTGGCACCTTTATTGGAGTTAAATAAAATAAAATTTATTTTAAATTTGGGCCGACCCCCCTTCATTATGGCGTCCATATTTATAAGATTAAAAGAAATAAAATATTTTTTATGCAATGGGCCGACTCCCCTTTGTGTGGCGCCCATGTTGTGTTTAAAAATAAAATAAAATTATATTTTGTATGGGCTAACCCCTAAATGGTGTGCCCAAATTTGGAAATGTAAAGACACTTTGAAAAGGTATAAAATATTGGAAAGTAATCTCATTTGGGAATCAATGCATCCATCCATGACGTCGCTTCCTTTTGTAAAGATATAAATAAAGTTTGAGGATTCTGGAGAAGAGAGGGTGTGGAGAACAAGTTGATAAATCATTTATACACCAGCAGATTTGAGAAGAGAAATTAATTGAAGATCATTCAAAGGCAGATTTTGGAAGGAAGATTATTAAGGAGAACAAATACTTCATCTATCAAGAGGTTGGTGCCTCATATTGGAGAGGTTAGTGCCTCTTATTAAAGGAGATTGGTCTTTCATATTGAGTCGGTGCTCAAGTGTTGGGGATTGGTGTCTCTAGTAGGTTGGTGCCTACAAAATTTGTAAGAGATTTTTAATATAAACAATATTTTGCCATGGTTTTCTCCTAAAAGGATTTCCACATGAATCTTGTGTTCCTCTTTTGTTATTATTTGTTGATATTGTGTATTTGAAGTTATTGTGGCTAATTTTAAAAACTGTAAAAGATGGTCTTATACTGATTCACCCCCCCTTCTCAGTATAAGCTTGTGCTCATCAATTGGTATCAGAGTTGGTTCCTTCATATTATAGCTTAATCGCTAGAAGGAAGATCTTAAGAGCACACATATTTGCCAAGAAGGATTCTCCTCTAACAGGGTTCCATTGTTTAATGGGACAAATTATGCCTTCTAGAGCGTAAGAATGCACACCTACTTAATGGCACTTGGATTTGATATTTGGCAATTGGTTGTGGATGGTTATACTGCACCATTATCTCCGCCAATGGATTTGGCAGGAAATAAGGCAAGCGAAAATAATGCAAAAGCCATGAATGTAATTTTATGTGGACTATCTGAATCTGAATTTGTTAAAGTAATGCATTGCACATCAGCAAAAAATATGTGGGACAAACTGCAAAAGACCTGTGAAGGGGATGACAAGGTTAAGAAGGCCAAACTTCAAACCCATAGGAGACAATTCGAAAGTCTAAAGATGAAGGACGAAGAAAACATTGCCACCTATCTACTTCGCATGGATGAGATTATGAATACCATGAAGGGCCTTGTTGAAAAAGTAGAAGACTCAATGGTTGTGTAGAAGGTATTAAGGTCTCTACCCTTAAGATTCAATGCCAAAGTTTCTGCCATAGAAGGAATGAAGGATCTGGATAAGTTAACTATGGATGAGCTACATGGGATCCTCACTACATATGAGATGAGGACCAAAAAGGAGAAGACATCCAAATGAGAGGTAGCCTTCGAAGCCTCAAGGAAATTGAAAAAAAACAAAACCCAAGCCAAGCGAAGTTTCGATGATGAATCAGATGAAGAGGATGCTCATTTCATAAGGAAGCTAAAGAAAGGATCTGACAAGTATAAAGGTAAGTTGCTGTTTAAATATTTCAATTGTGGAAAAGTAGGACACTTTGCTGCTCAATGTCGTCATGAAATTAAAAATAGTGATGATGAGGAATAATATAATATGAAGAAAGATAGCAAACATAAAAGGGCCACAAGCATGGCAAATTTGAGAAAAAGAAGAGGTTTTACAAAGACAAGGAAAACTTCTATTCCAAGGAGGAAAGAAGCTCATCCGAAGAAGGCTTATCCGCCAGCGATAAAGAAGAGATTGTATTCATGGCGGTAGAAACAAAAGATGATATCTTGAAAAATGATGAAAAAGTAGAAAAGGAGATAGAAGGGGAAGAAAATGATGAAATGGATGGGGAAGTAGATTTAGAAGAACTTATTTGCGCCCTTGATGAAATCAAGTAACTCAAAAAGAACTTAAAGAAAAAAGTACAACTTCAAGAAGATAATGAATTCAAGGAAAAGTTATCACAAAGTCTTGAAGAATCCGAAAAGATGATCATCAATCTAAAAATTCAAATTGAAGAAGCAAAAAGGATTGAAGAGGAGGTAAGAATCCAATTGAAGGAAAAGGAAGAAAATTGTCAAAGATTGGAATCCAAAATTGTCTCTTTGAGAAAAGAGCTAGAAAAGACAACTGCTAAGTTGAACAAAAGCCTAAAGTTTGAAAAGAGTATTGAGATCTTGAATGACATTATAAATGAGCAATGGTCACCACTCATAAAGACAGGTCTTGTTTATGAAACAAAGGAAGATCAAGTCTCCATAGAGCCATAAAAGAAGACCAATGAGGAAAAACCAAAAATTTATGTTGATTCCCTCAAAAGCCCCATCAAGGTGGAGGTAACAAGAAGCAAGAGAATCATGCTCCACATAAATCTGGCACTCCTCCAAAAGTTAATAAGGACAAATTTTGAAAATCCTTTCCTCTGAGGCAAGCACACATGACTAGGTTCCAACCCTCTTTCTTTGGTTATTGTTTTATGTGTAATCAATTTGATGATAAAGCAATTGATTGTAGGACTCGTGCAAGAAATATTGGGTGGATAATAATAGAAGTCCTTATGAATTCATGAACATGAACTATAACTCTTTTTCCCCTCTAGTAGACTATATTGTTATATGCTATAAGTGCAATAATTTTGGACACACAACACGTTTTTGTAGAAGTGGTTTTGTAGATTCTCCCAAATAGAACAAAAAGAAGGAAACTATGACAAAGCACAAGGAGGAAAACACCAAAATATAGAAAGAAAAAGGAGATGTCGATGCTTGTACAAACTGCCTTACATGCTCAAAATGAGAAAGACCAATGGTATATTGGTAGTGGTTGCTCAAGCCAAATGACTAGTGAGAAGAGAAAATTCCTCACCTTGAAGGAAGTAAATGGAGGAATAGTGAAATTTCGGGACAATGCTACGACAAAGATAATTGGAAAATGTACTCATAGCCTGGCTAATGGAAGAACAAAAACAATGTTCTATATGTTGAAGGGTTAAAGAATAGTGTGTGTTATAAGATATATTGATACAAACTCTTCTAATCTTGGAGAGATTTATGAGACATTCGATAGCATGTTTGGGAAAATAAATCAAGCCATTTATCTACTTTGGGAGTTTATGAAGAGCATATTAGGCCCATCGTCATGTGATGTTGAAAACTATGAACACCCCACTTCATATGGCAACCTATGTTCAAAATTCGAAATGGTATGTAGCTAAGACTGGAAGATTGTCTCCATTATATAATGAAAAGGTGAAAGAAGGGCTCATGAAGACCTTTCAAAAAATGCATATTGATGAGTCTACTTTGCACATAATGGCTACCCTTTATCAATCTCCACGGTCCAACATAAGCGAACCATAGGCAAGGATAGATAGAGCTGCAAAACACACAAGACGCGGGATCAAACAACAAATGAGAACACCTTCCATGCACAAGAGCTACAAACAATGATTTGCTATTTCCTCAACAAGAAAAAAGCTACAACATGAAAATTTTGCTTAGAGTTACAATGAAGGAGAGTGCTTATAAGAGAAAACTCTAAATGATAAAGGGATTAGATGATGACAAGTCTCACCATCGTATGTGATGGTCTAATAATAGCTCACACTAGTTAACAAAAAAAAACACTCCCAAGTTTAGCTTAAGTGCATGAAGTGAAATTAGACTAATAATCAATTAAAGATTAATTAATTATTAGCTAATGCATGATTACTCTAACACCCCCCCTTAAGTGAAAACTTAGGGAGTAGCTAAAACCCTTAAAAAGCCAATGCATAAAAAACAAAGAATACATGATGGGTCCTGACAAACAAGGCTTGATGAGGTACCCATGCACAAATAATCTAATCTCTCACAACTGAAGAAAAGGAGAAAACCATATGGGAAAAAACTCCTCTCTAAAAGAGAGAAAGGTGAATGAAGGACTAAGAAACCTCCAAAACAATGTCCCAAAAAGAATAGGAACATGAAGAACATCACTGAAGCACAAAGAAGCTATAGAAAACTGTCAAAAGATGACTTCTATACCACTAAAATGAAGAACCTCCTCTGAAACAAATGATGATCAAGATCAAGAAGACAAGAATTTGCATGAGTGCCCCCAAATGACACTACTCGAATTAGATAGAAAACAAAGGCAAACATCTAGAAGTCAAAGATACAAATGGCACATGAATCTACATGAGTGATCCCAACAACATTACTTAACAATGCAAGATGCAAGTCAAAATATAGGTACCAATAGTCTGAAGAACACTGATCAATTGAAAATAGAAGGTCGCCTCCAAATAAAGGAATCCAAGTGTGTCCATACGATAAATTCTCCATCTCATCAAAATGTATGGGTAACCAACCGTTGCATCCGCCTAGTACATAGGAACAAGAACTAGATACATAGATCACTCCAAAAACAAAACCAAGGAAGCATTAGCACCAATAGTAGAAACTCCCCCATAATGCGGACAAGGGAGAGTCAAGATAGGTCCACTGAAACTGTGTCACCAAGAAGTGCATGTAGGAGAACCAAGAACATCTGAATGTGCACATGAAAGTACTTGCAAATAAAAAAGGTGTGCAAACAAGGCACACACACATGAGGCAAGAATCATTGGGATTCAATGTTGTTGTGGAAGGAACATTCACTTGACAAAGGTGTGATGGAAAAACAAAGGCACTACATAATCCTCCCATGGTTATAACATAATGCAAGTACAATAGGCATGACAAGATGTGCGAAATCTCCAAAAAGCAAGTACAATAGTGGCACTTTATCTCAATGTGTCTACAAAAAAGATTGCATGCAAAAGATGCTCAAAATCCCCAAATACAAGAAAGCTGGAAATACATGTAGAAGAGTCCAAAACAAGTCATCCCATGCAAACAAAAAGTTTTCAGGAGCTAAAACGTCCAAGTAATTCACCAAAATGTGAAAACACAAAAAACTGAATAAAATGTACCTAGGGAAAAATCTGGAAAAAATGCATGGATAGTTGTGAAGATCTCTGAAAGACCTTTCCAATGCCATTGGAATCATGAAAAACGGAGAAACTGGTCAAAATTTGTGAGCTTGAGAGTGAAAACAACACATTTGACTTTGACAAGCCATAGAATGCACTAGCAACAAAATCTAAGAAAAAAACTAGCACCATTGGATAGTGCTCGGAACCAACTTTTTGATAATATCTCGTTTGCTCGATTTCGATACCCAAGCGAAAAGTTATTGTGATTTTTCCCAATTTTACTTAACTTGCAAAAAAGCAAAAAATTTTAGCCCCTAGAGGTCAAGCACTGGTCACCCATGCGACCAAGGGTGGCAGACCCGGTTGTTGGCAGTTTGCAGGTGCTAATCGTGGTGGATTCCAGAGAGCGCTTGGCGGCTAGCTATTGAGCGGCTATCGTTTGCGGTCTTTAGGCTATTGGTGGCTAGGCCGCAACAGCTAAGAAGTCGCGGTGTTGGTAGCTAAGAAGCTACGACGCTAGCAGCATATAATAAGCTACTAAGTGCTTAGAATAGCATGTATATATATACTTTTTTCTTTTTTTTTGAAAAAGCCATATGGTAGGACCATATAGAGGGGTCGTATAACCCCTATATCAAAAACAAATTGCCTCAGAGGCTTCCAATGGGGAATATGCACAAATTTATAGTCAAAATTCATCTGTTCGGCCTCCTAAATGCAATGGTGAGGTCCTTTTCATGCCAAAATGCACCAAAAAATCGCCCGTCCAAAACCTACAAAAAAATATGAAGATTCCAAATTTGAAGCCTTTGTAACCCTAGTTGAAGAAAACTCTCAAAAATCGAGAAGGGGTTTGCTAAATCCACGTTGTGATACCATGTTAGAATTGTTAAAAACACACAAGATGCATGATCAAACAACAAACGAGAATACCTTCCACGCATGAGAGCTACAAACAATGATTTGCTATTTCCTCAACAATAAAGAAGTTAAAAAATGAAAAGCTTACTTAGAGTTACAATGAAGGAAAGTGCTTATAAGAGAAAACCCTAAATGATAAAGGGATTAGATCATGACAAGTGTCATCATCCTATGTGATAAGACAAAATGATCTAATAATAGTTCATTGTTGTTAATAGAAAAAAACACTCCTAAGTTTAGTTTAAGTGCATGAAGTGAAATTAGACTAATAATCAATTAAAGATTAATTAATTATTAGCTAATGCATGATTACTCTAACAAAACCGACTCTATTGGATGGCAGATGTGGCATGGCAAGGATGGATAGGTTCCCAATTCCTCTACTATAGCAAGGAATTGATTCACAAACAACTTAATTCAATCACTCAAGAGAAATAGGCCTACCTCTCAATGAACAGAGAACTTGGTGGTCGTGCATAGCAGCTTACGGCTTTATGATTGACAAACCCTTGAGTATTGTTAGACTCCAGTCACACATTGTGATATTGATCTCGAAGACGCCACACAAGTTAATAAGGAGGAATAGGAGGGATTGGTTGGGATTCCATTAGATGAAGCATCTCTTCCTAGTGGCAATGACTCAAATTTAGAGTCCAATTTTGATGCAGTGCTAGCAAATGTTGATTAGGGTTAGTGGCATATTTTTTATGTTTTTTGTCATTTTGTACCTGAAACTTGCAACCTTTGGGCATTTTGTTGCAATTTTTATATAATCCATGTGCACTTGACAATGAAAGCAATTAAATTTTGTTAATTAATTTGTTGACTCTCATGTGAAATCTCAATTAAGTCTAACATTATGCATTAAGGTTCTCTAATGTATATGATGAACGCTTATCAATGTTATATGAATATTTGAAATTCCTATTTCTAATAGTTGTCCCCCGACATCCCCAAAAAATGGCCTTCCAAAAATTCCATCTTGGAAATGTGTCCCTCCACCCCTTGCCATCCCTAGCTCGAAAACTTGGTGTAACATACTCGTTACACCATCCTATTACTAGACTAAGAGACTCTTCCAATGCTCTTTGTAGGACCTTACAGTCCTAATATCTTTCAAGCTTACTCCCTCTCCTAGTGGATTCTCACTACAAATACTTGTTGATTTTTCACACAACACTACTATGGCCTCCATGGAGTAAGATGGCTAACCTCAATCATTAAAAACTATCACTAGCTTAGAATGGTATAAACCAACCAATACTAAACTACGAAGATTCCTGAAATACCATGCAAAAAAGCAATATACAACGCCATTTTTCTAGCCAAGAAAGAAAATGGTTGCTTCCTTTAAATGGCTAACTTGCCCAAGATTTTTGGAGCACTATAGAATGGAATATATAGCAACTCATTATTAGGTAACTCAAGTAATCTCTTACCTTTATAAAATGGAAGACATCTCTTGCTTCTCAAGGAACAAGTCTTTGTTTTTTGCTTAATGAGAGCTTTCCTTTTCCCCTAAAACACTTAAGAGCATGGGTTCAAGACATTTGGAAACCTTTGGGAATGGTGGAGGCCCTCCTTTTTCCCCTAGGGGATATTTTTTGGCCATTTTTACATCCAAGAAAAGAAGGAAATAATCTTCTAAGGAGGACTGTGGTTTCTCAACTAATTTGGACTCTTCATTGAGTATTGGGTTCCATCGTTAAATGCTATTGAAGACCTATCTAACATAGTCCCTATTTGGGTTTGTCTCCCACTTTTACCTAGTGAATATTGGAAAGAGCTAGTCTTGCAAAGAATAGGTGCATCATTAAGAATTTAAGAGAATATATCACCTCTTCTTAGATGACCCATAACCCAAGTCTTCAACTATGCTTGCATCTGAGTGAATGTAGATCTATCATGGATTTGGATGGAATAGAGTGGGAGCCACCACTTGATTATGAAAACATTTCATTCGAATGCCAAATATGTCATGCATATAACCATCTTACCAAAGTATGCACAACAAGAATCACCCAAAATCAAATTGAATCGAGCCAAGAAAACTAGGAACCTAACAACACTAGGAATGACGAAGTAGCCTCCCATGTACACTACAAATAAGTGTCACCAAAAGAAGCTAACCATTGATAACAAATTCAATAGAGTGTATGCTAGGAAATATTTGTCACAAATGTGGAGGTCCACATGGTAAATCCATTAACATCTTTTGAAGACCTTCAAGAGATAGAGCTAGCTAAAAAAATAGGGTTGTCAAGTACAACCCTAAATATTCAAGAATTTAAAAAAAAAATCCAACACAAGAATAAAAAAGTAATCTTTAAGGCCCAACTAACTATTAAAGCATCTCACTACAAAGCAAGAGACACACCAAAATGTAATCCATTTCTCTCTTCAATCAATGAATTGGCAAACAAAAAACTAACATGCCATCCTCAAGAAAGGGAAATCAAATGTTTATCTAGTGTCCAAAAGGAGACTCTAATCAAGACCCATCTGCTCTTAAGAGATGGAGATGTGGACACCCAAAAACATTTCCCTAGAGGGAGAAGACAATTTAGATATTTCTGATCCAAACCAACAATCTCAATGACAATTTTCTCCTAGAATCTAAGGGGAATAGACGCCCCTATAATCAACACCATAGTGAAATCTGAATCTTCTCCAAGAAACCACTAGATTCAAGGATGGAAGGCACACAAAATTTCACAGCCCATGGGGTGGGGTAACAAGCAACTATGCCAGAAATTTTTCGAAGTAACTCTCCATCTAAGTAATGAAGTTCATGTCATGGAATGTTCGAGGGCTAAACAACTCCCACAAACAAGATATTTTGCACAATTTTGCTAGGGACCATAAGCCTGATATTTTACTTGTCCAGGAATCCAAGATGCCTAAGGAAAGAGTGGAAAGGATTAAGATTTTCAAGATTTGTGGTGTGCAAGGTAGGAGTTCGAAGGGCGCCTTTGGAGGATTAGTGAATTTTCGGAATCAAGACCATCTTCTTGGTACTCCGGTCTAGGAAGATGCTAACCATGTGGCTACTAGATTCAGGCATATTAGAGATGGCTTTTGTTGGATCTTGTCTAATATCTATGCTCCCAACCTAAGTTACCAGGTTCGGCTCCCTAGCTCAGGGTCCTGGTTTGGGTTCGCTCCGGGTACCGGTCCTGGTCCGATCCCTCTATGGGTTCGACCAGGGTTCGGTATTTGGAGTCCTGGTTCGCCGGTGAAGAACCCGGGCGAACCCGAGAAGAACCCAGGTTGAACCCAGGTGAACCCACGGGTTTGGGCGCCTAAAAAGCGTTTTTTTTTGCATTTTTTAATTTATTTCTGTAGTTTGATTTTGACCCACGCCCAAGGGAACCCTAAAAGTGACCTCTAAAACACTTTAAACATCTAAACTACATCATTTTTATTCATTTGTTTTGCAAACAAGCATTTTCATTCCAAGAGGCTAAGTTCTTATTTTTGCTTGCTGGGTTGATAAAAGGAGTTGAAGATTGATCATTGAAGCTTCTACAAACGATTGCATTGCCATTCCTACAGATTTGCAAGTGTTTATTGGCTGCCACAAAGATTGTTATAGGATATTTTTGCAAAGAGGTAAGTTTTTCTCACTTTTTTTTGAGTTTTTTCATCCATTTTTTTGTTTTACATTTTACGAACCAGAAACTTTGTTTTGTTTCATTTTATGATTTATATATGTTTTTCCTTTCCATTCTTCTATGAATATATGCAAGATTCAAAAGAGCTAGGTTTTATAAATCAATATTTTGTTTTCATTCAAATTTTGAATGTGTTGTTTGCAAAACAAATTGCCACAGGAATCACAATGTCAATGGGTTGTACCTGTGGCTCCGTAGCTAAACCAAACTCAAAGTTCAAAACAAATCCTAATTCTCCTCTATGGAAGTATGTTGAGATGATAAAACAGATTCCAGGTGGCGGCGGTTATGTTTGGAAATGCAATGGGTGTGAAGTTACATATACTAGTTCATACCATAGGGTGAAAGCACATTTGTGTGGCATGAGTGGAAAAGGCATCACGTCTTGCCCTGGAAAAAAAGATCAACCTATTCTACTTGAGACAGTTGCAAAATACATTATGGAGCAAGATGCAGCAGATCAACGGGAAGCCCAAAAAGGAAATCACCCTTTGTTTAAAAAAAAATCAAAGGGAATGCAGCCCCCATCTAATCCCAATATTGTGGTAGAAGACCACCCATTTATTGCCATTCTGGATCTTCAAGCTCGAAGTGCACAACCTATTGCAAACAAGAGATCGAAGGGGCCTTTGAAACTTGCATTTCAAAATGAGAGTAGAGCCCTTGCCGACCAATGTGTAGCAAGATGCCTATATGCCAATGGATTAGCTTTTAATGTTGTTCGTTCTCCATTTTGGAGAGAGATGTTGAGAACAGTTAATGAAGCTCCAAAAGGGTACAAGGGCCCGGGTTATGAGAAGGTGCGTAGCACTTTATTGGAAAAGGAGGTTAAGTTGGTTGAAGATGCATTGAAGCCTATAAGAGATTCGTGGGTTGAGACAGGTGTGTCCATTGTTTCGGATGGTTGGAAGGACTCAAAAAATCGGCCTTTGATCAATGTCATAGCGGTGTGCCCTAAAGGGGTGATGTTTTTGAAAGTCGTGGATTGTGAGGGCCAAAAGATGGAGAATTTATTGCTAGTATTCTCATTGCAGCCATTGAGCAAGTGGGACCCCGCAATGTTGTTCAAGTTGTAACGGACAACACTAAGAATTGTAGAGCAGTAGGGTTGTTGGTTGAGGAAAGATATTCACATATCTTTTGGACACCTTGTGCGGTCCATTCACTCAATCTTATGATGCAAAAGATTGGGAATAAAATTGTATGGATCAAAGATTTGTATGCTGAGACTGAGGACATTCAGATGTTCGTCACCAACCACCACTTGTCTCAAAGCATCTTTAGATCATTTTCAAAATTGGAGCTATTGGAGCTATTGAAGGTAAGTGAAGTAATATTTACATTTGTCATTTTCTGATTTTCATAATTTGATTGTGCATTCTAATTTAAATTCTTCTTTAAAGTTTATTTTTAAATTCTAATTATGATTTTTAATTTGCAATAGGTTGCAGAGACCCGCTTTGCCTCTAATACAATCGTCTTGAGACGACTTGTGAAAGTTAAAGAGGCACTTGCTAGCATGGTGATTAGCAACAATTGGTCTATATGGAGGCAAAGCGGCATTGAAAGAGCAACAAAAATTAAGAGCATGATATTAGATGACTCATGGTGGGATCGTGCGAAGTATCTCCTTAGCATCACCGAGCCCATTTTGAGTATGATTCGCTATACTGACATGGACAAGCCATGCATTGGAGAAATATATGATGGTATAGACTCAATGCTTGAGAAGATATCAAGTGCACCATAAATGCAAGAGAGCAAGACCCTGAAGAGACTTTCTTCAAACAAGTGCAAACAATTGTTGAAGAAAGATGGAACAAAATGACAACTCCATTACACCTTCTTGCCTTTGCATTGACTCCAAAATACTACAGTAGTCAGCTTCTTTCACAGCCAGGAAGGCTTCCTCCATATAGAGATTTAGAAGTGGCTGAAGGGTACAAGGCAGCATTTATGAGACTCTTCCCTGACCAAGATTTGCGATCTGTAATCACGAATGAGTTCATTGATTTTGTGCACTCAAATCATCTAGATGCTGATGCTTCTCGTGATAGGTTCTTAAAGGATGCTCATAGTTGGTGGTACTTCCATGGACAATACTTCCAAAATTTGCAGCCCCTTGCAATCAAAGTTTTATCACAAGTAAGTTAAATAAATTTTCATATTTTAGTTTTACTTTTAAAATTTAAAAGTTTCATAATTTCATTTATAATTTTAAATTTTTTAATTGTTTACTTTGTCTTCATAGGTTGCTAGTTCATCCGCATCTGAGAGGAATTGGAGCACATATTCTTTCATCCACTCAGTAAAGTGCAATAAATTGCTCTCAAAAAGAGCGGAGAACTTAGTATATGTGCATTCCAACTTGCGTCTCCTTTCACACAAACAACGTGACTACAAGGAAGGGGAGATGAAGTTGTGGGATATAGGGCTAGAGGATACTGACTTGGATGCTTCCACTTCCCACCATGTTGCATATGAGGAGTCCGATATCCAACAGGAGCATGGGCACAATACTAGTGCTAGTGAAAGTGCCATTGGCACTACTTGTGATTCATCTAATCTTCCTACTTCATCTAATGTCAATGTTGACAATGACTTTGATATAGATGATTTAGAGGATCCATTTGATGATTAAAACTTTAATAGTGTTGTAATATTGAACTTGAAGTTTGAAGTTTGAACGATGAATATTTATATTTATCATGCATGTTTAAAAAATTAAATGTTTTAACTTTTAAATGATATTCAAGTTTATGGTGGTTTTGTTGTTTATATGATGTTATGTGATGTTCTAATCCCAATTCATGCTTCTAGGCTGCATATATATATATATATATATATATATTTTTACATGTTTTTGTACTAACGAACCCAAAACGAACCAAACCCACCCCCCAAAAAATTTAGCCGAACCGGCGAACCGAACCCCCGAACCCGAACCCGAACCGGCAACTTAGCTCCCAACAATAAAACCGCGAGAAGGAATTTCTGGAAAAGACTTGAGTCGTTCAGACTTAGTTTCCCTAATGAGAACTGGATCATTATGGTAGACTTCAACACCCCGTTGCTTGTGTCGGAAAAATTTGGTGGATCTCAAATACAAATAGATAGTAAATTGGATTTGATGGATTTTATCAACTCCCAAGGCTTGCACAATGTGGATCTCAAGGGGGTGACTTATACCTGGTCTCTCAGGTGGGCTGGGAATGATCTTATTCAAGTCAGACTTGATAGGGCTTTAATATCGAATAACTAGATGCTGGACTATTTTTGCTCTTTAACTGCTCTTTCTAGGGTTGGGTCGGATCACTACACCATCAGTTTTGTGGCAGACTCTGTGTCAGGTAAGAGGAATTTTCCTTTTAGATTTGAAAGAATGTGGCTGTCTCATCCTCAAATCTTTATATGCATTAAATAATGGTGGAACATTAAGGTCAGTGGTACTGCTATGTTTCGGGTGGCCAAAAAGCTTAGTGAGGTCAAAACTAAGGTTAGACTATGGAATAAGGAAGTATTTGGGGATATTTTTGGTATGAAGTCTACCATCTAGCTTGAGTTAAAGGATATCCAGGACAAAATTCAGAAAGATGGTTACGTGGCAGACATCCTCTCTAGAGAAAACAAAATTCTTATGAGCTATCATGATGTTATCTCTAAAGAAGAAGAATTTTGGAAACAGAGATCAAGATCGGTGTGGCTTTCTTCAGGAGACAAGAACACCAGGTTCTTCCACATGACTACTCTAAAACATAGGGCGTCAAACCGTATTACTCATATTATGAAGAATGGCGCCAAAATTGATAGTGAGGATGAGATCAAGAGTGAGGCTAATCAGTTCTTTGCTAATCTCTTAGCTGCGGAAGAAAGGCTGGACGTGAATGCTCAACAAACTCTCATTGATGCTATTCCCAACATTTTGAACGATAATCAAAATAGATCTTTGATTGCTATTCCCTCTTTGGAAGAGGTTAGGAAGGCCGTTTTTTATTTTGAAGGGAATAAGGCCCCTGGTCCAGATGGATTTCCTATGTTCTTCTTTCAAGTCTTCTAGGAGATAGTGGCTGAGGATGTGGCTAATGTGGTCAAAGAGTTCTTTGGATCAAGAAAACTGTTGAAGGAGCTTAATTCTACTTTCATTTCTCTTATCCCTAAGTTCCCTGGTGCTGATGTTTTTGACTCTTTTCGCCCGATCAGCTTATGCAATTCCTTTTATAAAATTATCTCTAAAGTTGTTACTACAAGGCTGCTTGGTGTTCTTCCGCTCCTGATTTCTCCTCAGCAGAACGGTTTTGTCCCTGGTAGACAGATATTGGATTTTATTATCACTGTTCATGAGAAAATTCACTCATTAGAGGTATCAAAGAGCCAAGGTTTTTTGTTAAAACTGGATATGTCCAAGGCCTATGACAGGGTGGATTGGGGGTTCTTGTTAAAGGTTTTGAGAGCTTTTGGTTTTTCGAAGAGATTTCTTCAGCTGATATGGGAAATGATTTCTACTACCAGCACTGTTGTTATTATCAATGGGTCCCCTTCCCACTTTTTCAAGGTTTCAAGAGGGGTGAGACAAGGAGATCCTGTTTCTCCTATCCTCTTTACTCTGATGGCGGAGAGCTTGGGAAGATTACTGCACAAAAAGGTGATGGATGGAAGTTTAAAAGGGCTAAAGCCATCATCCACTAATCTTGTTTGTTCTCATCAGCAATTCGTCGATGACACTATTCTCATGGGAAGTTCAACAATTGGAGAAGCCAGAACTTTGAAGCGTTCTCTTTTGCTTTACGAAGAAGCTTCAGGGCAAAAAATTAATAGGATGAAAAGCTCCCTTTTCTTTTTCAACACTCCTGAACCTAGGCAAAGGAAGATGGCTGACATTCTTGGTTGTGCTGTTAACTCGCTCCCCTCCACTTATCTGGGGCTTCCCTTGGGAACCAAACCCCCTGATTCTTTTTGGATTTCCCTAGAGGATCGGTTTAATCGGAAGCTGGTAGGCTAGAAAGGGGCCCTCCTCAGTCAAGCAGGTAAAGTTATGTTGCTTAAGTCTTCCCTTCAGAATTTGCTTGTCTATGCTCTAAGTTTGTTCAAGATCCCTTCCAATTTGCTGAAATTATAGAGAAGATTCAAAAATGCTTTCTTTGGTCGGGGGTTGAGGAGAAAAAGAGAATCCCGCTGGTTGCTTGGGAGAATGTGTGCAAACCTAAAAAATATGGAGGTCTTGGTCTACAGAATATTAGAGTCTTTAATAAAGCTCTCTTGGCGAAGCAGGTTTGGAGGACTTTTGTTGAAGCCCGTGAATGGAATGCTATTTGGCACAGCAAATATTTGCGTGATGTCATTTTTTTCAAGGAGTTTCTTAGCTCTCAAAATCTCCGTCATGGCTCTACTCTTTGGAATAGTGACATTAAGGCTAGGGATCTTGCTGTGAAAGGTGCTTTTTGGAAGCTCGGAGATGGCAGAAAGATTTTGTTTTGGGAAGATAATTGGATTGGTAACGAGCCTCTTTGTGATCATACTATCTTCAAGCTTCATATGGAGGAGTGCAAAACCAGATTTGGTACTTTAGTTGGGGATAATTGGAGAAATGACCAGTGGGTTCGCATTTCTTCAATTAGTCCAGACCTTAGTCCCCTGCAGTCTCTTCTAAATTCTGTTGTGTTGAATCCATAGGGCCAAGAGGATACTATGGTTTGGAAAATGTCATCAAAAGGGGCTTTCTCTGTCTCCTCGGCGGTGGACTCTTGTTATCATTACTCCCCCTCTCCTTGGTGGGCGAAGGCCTGGGTGCATAACCTAATACCCAAAGTCAACATTTTTGCTTGGATCCTCCTTCAGAACAAAATTTTGACTAATGACAATCTCTGTAAGCATGGACTATCTCTTCCTAATAGATGCTATCTTTGTTGTGCGGAGGCTGAGATTGTGTCACATCTTTTTCTCCTTTGTCCTTTTGCCTATGACATTTGGTGCAGGGTCTTGTTGTTGTGGAACCTCAGTTGGGTTTTTCCTGGCTCTATCTTGGACTTCTATTGCCAGTGGATATCTCCCTCAAACAATCAGGTGCTAAAGTTGCTTTGGCGATACATCTTCCCACACCTTGTGTGGGGTATTTGGAAAGAACGTAACAATAGAATCTTTAGGGATTCTACTCTTTCGAAGGAAATTGTTTTTGGTAAAATTATCAGAGCTGTGGGAGAGAACTTAAATGGGCTAAGCTGCAAAACTAAGGCAAAAGTAAAGGTCAGGGGTCAAGATTATGAGTTCAGAGTTGTTGATGCTTGGAAGATTAATTTTGATATCTCTTATCCCCTTAAACCAACTAAGGGACCCAGAGATGGCATCCATTGAAATTTTCCTCCTCCTGGTTGGGTAAAAATTAACTTTGATGGGGCGGCTAAGGGTAATCCTGGGCCCACAAGGTGTGGAAGAGTGATAAGGGACAAGAATGGCATTTTTATATCAGCGGTGGTGCTCCCCTTGGGCACCCAGACCAACCACCTTGCTGAAGCCATAGGGGATTTCCAAGCTTTAAATCTTGCCTGTCAATTGAACTGCAATTATGTTTGGTTAGAAGGGGACTCTAATAATATCATCCAATGTATCAAAGGCCTCCAAGAGTCTTCATGGACCATAGAAAGCTGGATTAATCTATCTAAAAGGATAATAAGCTCTTTTGAAAAATGCTTCATTTCCCATGCCTATCGGGAAATTAATACGGTGGCGGACCTTTTTGCTAACAAGGGTGTTCAGGCCAATGAAAAAACCACGTGGAAAAGGGGTGACAAGCTGGAGGCTGAGGTCATAGCATTGCTAAAGTACGACAGAATCCACAGGAAGGCTACTAATATCCCTATCAACTAATGATTATGGATGAGGAGTGTCAAGTCATGCAGTCTTGGAACTATTGTTTAATAATTCCATATCGAAGGTCGGAGTACCAAAGTCTTAATTGCTATTCCGAGATATTTTGCCTCCCATGCTTTCTGGGTATTTTGGCGATTAGATTGTGTGGCTTTCAGGAGCCTTCTGAGCGGTTTTGTTACTCTGCTAAAATGGTTGGTGATCGCCGCCGTGTGGAACCGATGGACTGTGAGGAGTTGAGGAAGAATGCTAAGGTGTGGCCACTGTTGGAGAAGGGGGGGCTCACCCCTTATATTGAAAAACTTCATGGCTGGAACTCGGAGGTGACGAGGTACTTTGCTAAGGAATGGAAGAATGGTAAAATTAATTTGTTTGGGAGAAAGGTTGCCATCGACAAGCAGCTTATAGCCGAGGTGACGAGGCTTTCTATGGAGGGTCTCAAATTTTACAGGGATAGGAAACTCTCAGACTTGGCGGTGAAAAAGTTTCTGAAGATGGAGAAGGAAAAAGAGGACCTTCGTAGGGTTTCTAAAAGCACCTATGACTCCAAGCGCCCCAGCTCAGTCTAGGCGCCCAAACACTCATGCCTTAGAAAATTTTCATCTCCAACAATTAGAACAAAGGCAAGCACGTGAAACGAAGAAAGAAGTTGAAAAATTCAAAATAAACCCAAGAGGAGATAGGCACCCAACTTTTCAAGGCATCAAATGATGAAACTAGGGTTTGAGCTCTCAAACAATGTTCTTCAGAATCTTCTCGGCTCCACAGCGGATCCACCGACATAGACATCTGATCAACCTTTCATCTAGAATTTGAGATTGAACGAAGGAGTCTCAACCAGGAAGCTGAAAGCAAATCATGAAAACATCAAGAAATATTCTAAGTCTGGAGAACTTGGGTGCCCTAGACAGAGAAAGGCGCTTAGGGTTTTGAAGGCTCATATTCAACAGTTAAGGTTTGCAAATGTGCTCAATCTCTTCAGGATCCTGCCAGCTTCGCAATGGATATCTTAGCATAATCATCGGAGTCTTCAGTTGACAGCAAACTCAGATCGAACAGGGGCCATGACGAGAGGTTTTCAAGCTTCAAGGTGAAAACAGATGTAAAATGTCTTTAAGTCTGGAAACTTGGACGCCCCAGAAGGAGATAGGCGCCCAAGATTTTGAGGTATCAGATGGATGAATTTGCAGATACAGCCTCCAGCATGACTTCTTCCAACTTGAAGCAGCTTTCCAATGCAGCTGACAACAAGTCAATCGGAGTTGGCAGTCATCAGATATCGAAGGCTGAACATAGGGAAAAACATGAGTAAGATGACAAAAGTCAAAAGAAAAGGTAAGAAACTGTAATGAGCCTAGCCCAAGCTGACTCAAAACTCTTCAATTTTCTGCCCTTGTAATTTCATCAAACAGTTTGAATGCGAATGTGGTACTTGCTACCTTTATGTTTTCAGTTTGTTTGAAATGGTCTCAATGATTATAAATGCTTGTAACTTGTCACAAATGAGTCTAACAATGATGTAATATGAAGATGCAATTCTTACTTTGTCTTGAAATGCATAAATGCAGATTTAATATTAAAAACGTGCACCTACAGCCAACTGTAATTATGACAAACATTTGGCATGCATACTACTTGTGCTAGTCAAGATGATCATTACATTAAAACTAAGACTCCCAACTTATAACTCCTTTATTTGAAATGCAAATCCCACCTACAAAGAAGCTAAGAAACACCAAGACTCTCTTGGCTTACAAATTATATGCAATTACAATATAAATTCCGATGTAAACATCCTTCTACAGCAGCGACCCTTTTCATGACAAATATTATCATGCAATCCAATGCAACTATGTAAGACTAAGATTACAATGCTGAATACTATGTGATGAATTAATATCAATGACATGAAGTGAAACCTGGAAATGATTGCTGCCTTGTGAAAAAGACTCGACTGGAATGATAAACTGATTGCTCTTATTGAGATCTGGAAATGATTATCAGCAATGTATATGTCTGATATTAATGAACGATCTGGCCTAGGTATATGATTCTCTGCCTTAATTAATGCTTGAGAAGCTTTGCTAATGCTAGACGCTCCAATAGAGACCACAATATGCCTCTTTGAATAGGCGTTTGCAGATACCTCCACAAATATGCTCAAATAAACCCCACGTGCCAACATGAGAATGCACAGATCTGCAATATGTAATATTCTTCAATGGTTAACCATAAACCTTTGTTTTGCAATGAATATCTTACGAAACCCTTGTTGATACCACTGTAGCGGGTACTGTTCACGCGGGTACTGTAGCAGCGGATGAAAGCTTGCAATCTGCTCTTTAATGGCTGCCAATGATGAGCTACAGGTCTGCAATAGATGAGTCTTCAGATATGCTCAAACCCTTGATGAATTCTTGAATCTTTAAGCACAATCAGAACTTCTGGATGAAGCTCTCCTCTAGCAATAATTCGGCTGGTATCTCAGAGCCTCAAAATCATATTATCACTTGAGAGTTTTCGTTCTCAATGGCCAACTGAAACAACTGCAGAAGCCCTTGGCTCCACAAGAGAAATTATCAAATATCAATATCAAATCTAGATGCTTGAGAATGAGCTCTTAAGCCCCTTTTATTCTTTTCTTGTGAGAGCTCAAACACTTTACTGGCCAATGTGGGATAAAAGATATATTCCCACTTTTAATTTTCACTTAACGCACTTTATAAAATTAAAGTGACTTTATTATTATAAAGTTACATTATAACTTTATAATAACATTTAAATATTTTAATTATTCCTTAGTCACTTTAAAAATCACTTAAATGAGGGTCATGGCCCCATTGCACATTATAATTGCACTTTATATTTAATTATTAATAAAGTATTACTTTATTAATAATTAAAATAACATAACTCCATAAATACTAATTATTTCTCGATTCCGTCTGAACCAAGGAGTTAACCACTGCATCCAATGTGCATCCAACTACCTTACTAAAAATAGAAAAGGTCTTTCTCGACCAAACTCTAACTTACTATAAATAGTAAGTATAGCAAACGGAGTCAGAAGAACACCAAACGAAAGCCAGAACTGAAAACCACTGAACTCTGGAGAAGATAAAAGCCTCTATTGACCAAGACTCTGCCTCAGAAGACCCCCCATCCATCTGTGTTAGCCTACGAGGGCCAATGATAGGCTAAACTGTTTGCAAGACATGATCATGCTAGAAAGGGGACATTACAGAAACATAGAAAATAAACTAACTCTGGAGGAGTTGGGCGCCCCAGCTAGCCAGGGTTGCCCAAGCTTTTGACCCCCTAAACTCAGCTTTCAGGAGGCATCACTCCCAAGAGACCCATTTCAGAATCTTCTCAACTACCCAGTGAATCCAATAGCCAATTGATTTGATTAGTTTAGCTCCCTTCAGAGGGAAAAACATGAATAAAATGATAGAAGTCAAAAGCAAAGGTAAGAAACACAGAAAATAAACTAACTCTGGAGGAGTTGGGCGCCCCAGCTAGCCAGGGGTGCCCAAGCTTTTGACCCCCTAAACTCAGCTTTCAGGAGGCATCACTCCCAAGAGACCCATTTCATAATCTTCTCAACTACCCAGTGAATCCAATAGCCAATTGATATGACCAGTTTAGCTCCCGGAATCATGAATTCTTCAGAAGATCAGAAAACAAGCAAGAAATTGAAAACCATAAAAATGACTAGCATTGGTAATGATAGGCGCCCCAGGTAGGCAGGGGCGCCCAACGTATTGAGGGGTCAAATGAAATTTTCATCAGAAATTGCCTCCAAGATAATCTCCTTAGAATCGCTCAGGCTTTGCGATGGATCACTTCGTCAATTCACAAGATTCACCAAGCATCCGGAAAATCAGAGTCAAACAAAGGTCAAAATCAAGCAAAAATTTGAAAATGTTAAAAAATGGCAAGAATGGAGAGGAAAAGAACCCTAGGAGGAGATTGGCGCCCAAGGCTCAATGCTTTAGGAAAAATTTCAAATTTTTCATCATTCAACATTTGAACAACATTTACATTCGATGAACCTGCCCGGGATAGACTCTGAAAGTTTTAAAACAAAAAGAAAGCAGATTTTTCTCAACCTCAACTTATTTAAGAGAGCTTTTGTCTTTCATTATTCATTTTTGCAGGTTGGCATCAAGAGCAAGAAGATTTTCCCTTTTTCTCCCAACGAAGATTTGAAGACTCAAACAACATGCTTTTTCAATGTTCTTCATGGTTTCGAGATCAGTGAACAAAGAGGAATGCTTTTCCGTGCTCCAAACTTCTAAGGCGTTGCTTTTTCAAAACAGCCACTCAGCTTTTTCCATTTCTAATCACATGGGTCTCTCTGCTTTTTCATCCTCGTGAACATTGAGAAATTTTTCCCTCTTCTAGAAACTGCTTTTTGGCCGCTTTTTCGGGATGGATTTAGCTTTTTCAGTTTCTAAGCATCTAGGTTTCTCCAAAACATGATTTTCTACAAAACCCAAGTCCCATCTTTTTTCGGAGAAGTTGCTTTTTCAAGGCAGATCAGCATTCTATTTTCAGCAGCACTCTCCACTCGAAAACAAGAGCCAAATTAGTTTTTTGGAAAATGTGATCGAGGTTTAAAGCAACAATCATCTAGAAGCTTCCTTCAAGCTTTCTTTCTATTCTCATCTTCATTCTTATCCGTTCTTTAGAGAAGAGAAAGAAAACAAATGTAATAGCTGGCATTTCCTATTTTTCATGCTTTCTTAGTTGTAGATGTTTATCTTCTTTAGTTTTAGAAATAAAGCTTGCTTGTGTATAAATAAGGGCAGCCTTGCCCATTCATTTTCAACCATGCTAGTGATAACAAGACGCTATGCCTCTTAGTGCCTTTTCATTGTTATTCAATGTTGTTCAGAACTTAGATTGTGATAGTGAAATTGATGAGCTTATTTCGGCCTTCAACATTGCTATTCATTTTTTGTTCGATCTTGTGCTAAGTTTTAATCTGGTTTTGATCGCATGTTGCATGCTTGTTTTGCTACAACTTGCTGTCCCAGAGGTGTAAATCTTGATAATTGAGGAGGAGGATCTTATGCCTGTCTTGCTTTGATTTAATGTCTCAATTTTCAATGTTCGTTTATGTGTTGAAATCATTCCTCGTTCACTACTAGGATTTAAACTCTGCGTTTATTTAAATCTTTAGAAGCGTCTTTAGCATAAGTTAGTTGTAGTTGATAGTTTTTATAAAAGAGAAAACCTCAGCTGCAACGTCAAGAGTTCTATAACCTTGTGTTCTCACAACTGAGATAAAAAAGATAGGGCAATAGTTAGTATTTCTTTCTTTTCAGCATAATCAGCAAAAGAGGGAGCTTCCCCTCCGAATTTGAAGAGCAGTTTACTGCACATAGCTGTCCATTTCCAAACCGCATTCCAGAGGTGCGATTTGAAACGCCAACACACACACTACACACTTTTGGGGGTAGCTAGTCAATTCATTTCAATACTTCATAATATGTATTCTGCATTATATATTATATATTCCCCCAATAGGGAACAATTGATCTGTAATCCTTGAGCAACCGATGGTCTAGGATTTTGATAAATACAACATAGGATTAGAAGATATGGATTTTGGTTGCAACCTCAACACCTAGACCAATAGGAGACGGAAGACGAAACATCATTGAAAAATTGGATGGATTATGGTATCTCCCGGTTGGATACAATCTGACTAAGGAGTGATTGCTCAGTTCAAAACACTATGCTACACAAGCATTGGCCAATTACCCTAAGAATACAGCTTGCAGCATCACATCAACACAATCTCTTTAGATTTCAAAAGATGTGGCTTATAGATAGTGGATTATTCAATAAAGTAAGTGAATTATGGTCTACCACCCCCAAACTTAGTGGGCATCCCATGTTTAGATTCAATAATAAGTTGGAGTTTTCAAGATACCAATTGATATAATGGAAGAAATCTGATTTTGGCAACATCCTTGACAATCTATGCATCATTCAAGAACAATTGGAGCTTCTTTAAAATAGGGTTAGAAAGAAAGATTGAAAGAAGAAAATGTATGAATGTGTACAAATGGCCAAAAATAGATCAAAGGGATTGGAAAGTATATTAGGTACAATAGCAAAGGACTAATGAAGTAAGAAAGGAAAAGACAAGAAACTAAGAATAGCCGGAATATGAGGGTTAACCTAAAAGAGTGTAGCCAAGTACTCATATAAATAGAAAAGTGGGGGGAGAACCCCACAAAATTGTAGAAATAAAGACCACTAAAGCAAAGAATCAAATTCCTCAAGCATCGATGTTGAATGGCCTATTGGAGGAGTCACTAATAGTATCATCTATCATTGGAGGGGTACCAATGCCAAATTTGGGAATGCTCTTTGGGGAAAGTCCAGGGCTAAGGGGGTTAGGATGGACAATTTGAGGAGGCAACTAATTTCGCATAGGACTTCCTTTGACATTTGAAGTCAAAGAACTGCTAGTCTTGTGGAAGAAACTAGTGATGTAAGCTTGCCCTTCATCTGTGTTGTGGAAGAAGGGTGTGAGAGGGTCTGTGATGCTAAGAAGAGATATGGCAACAACCATAAGAGTGAGTTGAGGAGCCTTAGTCATAGTAGATTGCAAGGAAGAATAGTGCCTAGTTGATCTATTCTCATCTGTACATGAATTAATAGCATCCAAAAGGTGCTTAATGCCTCCAAAATCTGTGGTAGATTGAAAGAAGGAAGAAATCAATTTAGTAAATATGGGACCATTGTAGAGAGATTTATGCCTAAAGGTGGTGGCCTTACAAAAAAAGAGCTAAGCACCTTTGATCAAGGTAACAAAAGAAAGTGGAAAGAGAACTACTAAAATCCCAATATAAATGATAGTACCTCCCATGAATTTCATAATAGACTAGACATCAGAAAATGAAATGCTTCTCAAACTTGACTTCTCAATGAGAACAAAGGCAGCATAATCCTTCACTCTATAAAATCTGGTGATTTCTCTCAGCACGAAGTTGATGGGAACACACTTGGAACTAACCAAGAGGAATTCTCATACCATGACACCAAAGATATTGAAGATAGGTGGCTGAACAATGGTCCCATGACCATCAGCAACCTATAAGAAATGCTCAAAGTAGAAAGCTAGTTTGGGGCTGAGAGAATTTAGAGGGGAGGTCCAAGTAACCTGGATGTACCAAAAAATAGCTCTACAGATCCAAAGATTTAGATAAGTGCACAAGACATGAGAGAGAGGTCTGAATTAAAAGCTAACAATGGGTTGGAATCATAGACCATTGAAAACTTAAGATTTAAGAGTGTTAAAGAGTTGTAGCTTCAAATTCAGCAACCTTGTTGAGATTTGAATTGCCAACTCCTATGGGAAATTGAGCTGTCTGTAGCTTTGACACAATTTGAAATTGCTTTCCAAAGGACGCTAACTATTTCCCACCAAAACAATAACAAAGCTTGAGACCTTGGCTTAAAAATTTGAATTTCCATTGTCAACCAATTTTTGACACTTTCCTTTTTGGACAAAGAATCCTTAGAATAGTGGTGAAGTCCTTGAACCAGTTCAGATATGTCTTGGTGCAAAAATGGTTTGGAACCTTTATCATGACTAGCAAATTGTAATTATCTACCTCAGTGGTGGTAAACTTAAATTTCCAGTTTGTGTCACCATGAGTTTGACTGGTCAATGTGTTTGGCTGACTTTTCCTCATTTTGAAATTTTGAATAATCTATAGACCAGTTTCATTGAGAATTAATTGTAATGATTTGTATGTACTTGTACTTGTATGTGGATTTCTCTTTGAGATGTCAGTATACAATTAGTTTTCTGAGTAACCAAACAATGCCTCATTTTGAAGACTAGGTATTCAATTGTAGCACATTTATTTCTTTCCAGGTGATTGCAAAGTAACTAAAATGAAAAAGCCTTGGATGGAAACTCTGTGTAGTGTTATCATGAGAACAAGTAACTCACTATTTTCTCAAGGAAAGTTGGAAAATTTAGCAAATATTTGGGTAAACGCACAGCAGGACGGTAATGGTAGAAAAATGTAGGCAATATCTACCATAGGACAAGTTGACTAGGTAAATTGGTGTGAAGATTAAAAAGTTAGGTAATATCTACCGTAGGACATGTTTGTTTAGGCAAGCTAGGTGTGGAAGTGATTCAGTTTGGGGAAGGTGAACTTCTTAGGAGTATTTTAGTGCTTCCAATGTTCTATTTTAATGCAAGAAAGTAATCCCCTCTCTACAAAAAGAGCAATTAATCGCTTTCAAACACTCTCATGCTCTCAGTCAAACTAACAAACTAAAAATAAAGAATAAAATCTGACAGTTTATTCCAAACAGGACTAAAGTCTGACATTGTCATTTACAGTGCTATTGTAGTTTGTTCCAAGTCAAACAGTATATAAGAGCTATACTAATGCTGAAATGGAAGAGATGAGATCAGTATAACAGTGATTAGCAATTTATATTGTTTGTATAAATACTAGCTATCTTATGCAAGCATTCTGGAAAGCCAAGGTCAAATATATTCCCTTGCTAGGATACTTTGGAAAAGTTACTCTGGTGATATTTAGGAGGTGGCCAAAAATGACTAATTTTTTTCTCAAAGTGCTCTCTCAATTTGCAATGTGGGATATAGATAAATTAGGTAAATAATAACTTAATGAGACACAAACTTTCTAAAATACTGTGCTATAACTCTCAAATATGTTGCAAATCTCACAATCCATTTTTTAAAAATTGTCTCCATCACAAATTCTGATATATTCAAGATCGCTTTTACAATGATGAAGATACCAGAGCATTATGAGAATTGTATGCAGTTATACATGTGGTTGAAACTATGCACAATATACTGGTAAAAGTAACTGTTATTCACATGAATCACCATCTTGAGAATAACAAGATCTCCTTGGAAGTCTCTGTTTACTGATGGTGGATAAAAGAATGATTGAGCAATAAATGAGAGATTGCAGCTCTATTCAGTGTTAAACTTTGAACTTGCAGCACTCTTCTGTCTTGGCTGTTGAGAAAGTAGAATGATAGATTGCAGTGAATGAGGGAGTTGGCACATGCACTTATGAGACATTGTTTGCGCAGCAGCAATTGTTCCATTGCAGATTGTAGCATGTAGAATGGCTACTGTTTTTCCATGTTATTTAACATATAAGGTTTAGATTGAATGAGGGAGGGGGTTAGCAAGGGCATTAGCTTAGAACTAGTCTTTTTTTAAACTTTGCATGCATGCATGTTTCCTGCAATATAGTTGCATTTTTATAGTGCTGTACAATAATTCAGGTCTTTCTGGCCAAGGTGGCAATCTTCACAATTGAATGGATAATTTCAGTTTCTTCTCCATGGAGGGAATTTGTGACCCTTCCAAAAGTGTATTAGAGGCTCAAAATTTATTAAGGAGTTTGAAGTTGGCTGGAAATTGGAAATATCAAGTCCTGACTTGGGGGAACTTTCTGTTATTTAATTGCTGAAGCTATCAATCTGTTATCTAGTTTTGGTGTATCAGATTTAGCAATCTTCAGAGATGAGGGTTACCAGCAACTTAGCATCCAATTACTTTGCACTTAGATGCTTTAAATTGCCTATGATTTTTTTGGTTTGAATATGGCTACATGTGGATTCATGTAGCAGTAGGATGTATATTATGTTGGAAGCAGTTGGCTGTTAACTTCAATGTTCCTTTTAAGCCAAATCTTGATCTGACATTCTCTTTTAGTATCATTTTCAGATTTAAATTAAGTGAAGTTTTAATTTAAAAATGAAAGATACAAAATTTGTAATTATGAGTATCAATTTTTTCCATTTTGGTATATCAATATAAAAGTCATGCATATGTTAGAAAAGAAATTTGTTCAGTTTTCAAGAAATAAAACATGTTGAATGATGATGGGCAAATTGGCTCTCATCTCATATCATCGGCAGTTGTTATAAAATATATATTATGGACTCCTGCATCTCTCATTATGTTTGTTATGTGAATACGGGCTTGACTCATGTTATGATGTCAAGGAGAGCACTTGACTGACATCAGGGCCTGCATGTAAATCAACTTAAGTAGGTTGAAGACTTTCCTGGACCAATAGGGAGATTAGTGTGTAATGCCCCTTGAATTTCTCAACCTGAAGTTCAAGTGCATAAATGACCTCACATTAGTTGAGTGCCCAAACCCTTGATCTCCTTTCCCTTTGATTGAGGTATTCCCTCTCCCACCGAAGTGCTCAACCAGTCAAAGAGAATTGGTCAATAGACTGGGAAGCGATAAAAAATTTAATTACATTGATTAAGTCCCTCTTGTCCCTTGATCATTAGGGAGAGGAATTTGAGGTTTTCCCTTAACTTATATAGAAAGGGAATCAAGGATTTCCCTTGACTATTAGGGAGAGCCTTTAGGTGTTCCATCAAAATTAGGAAATTGAGGTGACCGATTTCATTCTGACCTCATAATTCTTTCATATTTAAATTCCCAGGTTTTATAAACACCAGAATTTATTTATCATCAAATAATATTTTGAAAAATTTCACGTTTCTGCACAGAGTCTGGCTAAGGAGATGAAAGGCATTCCTTGGCATTTAAGAGAAATGTAAATATATGTTGGTTAAGGAGATGAAATCCATTCCTTGGCATTTAAGAGAAATGTAGATATTTATTGGCTAAGAAGATGAAAGCCATTCCTTGGAACTTCAGGGAAACATAACGATTCACAAAAACTATTTCATGTCCTCTGCAGCAACAACTCCCTACAACATTTGTCATTTTGGTATATTGAACTATGCATATAATATTTAACTAATGTTTTGTTTGGAAAAATATTTAATACATTAGTTTTGTAAATTGAAGCAACAAAAGAAAATTACTTGAAAGATTGTAATCAAACATGATCTCATGATTCTGCGAGTATCTGCACTATTTTAAGTAAAGGCAATTTCCTAAAAGAATGAGATAAATATAAAACTGATAAAAAAATAAGTCATTTGACATTTAATAAGAGCTTCCTAGAGTTATATCTCACTTCTGGAATATAATGTGAAACATGCACGTTTTCATGTAAATCTTTGATTTCAGTGACTATGATTAACATGTATGTGTTTCCTATAGGCTGATCTCCATTAATTTGTATATACCATATACGAAACTAACATTCTGAAAATCAATGGAAAAAGTGGCATTCTTATTAAAAAAATTACAGAAGATAATGATACCATGTACATTTATCAGGTTGTTGCAGAAGTTGAAGAGATATGGAGCAGCAGGTGTGTTATCATATGGATTGTTGAACACGGTTTACTACCTCGTGGCTTTTCTCATTGTCTGGTAAGAACACAAATAATTGATTATCTGCTTATAACCATTGGAGTATAGAATATTATATTTGTAGAGGATCTTACACTTGCATACACAAGTATAGTCAGTGTGCAAACAGTTCAACACTTATTTCTCATTTAAACAATCACAGCTTCCTGTCACCCCTTAAAAAGTAAAAGCTTCTATTCAAGACCATGTGGCATAAATCATTGTTCCCTCGCCAACAATTTGTTTGGATAATACTCTTCTAGATCGAGTAGGGATGCACTAGAGTCCAATGAAAATTTTGTTTCTTCTTAGCATTCTCCAGGTGAGGAAGACCAATTATAAGAATTGTAGGCATTCTGATTATTCAAGCATTGCATATGTAATATCCCGTTTCTAGATATTTTATAATCCAATGATTTTTTTGTTTTCCAATTACTAAAAAATACGGAATAACAAAGAGTATGAATGGCAATGGAGAAATTTTCTGATTTATTTATGCAAATAACAATTCCTTTGAAACCCTTGTATTTATTCTTTGTAAAAAAATGATTATAATCAATGCTCAGAATGAATTTAGAATTTCATTGAAACCTTTCTATATTTATTTTTCTGTCAAAGTAGAATGATTACAATCAATTTTCAGAAAGGTTATAACATCAAAGAAATTAATTAAAACCTGATTTCTGAAGCTTTATCAACTGCTGTAGTTGTACAGCTTGGAGATTGATCTGTACAGCCTGATTTCTAAATTTTATGACTGGTTTTTCCAGTCCCAAAAACCTCTTAATTGCTATACAGATTTCACTGTAGCAGCACAGATTTATTGTAGCAATACAGATTTACCATAGCGATATGGATTTACTGTAGTGCAGATACTATAGCAATACAAATTTATTGTAGTGCAATTATTGTAGCAATAGAAAAATAGAAAATCTTAAATCTGAGCACAATATGATTCCTAGGTGGAAACACCATTAGGGAGATCAAAGGGTTTTGTCCTTTAATCCTTTGGAAACTAGAGGTTTTCATCCTCTGGAAAAAGATGAACAAATTCTCCAAGCTCTGAAAATTCTTCTGTTATACAGCTTTAATATTTAGGTTGACTTTTCCCTTCGAAAATAAACTTAATTTAATTGAAGTCTTGTAATAAATCATTAAAGTGACTTTTAATTAAAACACTTGATAATAATAGTTAAGTTACCCTTTTGATATTTTGGAATAAAGTACCAAGGATGAACTTAATAAATTATTATTAAAACATTTCTTACCCAAACCCCCTTAGCCTATGAGAAATCTGAAATAGGCTATGGTTTTGCCCCATTAAATTAATTTGGAAATGGGGACATGACAATCCGCCTTCCTGGAATCGCTTGCCCTCAAGCAATTTCAAATTGGGTCCTCAAGAATCTCTACATTCTCCCATGTAGCATCTTCATGGGAAAGATTCTCCCAACGTACCAGAGACCTTGTAATAGTTTTGTTCCTCAATCTTCTCTCTATGGTATCAACTTAAAATGATAACAAATACCATGGTAATTAAAACAGATAGTTACACACATATCAACATTGATGATATGGCCGAATTTGAACAAAACACAAAATTTGGCTAATGGTTTGTGCAGATCACACATTAGTCATGATCGCATTATGGATATTGAGGAATAAATAAATGGCAAAAGAAGTGAAAATCTTCATGTTCAAATGGCTCTCAGTCGATTAGTAGGCAACATACATTCTAGAATTTAAAGTTAAATGACAATGAACAACCAATTAAAAAATAGGCAAATCCCATTGATAATTTGCAAGTCAAGGACAATTTTCAGGCTATCAATATTCTGCATTCAAAAGCAAAGAGTTAGAATAGTAAAGAGAAGGGCGAGTGGAAAGGGGGAAATGAGATATCGACATGTAAATGGAAGACAACAAAAAAATAAGTGAAATGATGGCAGTGAAAGACAAAACAAAAAGTTTAAACTAAAATATGAGACACTTTTTAAATGGAAAGAAAGTTTATAAGCTTAACATGATCCCAAAGCATCAAGAGTTGTATTGGTACAGATGTGGAGATCCTAAGTGCAATTCTTTTGTCTTCCCTTCAATGCTAGGGTTTCCAAGTCATCAAATGGCCAAGTAATTATATAACTTCAACAACTGAATGTTAATAATTCCTGTTAAAGGTATTTTAAATGATTTGCAAGGTTCCTATAATGAACCTTATGACATTGAAAAGATATACTAGTTAGACATGATTCTTTATTTGCTATCTTGCCTAGCCAGTATGTGTCATTAACAGATTTGTATATAATAATTTTATAAAGGCTGATTACAAACCATTGACCTTAGAAGAGCCTGAGTACGCCTGGCGTTAAAGGCAGGTATATTAGGATGAACAAGTTCATATATAGGTAGGGGTACGAACACCTTATCAAACAATATATAAGGTAATTGGAAAAATAATCTCCTAAGGTTTCCACCATAGGATTCTCATACACCAAATTGGGATCTTGCTTGATGATGACCTAAAAGCTACCTTTACCACCTTTGTTACTCAAATACCAAAATAGTACCATGGCAATTTATGTGATGCATTTCATATATATAATGCAATATCTGCTTTTTATGAAATCCTTCATGGAGACATTTCAACAATCAACCTTACAAACAATATATGTTTTTGGCTGCCTAGAGTAGCTGTTTGTGTTTGCTTTGAGATTGATGTTTTATGAACGAGAATTTATAAAACTTTCAGTAATGATTTTCTTACTAAATATCTTCATTTTTCTATTTTATTAGCGTTCTGGTTGAATTGGGATAATGGCATATGCAAATATTAAATCAAGCCTAACCTGTTCGTAGCTTTTCTCTATTTGTTGCAATTCATCTTAGGATTTGTTATGGATGAAGGTTTATGTGAGTTTCACTACCAAGGATTTTCAACAAAGTTTTTTCATTTATTAGCCAATAGGCTACATATAGTGTGAGATTTGAGCCTAAAACAAGTCTCACACCTGCAAACAACTATTGAGTTGTTGGAAAACAAGTTTCAGCTGCTGTTAAATGTAAATCAGTTGGCGTTTAATGGTAAAAGCTTCCAAAACATCAGGTGAAAGCCTCCAAAATCTCACTTATCATGTAAAAGTCAGATAAATATTGATTTTCCAACTAGATGAGAACATTCTATTTCTATTTGTAGTGTTTTTTGCCAATTTGATGGCAACTTTCCTTTTTCATTTGCATTGCTTTATGTTTTAAATTTGCTTGCAAATATTTCAAAATCAGATAATACCCAATTTAAAAATGTTTAATTCATTCCATTGTTTAGCATTTATTATTAATTATTTAATCCAACCACATGCAACTAGAACTTGCAGCACATTGGATCCATATGCACCCATGCACAAACACATACTCTCTAACATATTAACATACATATAATTTTCTATCAGCGTAATCCTTGACCCTCCTTTAGGTGCAAGTGCTAGTCTATTTCATTGCATTGTTTTAATTATATTTGGGAGTTGTCATACACAAATATCAAATTGAGCCTAGCTTGTTAGTAGCTTGTCTCTATTTATTGCAATTCATCTTAGAATGTATTTAAATAATGATTTCAATTGTCGATGCATCTACTTCAATTGATCAGAAAAAGTGTGTAGTTTGAATTAATGGATAAACATTATTTTATGCCAGGTTCTATGTTGCTCCTGCACCTGGAGGTATGGGCTATTTTCCTGCTGCACAAAGGTGACTGGTTCAAAGAAACATTCTTCTTATTGGGTGGTCTGACTTCCAATATGTTTCCATGTTTTATATTTTTATTTTGGCTTGATTTATCATAAAAGTTGAACTTCCTGCTATCTATAAGAATTTGTAGGGTTGTAAGAAATGCACTATGTATTACATAGGTATGATGGACGTATGTTGGTCTAAAATTTCAATAGGAGAGTGCTTTTCACCACTAAATACCCAAAGATAATAGAAAGTAAATTGGAAAAATATAGTTATGTTTTTTATTGCAAATTTAAGATACATTCCAGAATGGTTTGTTTTTGGTGTCATAATGCATTGTAATATCGTAGGCTGTTTAGTGTTTTATCAAGATTGGTAGCCCCTTGTTTGGGATCAATGTTTTGTTAAGAATATACCATTGTTTCACAATATACAATTTTCTTATCACAGGCTCTTGAAAATTTTGGCAATGGTTTGGGCTGGAAGCCAGGTTACGAAAATTTTGAGAGCTGGAGGGTAGGCATTTTTCCAAATGAACTGTCATTTATATCTACCTGGATATGTGTATCTCTTTTAAATTTTTGGTGTTTAATGTGTTTTACCTGATTTGTGCAATTTTTTATGAATAAAAACGGTCGATACCATATACAGTCTCTAAATGATTGAGATTGGTTGCCGGACACTAAGAAAATTGTATGATAAATGTATGTACATGCAGAGCTCTAGCTGTTGCTCCTTTTGTTGATCAAGGTTTATCATGGTTCACCACAAAGTTTAGATTCAAATCTAGACGATGGGTAATGAATTTCTATTCAATTCAAACTTATTGATTTTAATCTTGATATTTGAATATCATTTTAGTTTATGATTTTTATTGAACATGTTTATGAATTGTCTGTGATCAGGCTTTTGGAGCTATTGTTATTATCTGCATTGGATTGGTGCTATCGTTGTTTACTACCGTGACATTGTTATGGGCATAAGTATCTTGTCTCTTTGGCACAAGTTGATCCTTGTAATTTTTTAGTAATGGTCTATTCTGACTAATTCTGCCATCATTGATTTTTTAGTGCGGTGCAAGCAAAATTCAATATGCAGCTGAATATTTTAAACATTTTCTGATTCATGAAGGAAAGTTGTCAAATTATGCGTACCTTGTTAGATAGAGCGAACGTTAAAGATAGTTAGTCTTACATGATCTCGAATTTTTATTCCTGATATTGGTCCTGGAAGATGTTTAGCCCTCTCTTTTCTTTTCATTAGTATTGTACTTATCCTTCATTTTCCCGCTATCCCAAAAATAATAATGCTAATGTAAGTAAAACAACTAAATAAATTCTTTGTTTACCCGTGAAACAGGAGCAATCTCTCTTTGTTCCTAGCTAAATTGAAACATAACTAAAAGAGTAGCAACCATCCATGGCCCATTCCATGGTGGTTTACCTACCAACGTGTTTCTCAATTAAATATGGTGTTCCCTTGCTTTTCAAAGAAAGGTACCAAATGTGCAATTTTGAATTAAAAAGCTTGAAACCTATGTTAATGGATGTTTTATGTATTAGACATGTCATCGTATTGAATGGGAGACGGAGCAAGAGCGCATTTGGGATGGTCAAGGCATGGCCTTGCCACCTTGAGTATCCTGTTGATATAGATTGCCCCAAGAACTCAGTAGGGGTGTACTCACAAGGTACACAAGATGGCAAGGGCTAGCCAAACTGAGGGCATTCTCAAGAGAACGTTTGCAATTTTAAAAAATCCCAATACGACTATCATTGGTTCTTCACCCTTTTGTAGACTACTAATATTTCATTTTGGCACTTTCTATGCTTGTTTGATCCCCTTTTGCTCACTTGTGGACAATTGACATGAGCTTATGATGCAGGAGCAGCCGAGCGTAATTGCAATACTGCATCGCCCAAAAAAATGATGAAATTCAATTTGGAATTAATCTTCAAACTTTCAATTATTTTATTGCTAATTGTATATGAGTTTCTTTTTGATGACTTGGGAAATTCATGGCATCTTGAGAGGGCTCAATTTATAAAGTGTGGCAACTTGGCATATGGCGTGGAGTTCCTTTTAACAATCATGCAATGTTTTACATACATTTTCGGCATATACCTTTGGTTGGACATGGCGTGGACCCAAGTAATAAGTTGCTACACACATTTAAAATCAATTCAATGATTTTCCTAGTTTTTGGCGCATGAAATCTTTTGAAAAGGAGGTTGTGGTATTGAGGAGGCGTGGGATTATCTTGGCTAAAGGTAATCTTAATTAATTGGGGCTGATCAAATTCCACGCAGCCTCATGCTTATGAGAGCATATAAAAGTGAAAATTGTTGTTGTTGGGGTTAACCAATCTAAGGAGGAGCAGTGGTTGTTGTTGGAAAGAATGAGGAAAATACAGAGAGAGTAAATAGGGGGTGTGACAATACAATGAGTTGATGTGTTGTGGCTGTTAGTGATTGTGGAATTGTAATTATATAATGAATTTGTTGTCAATGCATAATGGAGGTTTGAGTGCTCATTTTGAAGTGGACAAAACTTTGGTGCCGCTGAATGAGAGTTATTATTGGCCGGCTATGAGTGCAGATGTAAAGAAGATAGTGCAAGGTTGTCGGGTGTGTCAATATGCAAAAGGAGTGAGGAAAAATATGGGGTTGTATTAGCCATTGTCAATACCAAAAAGACTGTGGGAACATATAAGTATGGATTTTGTTTTGGGGTTACCACGAACACAAAGAGGTAACCATTATGTTTTTGTGCAGGCCTACGGCCTCTTAGGCGCGGCTTGTATGCATTTCCTTCTGCGTGCATGTCTGTTTGGAGGCGTTCGGTGCACAGGGGTGGATTCTATCTACTTTCAGGGTGGGGTTTGCGTTCTTCTTGTTTGTTGCCCTTGGGTGAGGCCTTAGTTGCATACGGGGGTGGTCTTTTGTTGGGATTATGGTGGAGCAACAGATTTCTACCAGTTTGGTAGTGGCTAGAGGTGGTCTGTTTCACAATGGCTCTTCATCGGGTTTGAAAGCTTAGCAGTCGAAGTCGTTTTATGTGGGGGAGAGCCCTAAATTGAAGAAAGTGAATGGTTGTTTGCCCAGAAGCCAGGATCATCCGGTTTTGGTCATTTCTCCTGAATCTATTGTTGATGATGTTTCTTATTGGAGTAGACATGCTCTAATATGCAAATTTCTTGCGATCCATATACCTCTGTTGGCTTTGGAAGCTTGGATCAAGCGTTTGTGCCAGGTTGAGGGAGACATGGAGCTTATGGTGGTTGCAAATAGTTATTTTTTGGTTTTTTTTCCAATATGGTTGATAGGAATCAGGTTTTTGAGGGAGGACCCTACTTTTATAATCATGTTGGATTGTTTATCAAACCCTGGTATATGGGTTTTAATTCAGCCAAAGAATTGTCGTTGAGGGTTCTTGTTTGGGTCTATCTACTGCGGCTTCCCCTAGAGTTTTGGAGAGAAGATATTTTACAACGAATTGTTGCTCTTCTTGGAAAGCCTGCTACAATTGCTCAACAAACCCTTGAAAAAAAGGTTATTTCTTTTGCTTGGATTTATGTGGAGATAGATTTGAATAATCCCTTGCCGGATTCTCTGGAAATTTGTCTTGGGTTTAGCAGCTCGATTATGAATCCCTTCCTTTTCGTTGTTGGATTCGTTATGAGTATGGACATCTTCAGAAGCAATGTCCTAGGGTTAATAAGGCTCCTCATTCTAGTAACTCCCCTTCGTCTTCGGTACCAAAAGTTGTTAAAGAGGATAAAGGGAAATCTTCCAAGATGGAGGGTGAATCGGATAAGGATGGCTTTGTGCTTGTTAAGCATCGGTCTAAGGGTCGTGGTCAGAAGAGATCTTTGAAGGACAGGCAGACTGAAGATGGCTATAATTGGTTTGAGGTGTTGGACACTTCAACCTTGGAGGAAGGAATCCTAGCGGATGTGTCTTTTGGTGTTGTTGGTATGGGTTGTGATGTGGTGCAGGGACAAGGGTGCAGTCATGATCTTCATTTCTCACAAGGTGTGCAAGATCATTTGGGGTCTCTGAAAGGTCCTATGTAGGATGATGATATTTTTTTGGCAGATTTGGCAAAGGAGGGGCTAGCTTCTGGCAAGAGCAAGGGTTCTTCTCCAACTTTGGGGGTGCAACAATGCACCCTTATGAAGGGACCGTCTGAGTACTCTTCTAAAAGTGGCCGCAAGAAGGATCTTGAGAAGATTAAACGTACTGGAGATTTGTTGGTGGAATCTAGGTCTATTAAACCCATTGATGCTCACTTTTCCCAATCTCCTCCATGATTATTCTCTCATGGACTGTAAGGGGGTTGAATAGCACCTCTCGTCAAAATTTTATTCTTGATTTGGTTGTTGTCCATTCTTCGGACATATTTGTGTTCAGGAGACTAAACTTTCAGTTGATTTCATGCTTCAGTTTGCTTCTTGTATCTGGTGTTTTGGTCAATGTCAATGCATTGGTTCTCAGGGGAGCTCTGGGGATTTGGCTCTTTTGTGGGACCCAAGAAAGATTCTTCCACTATGGTGGATTTCTAGTCATTCTACCATCTCCATGGTTGCCTCTACTTTGGAAACAGGTGAGACTATTTTGGTTACTAATGTTTATGCTCCGACTGATATTCGTGGAAAAATTCAGCTTTGGGCTCCTATAAGGTATGTGAGATCATGTGCTCCATATCTTCCTTGGGTCTTAGCTAGTGATTTTAATTCCGTGTTGAGTTTGGAGAAAAGAGGTGGGTTGCCTAGGCTAGGGCCTGCTTCTGATCTTTTTCGGGAGAATGTGGATTCTTCGGCTTTAATTGATGTTAAGCCTTCCAATGGGGTTTTCACTTGGAACAATAGACGGAGTGGAGAGGAAGCGATTTTTGAAAGGCTGGATAAATTTCTTGTCTCTTGTTTTTGGGTGGGGGGTAGCTTGGTTACTAGTTCTGAGATTCTTGATTGAAGGGGTTCTGATCATTGGCCAATTAAACTTTCAGTAACCTCTTTTACAGTTCCCAAGAATCCTCCTTTTAAGTTTCAGCTTATGTGGCTTCGGGATTCTTCCCTGCATGATCTAATGGTCCAGTGGTGGTGTGATGGAGGCCCTGCTTATGGTACAGCAAAGTACTCCTTTGTTAAGGAACTTCAGTATGTCAAAGATCACCTTAAGAGATGGAATAGGCTGTGTTTTGGCAACCTAAAGGCTATGGAGAGGAATGCTCAGGCACGCCTTGATGTGATTACTCGCCAAATTCGAGATTATGGTTTCTCAGATGCTTTAGGAAGAGCTGAATCCCAGGCTATGAGAGTAGTGGAGGAGTGGGAGCTCTAAGAGGAGATTTTATGGAAACAAAAGGCTCGGATTGATTGGCTTCAGGAAGGGGATAGGAATACTGCTTTCTTCCATCATTTTGTGTAGGCTTGTCGTAATAGGAGTTTTATTTCCTCTCTGGTTAATTCGGAAGGGCTCCACATCTTCTTTGCAGGCTTTGTCTCGTGAAGCTAGACAGTTTTATTCTGCTCTTTTTTTTGAGGATTCACCTCTTGCAGAAGATGAGGAGAATTTGATCCTTGCTTGCATTCCCTCCCTGATCACCAATGAGATGAATGATTTCCTCATCCATCCGATTTCTTTGTCTGAATTGGAAGAGGTTGTTTTTGGGATGAATAAAGGGAAAGCTCAAAGTCCGAATGGATTTTCTGTTGAATTTTTTCAGGAATTTTGGGATATTATTAGTTTGGATTTGTTAGAGGGTGCTCTTGAATCTCTTCGCAGTAAGCAAATGCTTCGAGCCTTGAATTCTACTTTCCTAGTTCTCATTCCTAAAAAGGAAGGTGCGGATCAGCTTGAATTCTTTAGACCTATTGCTCTTTGTAATGTGGTGTACAAGATTATTACTAAATTGATTGCAAAGAGGCTCAAGGTTTGTCTTCCTTCTGTGATATCTGAGGAGCAAGGGGGTTTTGTGGCTAGTAGACAAAACCTAGATGGGGTGATGGTTGCCTCTGAAGTCATTCACTCTATGGCGACTTCTAAGGATAAATCTATGTTCATCAAGTTGGATATGGCCAAAGCTTATGATAGAGTTAAGTGGCATTTTTTGTAGAGAATTCTCTTAGGATTTGGTTTTAGTTCAGATTGGGTCGATTGGATTATGAGTTGTGTTACCTCTTCCTCTTTTTCTGTTATTATGAATAGGGAACCTTCTGAGCTTTTTGGAGCTTCCCGGGGCCTTCGTCAAGGAGATCCTCTCTCCCCTTATCTGTATATTATTATGGCTGAGGGTCTAGGCAAATTTCTCAAGTCTTGGGTTTCCCAGGGCATGATTCAAGGTTGGTGTTGGGGCAATGGGTTGTCACAACTTTCTCATATTTAGTTTGTTGATGACACTACTCTTATGGGGAGGGCTCGCCTTTAGGAGGTTGTTTCTTTTAGGTGGGCTTTGGATATTTACCTTGCTACTTCAGGTCAGAAAGTTTATGAGCACAAGTCGTCTATCTATTTTTTTAATACTCAAGCTATTCAACGGCGGATTGCAAATATTTTGAGGTTTCAGATTGGGTCTCTTCCCTTTGTCTATTTGGGAATTCCTCTTGTTGTTGGTAAGCAACCTAGGTCTTCCTGGCAGAATTAGCTTGATAAGTTGCGCAGTAAGGTCACTCACTGGACTCATCGCTGCTTATCTATTGTTGCAAGAGTGACTCTTTTGAAGTTTGTTATCTAGGCTCTCCCTATTTATAGGTGTTTTGTTCAGGTTGCTCCTTCGTATTTCCTTAGGGAATTTGATGCTCTCTCATGACAATTTCTTCGGAGTGGTAACTTGCAAACGGCTAAGTTCAGTCTTGTTAAGTGGGAAATTGTGTGCAAGCCATAGGAAGAGGGGGGCCTCAGCTTAGTTTTGTTATTTTGAATGGGTAAGCTCTTGTAGCCAAGTTATATTGGCGTTGGTGTACTAGTTAGCATTAGCTTTGGGCCCATATTCTCACCCATAAGTATCTTAAGGATGTTAACACTTTTGATGTTCCTCACTTCCCTTTAGAGGGAAGGGGATTTATGATTTGGCATACTCTGAAAACGGGGGCTTGGTTGGTTAAGAAGGGGTTATTTTGGATTTATCATATGAGTTCTTAGGTTTTTTTTGGTGGGATTCTTGGGATGGTCATCCTCCTATCCTTTCGGCTTATCCTCACCTCCAGCCTCTTTGTGAACATTTTACTGTTGCGGGTTGGAATACGATTGAGCGTTATAAGACTGTTCATAATTTTGGGTTGGCTACTAGTCTTAGATGGAAGCACTCCTTTGATTGGTCGCCAGGAGGGTTGGAGGAGGATAGGAAAGAGTTGGCTCATATTCTTGCCTTGTGTGAATGCAACACCTTGGAGGGGCATGATGTCTTGGCTTGGAATAACAGTGATTTGTCTAGTAAGTACTTTGTTTCAATGGGTTATGGAGAGTTGGTTAGGCAGATGTTTGGGGACACTGAGGTTCCTTGGTGGAAACACGTGTGGAACAAATTTTCTTAGCCCAAGTGCAATTTTTTTATGTGGTTGGTGGTCCAGAACCGGTGTCTTACTTGGGATAACTTGTGCAAGCATGGGTTCCAGGGTCCCTCGATGTGTGTTTTGTGTTGTAATAGTGAGGAGAGTGTCTCTCATCTCTTCTTCCAATGTTCCTTCTCCAAGGAGATTGGCACTTTTGGTGAGGTGTGTGGAACCAGGCTTGTTGGCATGTCTCCTCTTGGCTAAGTTCTTTGCTCGGTGGGGCAAGGCCCCTGTTAAGACTTCTTTTCTTCAAGTTACTTGGGGTCTTGGATCGGCCTTTATTATTTGGCATATTTCGTTGGAGAGGAATTGCAAGATTTTTCAAGATGTGAAGTTGGTTGTCCAACATTTGTGGTGGAAAATTCTTCATTCTTTGGGACAAACTATTTCGACTAAGTGTGACTTGGTTGAGGGTGTGGATCCGGGAGATGTTGCCTGTTGCAATCGTCTCAATCTTCCTCTTCAGAGTGGTGCTACGAAGGGTCTTGGCCAGATCATGAGAAATAGATGTAGACATCCTCTTCGGAAGATAAATAGGGAGGTGCATTGGTGTCCTCCACAGGGTGTGTTGAAAATCAACATGGATGGTTCTTCTCGAGGAAATCCTAATCATGTTGGTTGGGGGTGTTGGGCGAAATAGTTCTGGGGTTGTTCAGTTTATCTTTTCTGTTTATAAGGGTCTGCATATTAACAATATGATGGAGGCTCTCGCCATTTTATATGTTGTGGAGTGCGGTTGTGCTCTTGGGTGGAGACGGATCATTTGTGAATTTGATCCTCAGGTGGTGGTGACTTTGTTGAAGAGGCAGCAATTAAAATATGTCAGTTGGCATTTAGCTTTGATTATAAATCAGATTCTTAATATGTGTGCTTCCTTGGAATTTGTTACTTTATGTCACATTCCTAGAGAATGGAACGGGGTTGCAGATTGTTTGGCCAAATGGGCCTCCGATCATTTGTTGAATTGGAACATTGTGGATAGGGGTCAATTAGTCTCGGATTTGTCACAAAAGTTGGACCACTTGGTGGAGATTGACAAGGGTGTGTAATGCCCTTGCTTTGTACTTCTTTGTTTTAGTTTGAATAAATTTTTACCCCCCTTTTAGTGAAAAAAGTGCAATGATGTTTCCCACATAGCTACTTTTTTTTTTCAAGGAAGTGGTTAGATTACATGGCTTGCCGAAGATTATTATTTCAGGTTGGGAAACCAAGTTTGTTGGTCATTTTTGGCGCACCTTTTGGAAGAAAATGGGAACACAATTGGGGTTTAGCTCAGCCTACCATGTGCAAACCGATGGTCAAACCGAAGTTGTGAATAGGAGCTTGGGAAATTTATTGAGATGCTTGGTAGGTGACAAACCAAATCAATGGGATTTGGCATTGGAACAAACAAAGTTTGCCTTTAATAAATCGGTCAATCGAAGTGTGGGAAAGAGTCCATTTCAAATTATGTATGGGTACAGCCCAAGGGGTGTGGATGAACTGAGGGATAGTGCAGATTTGGGTAGAAAGAGTGTTGTAGTGGAAGACTTTTCTAAGTATATACATGATTTGCACAAGGAAGTGAAGAGAAATTTGGAGAAGAGTGCCACCAAATACAAAGAGTATGTTGATAAGCATCGAAGGGAACAAGAATTGCAGATTGGAGAGTAGGTGATGGCGCATTTGAGGGAGAGGTTCCCACAAGGAACATACAATAAGTTGAAGTTGAAGAAGATAGGCTTATGTAAGATTTTGCAGAAATTTTCATTAAATGCATGATTTGGAACTTCTAGTAGGTATTGATATTTCACCAATATTTAATGTTGTTGATTTGTATAAATACTATGAAGGAGAGACAAGTAGATATGGGGATACAAATTCGGATTTACAGGAAGGTTGTGAGTGGGTTCAACAGTTGCCTATGAAGAAGCTTGAAGAGGTAGATCAAATTATTGATTCTTATGTTGCCAAGAAGACAAGAAGAAAAGAATAATGGGAATATGTGGTCCGTTGGAAGAACCAAGCAGCTGATGAGGCTTCATGGGTCAACACAGCAGATTTGGTGAAGTTTGGAATTGTAGGTCCAGACTTGCCAAAATACTCATGAGTTTCACAATCATGAAGCATTTTTTCTTACCCGAAGTGTCTGATGCATGAGCACCCGGGCATAATTGCAATCCTACATTGCCCAAAAAAATGATCAATTTCATTTGTTTGCTTTTCATTGTGGTGTTTTTGTTGTGTTTTGGCGGATTGTGCAGGCAAGACATTTGATGAAATGGTTTATATTTTGAATGGATTATCTAGAAGTTGGGCAGCCAAAAGAGTTAACATGTTGGTTTTAGGAATGCAAATATAATAAAAATAAAAAGGTTCACGAATGGGGCAGCCGGTTGGGAAATTCAATTTGGAATTAATCTACAAACTTTCAATTATTTTATTGCTGATTATATATGAGTTTCTTTTTGATGACTTGGGCAATTCATGGCATCTTGAGGGAGCTCAATTTATAAAGTGTGGCAACTTGGCATATGGCATGGAGTTCCTTTTAACAATCATGCAATGTTTTACATACATTTTCAGCATCTACCTTTGGTTGGGCATGGAAAATGGACATGGTGTGGATCCAAGTAATAAGTCGTTGCACACATTTGAAATCAACTCGATGATTTTCCCTTAGTTTTTGGCACATGAAATCTTTTGAAAAGGAGGTTATGGTATTGAGAATGCGTAGAATTATCTTGGCTGAAGGTAATCTTAATGAATTGGGGCTAATCAAATTTGACACAGCCTCCTTTGGAGTGCTATTTCAATTTGAAATTAAAACCTGTTCAAATTCCATGCTTATGAGAGCATATAAAAGTGAAAATTGTTGTTATTGGGGGGGTTTGCCAATCTGAGAAGGAGCAATGCTTGTCGTTTGGAAATTTGAATTGAGGAAAATACAAAGAGGGTAAATGGGGGGTGTGACAATACAATAAGTTGATGTGTTGTGACGGTTAGTGACTACAAAATTGTAATTATTTAATGAATTCGTTGTCAATGCATTCAACAATTGGATTTGATAGACTATAACCTTCCTTGTAGGTAGATTTGAAACTTGGAATTGATGATTTGAAGCTCCATATTGTTGCCTGTAATGTGAATTTTAAATGTGCAATTCAAATTATAAATATTGGAAGGTATTGTGCAATTCAAATTATCATTGCTGGAATTGGTAGTCTGATAAGACCCCTAATTCTTGCTTGCACCAACTTAGACATTTTTTGTTAGGATGCAAGAATGGAATAGAATAGAAGTCTTTTAACATCCATGAGACCAAAGATGGTTTAATAAATGTTTGTGAGTTTCTATTTTCTAGGAAAAGGCAACAAGTCTAGATTTCATTATATTGATGATGATGGATAAAGCCATTGAGTGCCATTCACTAGCCCCATTCCCCATTGTTATATTTTTTTGTTTTTAAGTGCCATTATATGTTATATTTTTTGGTGTCGTTACATTTTCTCAATTAAGCTTTGTAAATTTTAATAAATGTTTGTGAGTTTATTTTTCCTAGGAAAAGGCAACAAACCCGTGATTTAACTATATTGACAATGATGGATAGAGCCATTGAGTGTCATTCATTAGCCTCATTCTCCATTGTTATATTTGTTTTGTTTTTAGGTGCCATTAAATGTTATACTTTTGGGTGTTATTTTTTCTCATCTAGTTATAGGCACTTATTACTCTAGTGGAAAAAAATTAAAGATCTTTAATAAAATTTAATATAATTATAATTTATTATATATTTAATACATAAATATATGAATTTTTAGTATATTTATATTATTTTTATATATTTTTGTCATAATTTAAGATTTGTACTTTTTGGTTGTCTTGATAAACTTAACTCTATATTTGAACCAAGTACTTAGCTTTAAACATAATAGTTTGTTTTATTTTGAGATATAATAAAATTTAGATGTTTGATTTAATATTTTGCTTATAGTCCAAGGGGTTGAACCTAATTAGTTAAAGCATTGAGTTCTCGTTGTGGAGACCCAAGTTTAAATCCCAAAGGGACATCTAATATGGAATTCTAAGATGTGACTCTTGGTCTTCCATAATTGGCTTCTAGTGTGGATGCGGATTTCTAAGTTGCAACTCATGGTCTTCCATATGTGGATTCTAGTGTGGTTGCTCAAAAGGAGTTGGTATTAATCTCATAGCTATGCTCACAAGAGCTTTATTGGTCTCATGCTAATGCTCATATGAACAGAATATTTGTAAACGATTAACAATATTAAAAAATTCCTTATAGCATTTGTGTTGTTGTATTATAAAAATTAAATCTAAACCATAAAAATTAGAGTGTTCCACAAGTGTATTTGAGAATTAAGAGATTGAGGATGAATGATATAAATAGATGATTGTGAAGAAATGTTTTCCAAATTGAAAGCAAAAGTTGAATCCATAGATCAAGATAGCAAGATATTCCAAACCCCAAGTCAATAATAAGAATAACAATTTTATTTGAAGGGCATCAACATGAGTTGAAGAACAACCTAAGGATTAAGGAAGGTACTCAAGGTGAAAACCCTAGCCAACAACCGTTTAAGGTAAAATCCAAGATTAAGACTTTAGTATTATTAAAGCTTGAAAATTTATGTGGATATTGATTTGGTGATGATGGGAGAGTTATAATGGAGAAATTTTTTTAGAAAAGAAGCCATCTATTGTTAAATAGGAACAATTCAAAGTGTTTATTAGTTCCTATTGATTGTTATGTTATGCATTTATTGGATGCATATAATTTTAAGGTGTCGACCAATCAAAATCAAGAATTAAGTGTCTTTGATCAAATGTTTAATGTTAATATATTACAATTATTTCAATATATTATAATAATGGATTTATTTCTTTTAATCGATTGATTCTAAATTAATAGTATTATTGTCATTATGATTTAAACATTAATAAAATATAATTTATGATCAATCAATTAAATATTTTTTACTAAATTTAAAGTTTAAAAATATGGATTCTGAAAAATTCCACCCAATAAAATCTATATTGCTTTCAATTTTTATCCTCCCATTTCTTATTGATAAAAATAATAGGTTTTTGAACTTTAGAAAATGCATTACTACAAATTGCATTTGTAATGGCTGCAATTTTTTTTATTGATCAAAGTCGAAATACAAATTAAGAAAAAATAATAATAGTAAAAGTTGTATGTAAAAGAGAACTTATTCAAATTCCAACTATAATTTGTACCTCTTCTATAGTGTGCCAAGTTTGATCTTGGATCAGTCTGGTGGTTTTGTTGTTGTTTGGGTCAGCCTTTTTGTACAGGTTGTTGTTATGGTTGATATCTATTTGACTATGCACTTTTTGTTGTTTGGGTCACAGCCTTTTTGTACAGATTGTTACGGTCGATACATGTTTGGTTATGCAATTTAAGCTAATAATAACTTGAAGATATTACAATAACTTGAAGATCTTACAACACTTGAGGGACCTTGGTTTCGGAGAACTAGTTGACAACGGAAATGGGCTAAGATTGGCCCTTCACGTTGGCTTTGACCCTTCCAAGTTGGTTTTTCTATGGATTTTCTCCATTGTTAACTTTGCTTTTGATTTTGAAAGGGGATATTTTAAAAGAAAAACACTTGTCGTTTTACAAAAAATCTACTTAGGTAGTCAAAATGAACATAGAGAAACCTATTTCAATTATTAAAACATTTAAAATGGAATGTGAAACAATTCATTCTCTTGTTAGAAAGTGTCAGGACTTATGGGATGTTGGATTGCCAACTTCATCTCCTCCAAGTTTTGCCAATATTCTAGGCTTTCCATTTTTTTATTTTCTCGGTGCTTGATATATATGCAAAAGGCAGTTGAGCCTCAACAAAGACATCTACATGTACAGGGTTGTTTAAATAATCACACCATGTATCTTCTATTAGAACTTAAATACTCCCTTTTACCTTGAAAATGTTTATTTTCACATCAACCAATGGATCTCAGAGTGCTAACCAATTCAAATGTTGCTTGAGAATGGTTCCCTAAATAGAATTGGTCATAGAGCATATCAGGATATGTTCCAAGTGGAAGCTCAACCGTAGTTGGTTTTTTTGTCTCATACTGTTATGCAATTTCCATCTTGGCCAACACCCACAACTCCAAACTCCATAGCCTTGAGATCTACAATTTGCAGAACGTATTTTAGGAATGGATCATGCCTTTCCATTAGAGGAGAGGATCTGGTAGTTGAGCACTCTAACTTCGTGCTTCTCAAAATCTTATGTGGAAATTTCAAATCACTCCTAATTTTTTACAACAACTTACTTGGCAAGTCCCTTTCTTATAACTAAGGTTTCAAGGCCACGTCATCAAATATGATGCCACATCAACATGCTTTTTGTCGAAGTGTCCAAAAAGGTCCAAAAAAAAAGTGAGATCAATACTTGTGCACTAAATCATGTTTTATTAGTGCGTTGATGAGGCATCACATGATTTTTTGCTTTTTAGATCTAAGGAATACATTTCATTCAATTACGAGTAGTCATCATCAACACTACCAACTTTAAAGTCACAACTATTGGTCCAATATTGTTAAAAGTATTGGACATTAAATCAACAAATACTATAACAACTATTGGAACATGCTCAAGTACTAGGTCCTCTCCCTTAATGTATGGATGATGAACTTTCTCCTTTGAGATGTGAAGTTCTCAGATCTTAAATCTTGGTGCAATCCTCGAAAAAATCAAGATTTTCCCTCAAATAAGAAAGAAATGTGCCTGCAAACAAATTTTATTTGAGATTTATGTACCGTAGAGAAAATTAATGAATTGGTAAAGTAACTGTCTATAAAAAAGCAAGGTTCAATGTCATACTTGTTAAGCTAGCAAGTAATATAAGCTATAAATCTATTCAAAACGATCTTCAAGGGTTGTTTATCGTTGTACGATACAAAGCCTTTAAAAGGTGTGTCCTTAGTCTCATGGATTTAAGTATAAATAGTTCAATTAATCAAGCAACTGTAGCTGAAAACTTAATTCAAGCTCCATTTCATATGATATACCTTTAGAAGAGAACTCTTCCCACTCGACAAGCTGATAAAAATATCAGCAATGCCAGATTCATTAAAAAAGAGATGGAACAATCATATTTGCATAAATACAATTTGTTGATGTGCATATAATTGTTAAATTTATCAAAGGGCTTGAATTATTTTTTGCGAACCTTAAGTTATAAGTATATTAGCACATTGTGGAGATATTTTATCTCAAACCAAACACAAGTTAAACATAAGACCACCTTAAGTATTGTGAAACCATCTAGGTAAGTTTTTCTTTGAGATCTATTCATTGCATTATTTACTTATTCAAAACAATGAATATGACAACTTCTATATATTCGGCATATATTCATGTTTAAGTTAATAGGTAGTGGATGCATACCAAGGAGTCTTAGAAGTAGAGTCCTGGAATCTAGTATGATGTAACCATTTATATCTTGTAGAAATTGTACAATTATTGTTATGTTTTTTTCATACAAACTCTTCAATGGTCCAAAAAAGTAGTTAAGAAGTTTTTTTCCAAAGGTTTCATAACTACTGTTAGGAAGTTCCAACGTAGCATTACATTTTAGTCAAAAAAAATCACAACTTGCTTTATTAGCAAGGAATTTTTCCAAAAATCAATTGTCAAGAAGCTCAAGCTCAAAAGGCAAGACAACATTTGTTATTTTTTGTCAATTGTCTAATGTTTAAACTAAAGAAAGCATATTGTCTAGAATTTTGATAAGAATCATTAAACTCTATACCTAAGTATTAGAAATCTAGTAAGTACATCATTATATTGTACCATGCTATCCATTATCACACATATTTCTAAGAAGATGGTACTAGTAATTGTTTTTCAATTCCATCTCCTATAAGATGATCCATGCCAAGTAATTGTACCTTCCTAGGATCCTCTTCTAGCTCTTATTCTTCAAAATCCAATTTCGAACCACTATTCAAGTATCTAAATTCAGTCTCTTGAGCCAATCCATTCTTCTTCAAATCTTTTTATAACTCCATTGTAAGATATTTGAGATCCTCAAAGGATGCATCTTCAATCTTCTAGCAAACTTCAATAGTAGAACATCCCCTAATCCTAGGCATACCTTTTTTTCAAAGGTATTTTAGATCCACTGGCAAGCACTATTACAACTTTACCATATCTATTTGGAGTATTGAAACCAAAGGTACTTAGTGGTGTAGAATTCATGGACATCCATTTGCACATTGGAAATATTATTTTCATTCCTATCTAAAGGAGTAATCAACAAATTGTGGATAGTAGGTCTATTTTCAATGGGCAGTAATCCATGTCAAAGGTTGGCAGTTGTAATGGATGCCATAACAATTTTAAAAGTTTCAATGAGTAAAGACCCTTCTCTTCCATCATTGTTGTTTTCATTTTCATTGTTGTTGCTAATAGCAATCCTTCAATAATTTTAATTTTTTTATGGAACATAGTTGATTACAAATGAAATGATAATCATTGAAAGAGAGGTTTTGGAGAGGGACAAAACCTGAAACAATACAAACACCAATTGAAAAGTTGTGGACCACAACCAATAAGAACAATCCTGGGAAAGTAAAGCAACATGAAGAAAAGGACATATAACACACTACTACTCTAAGTTTGGCATTGTAGGCTTCCCTGAATTTGTTTTCAAACTGGTAGACCTTGACTACACACTCTTGAAAAGTAAAATATAGAATTTGATTTCTAAAACACAACGAATGTACTAGCCAATGTTGCAATAGTTTCGACAGTAACATCAAGTCCAAAAATATTTTTGGTAATCAAAGATACCGATTAGTGCATGACCATGACTCGTGTTCCCTCCCAATAACATGATTATCAATATGAAATCCTACCTTGGCTTGTGGGTAAAGAAATGTCTTCAAGGCACAATTACGCCTCCTTGATCACAAAAATCCAAAGTTGAATTAAGCAACAAATAGAACACATAGGATGAAATCAACAAAATTAATGAACAACAAAGAAAATAGAGCAAAAAACAAAGCAAAGAACAAACACAAAAGAACTTGTTGATTTCGTATTACTCATCAACAATAATTACAAATTTATAGATACACAATAATTCAACTACTTCCTACAAACAAGCTAACTGGTTTGACAACTAACTATAATGGATTGACAACAAACTATAAGATGAATGACAACGAACTAGAATCAAGGGACAGATCGAACAGTTCGTTAAAAACTCCTATTTGAACTCCCCTTACATGCATAATTCAGTTATGAATTATTCTAACACTCAATGCACTCCTAACACATTTCTATTTGATACAAATTTTATCTTGCTCAATGGCTTAGTGAATACATCAACCATATTGTCATTTGTGTTACAATATTGCAACACTATCTCTTGTGATTGAATCTTCTCTCTAACAAAAGGATGTGTTTCAATATGCTTTGATCTTGCACATGATAAATTGGATTGTTTGCCAACTTGATTGTACTTTGATTGTCACACTTGATAGGAGTTAGTCCTTCTTGCTTTTGTCCCATATCTTCAAGACTTCACCTTAACCAAACATCTTCACAGGTAGCACTACACAATGCTTTGTACTCAGCTTTAGTAGATGATAAAGAAATAGTTGGTTGCTTCTTGTTGCTTCAAGAAATAACACCTAATCCTATGTTGAAAGCAGAACCATTGTTGATTTATGATCATCTGGATCACCTACCCAATCAAAATCTGAATAACCTGTCAACTCAACATTCAAATGGTTAGTATATTCAATGCCAAAATCTATGGTATCATGTAGATATCGAATGACTCTCTTTGTTGCTTTCCAATGAGGGTCAAGAGGCTTAGCCATGAATTGGCTAAGTATGTTGACTGAATATGCAATATCAGGTTTTGTAGTTGTCAAGTAGTTCAAACTTCCTACCATTTGTCTATACAAAGTTCCATTGACTTTTGTAGCATCATTATCACTAGAAAACTTAACATTTTGTTCTAATGGAGTAGACACTGCTTTACAATCTTGCATATTAAACCTTTGAATAAATTTATTTGCATACTTTCTTTGAGTAATCAAAGTCTTATCATCTTGTCTCCATACTTCAATTCCTAAACAATATTGCATTTTACCGAGGTCCTTCATTTCAAATGCCTGTGATAATTTTATTATGATTTCATCAATCAACTCTATAGCACTTTTTGTTATGATTAAGTCATCCACATACAATGAAATCAAAACAACATTTCCATATTCATCTTTTTATGTACAAATTTGGATCATTTTTACTCTTGACATACCCTTGTTGAAAGAAGAATTTATCAATTTTCTTATACCATGACCTTGGTGCCTATTTGAGACCATACAATGCCTTCTTTAACTTGTATACCAATAGTTTTTTTCCTTTCTTTACAGATCCTTTAGGTTGAACAAGATATATTTCTTCTTTTAAACCACCATTCAAAAATGTTGACTTAACATCCATTTGATGTAACTCCCAATTAAACTTAGTAGCAAGTGCAATCATGTTCCTAATAGTATTCATTTTAGCAATAGGTGCAAATGTATCCTTATAATCTATTTCTCAACAGGTGCAAATGTATCCTCATAATCTATTCCTCGGCAAGTGCAAATGTATCCATATCGCTTATGCGGGCTCTACGTAAGCGAGGGTTTCTCGTTCTACATATTGGGTGTGGTATTTAAAGGCCTACCAAGTGGGGGAGGGTGTGCCCTCCCCCACCCAACTATGTGTTGTCGTGGGTACCCTCTTATTCCTTGAAATTTACTTTCGTGTTTATTGCCTTCATGTGTGTTTAGTGTTTTCCTGCATTTATTGTCTCCTCTCTGGTTTTTGGCGACCAAGCCAGCCTCGGCCCCATGTGGCTTAATGGAGGGGGGTACGTACCCCCTAACCCCAATGCTAATGAGGTTAATACCTCTTCTCAACCAATTAATGTTGTTAAATCTTTCAAAGAAGTTGTCTTTGGTGGTGGGTTCTCACTCCCAGCCAACACTAGTTTTTCGACTAACATTGATTGCAAGGAAGGCGTCGACGATGATGAACTGAGGTAAGGTGAGTGCCCTCCTCCCCCTCTGAAATGCAAATTGACTCCAAATGCGGATATGAAAGGTATTGTCAAGAATGAAAGAGGTATATTAAAAGAAACTATAATTTTTCTGGTCATTGATTTAAACAAACTGCCTACAAGAAAATATATTGACTCATGGTTCACTAATATCTAGGCGAATAAATATGGAATCAATGTTTGTTTCTGTAGAATGTTGCAAAAGGGATTGTTTGCAATTTTTTCAAAAATCATGAAATGCAGATGAAAGCCCTCGCCAAACCCTATTGGAATCTTGGTTGTTGTGCTTTTAGGGCCCTGGCTTGGACGTCAATAGCCATAGTCGAGGAAGTCCTTACCCTTTCATGCCCTAGGTGGCTCATTATTAAAGATCTACCCCTGGAATATTGGAGACTTATCTCTTCGCTCCTAATCTCATTTGGAAAAGTCCTTCGGGTCAACCAGACCAGGGTGACCCTCCCACACATGGACGCGAGGGCCCTAGTTTCGCTCAAGCCCGATGTTGAAATGCCTGACTTAATTGAAGTTGAAGATGATTTACACCCTTTTGTCTGTAAAATATAAGTACTCAGTGGCATAAACGCATGCTACCTTTGCCGCAAAGAAGGCCATATTCGTAAAAACTCTCCTCTTATTCTGAAACCTCACGCTAACTCTGCAAACCTACTTAATCTCGATCCCTCTCACTCTGTGGAAACCCCTAAAAATTTCTCCGCCGAAGACGTCGACCAAGTTTCTCCCACCTTGGACCAGATGGCAAAGACGTCACCGTCGAGTCCCATTCATGACTCCCAGGCGAACTTTAACCCTCTACAAGACTTGAATCTGAGTCTTATGGGGGGATCAGAGTAACATAAATGAGGTTGCCTCACTCGAGGCCGAGACTGGTTCCACTCCCATCCCTAACCGCGCTCGCCAAAGCGACGTGTCACTCCGTAATTCATTTGAAAGTCTCTCTGACGATGTGATTGCCATAAGGGCCCCTGGAGGAAGCCAACAAGATATGGTAACCTCAGAAGTGTTGGGAAACCAGGCGATTTTTGAGAAATTGAACACCCAGCAGTTAGTCATTCGTGACATAAGGAAAAGAATTGAGAACAACTTTCTAAGAAATGAAAAACTTAACAGTAAGGCTAAAATTAACCATAAAACGAGTAAGGCTAACATGGGTAATCTGGTTGGGGGTTCTAGGACACCCCCAATTGATGGAATTTCTAGTCAGAATAAATCCTTGTGTGTTCTTGAGCCCGCAGTCAAGATTGGGGACAATGAAGGTGTCCTCATTGTTGATTGGGGTCCTTAGGCTAAGAACTTTACCTTTGTTGAGGATATCCTAGCCCCCTCAGGCCAGACTCGTTGCTAACCTGGAACCTCTTGCTAATTTGACCCCTAGTTTTGGGAGTTGCCCCTGGGCTGTGATGCTCCACCCCTTTCAATCAACCCTAATAGTGAGGACCAAACTGAGAATAGGGAACCCCCAACTCAAGAGAATATCATTGAGGGTCAACCGGAAGAAACCCTAAGAAAGAGATTGGGTTCAGGAAAACCAATGAATAATAGTAAGTCCATTCCTATTCCAAAGAATATTCAGATCTCTAAAGGGAAAAGAAAAAAGAGAAGCATGGTTGTTCAACCACCAGAGGCAAAAAGGCCCGAAGTTGAGGAAAAATTGTTGAAGTGTCTCGAGCAGTTCAAGAAAGACCAAGAAGCAACACCAATGAATGTGGAAAATGAACCTTAGATGTGTGTCCTGGAATGTTAGGGGGTTGGAGTCCCCTGACAGAAAATATGTGGTAAGAAGTTTATGAACCTTGAGAAGCAAAAAGACTTAGTCCTCCTTCAGGAAACCAAAGCAGTGGGTTTTACTTTGGAAAATAGCTTGAAGTTCATCTGGAAGGAGACATGTGCTTTCAGTACCAACCATGAAAAGGGGAAAGGAGGGGATATTATCCTCTTGTCTTGCAAATGGAATTCCTTTGTCACCAACCATGGCTCCTCACCCTGTAATAGGGTTGTTTGGGTGACTTTAGATGAGGATGGGCTAAGATTCAAAATTTTCTCCATTTATGCCCCTAATGATCACAGAGAAATGGTTGCTCTTTGGCAATGGCTCACTGCCCTCCCAGAAATCTCGTGGATCCTGGGGGGACTTCAATATGGTTGAACATCAAGAGGATAAGTGAGGAGTTGTGGACATAACTTGGAAAGGCAATGAAAGATTTTTAGCAAAAAATGAAAAGAAAACTCAATGTAATGGACCCCCTGGAAAAGAGAAAAAAGGACTTTAGGGGAGTGTGGTTCACATGGTGCAATGCACAAAAAGGGGACAGGAGAATTTATTGTAGGTTAGATAGATTCTATGTGAATAAAGACAAATTTGGCTTTATACCAAATGAGGAAGGCTTTAAGGTCAGGGTTTATCCTTACACTATGTTTGATCATCACCCAATCAAAGCACAAATTAGTTTAAGCATGGAAATCTCTCAAGGTATGAAGAAAAAGGATGGGTTCTTGCTTAACACTTTCTTGCTAAAAGATAATGATTGTAAGGACACTATCACCTCCATAAGAGAAATCAATAAGTGGATGTTGAAATACTGTAGCCCTATTGACAGGTGGAACAAGAACACTGAGGCTTGGAAGAAGATGTTCCAAGTCATTGGCAAAAAGAGGGCAAAGGACAACAGAAAGGGGGAAAATGCATTGCAGGACTCCCTACTGGAGGCTGAAGCTAAAATCCAGACCGATCTGGCCAATGAAAGGCTTGTGGAAGAACTCATAATGGTTAAAGACCAACTTAGGAGAATTCAAAACTAAAAAATCCAAGGTCTGAAGGACAAAGCCAAATTAAATTAGTTGATTTGTGGTGATAGAGGATCAAAATTCTTCTTTAACTATATTAGGGAAAAGAAATTCAAAGAACAGATTGAACAAATCTGAGAGGATGAGCGGTTGGTAACCTCACAGGAAGAGATTTTCTCAATTCTAGAGATTTTTTAAAAATATTTTCACCCCAGAGGCCAATGTTGAGTGTAATCAGAGGGCAAGGAATTTCATAAGAGGCATCATTTCCTAACAAAATATCTAAGGATGATAAGAAGAGGCTTGACGTAGGCTTAACCAAGGAGGAAATAAAAAGAGTGATACTCTCGATGAATAATGATAAGTCCCCAAGTAGAGACGGACTCCCTATGGAATTCTACAAGACCTTTATGGACTGGGTTTGTGATGACCTACTACAAGTTTATAATGGCACACTAGAGCGAGGCTCCTTAGGTAAAACTATCAGAAAAGGGCTTATTAAGCTGCTACCCAAAGGAGGTGACAAGACCCTTATCAAGAACTGGAGGCCAATAACCCTCCTTAATGTATCTTATAAAATATTGGAAAAAACTATGGCTCTAAGGTTGGTTGATATTTTGCCTATGTTCATCAACAACACTCAAACTGGCTTTATTAAGGGTAGATATATTTTAGAAAATCTCATTACAAGTTGGGAAGCCATGGAATGGGGAAGGAGCTCTAACCAAAAGGTCGCAATGATCCTCCCTGATTTCGAGAAAGCATATGCGAATTGAATGGTCCTTCTTAAGGATGGCCTTGGAGGCATTTGGTTTCCCTACCACATTCTGCAAAATGGTGAATACACTCCTAAAAGATGTTGCACAAGTGGAGGTAAACGGTTCAATCTCTACAGAGTTTGATTTGGAAAGATAAATTAGACAAGGTTGCCCCCTTGCCCCCGCCCTCTTTGTAATTGTGTCAGATGCCCTTCACTATTTTCTTAGAGATTCAAGACACTCTCCTAGGGTGAGGGGCATAGTGCTTCCTGACAAAAATGAGCTGGTTAACATTCAATTTGCAGATGACTGCAATTTTTCTTGAACTTGAGGAGAAGAACTTTGAAGCTCTGATGGGAAAGTTGGATCTGCTTTGCCAAGCCTCAGGTGCTAAGATATCCTTTGCCAAATCTAGCATCCTTCGCTTGGATGAGGCACCTCCAGAGTGGGTGAAAAAGTATGATTTTCAATGGGGAGGATCGAGTAAACAAGTCAAATATTTGGGAATCCCATGTACATTCAGCCTGAACCTAAAGGAGATGTGGTTATGGATAAGTAGTAAAATTGAAAAGAAAATTGAGAGCTGGAATAGATAGCACCTCTCTCTTGCCGACAGACTTTAGGTTTGTCAAATAATCCTTTCTTCCTACAACATATATTTTTCTTATGTTTGGTTCTTCAGCAGCTACCAAGTCAATGAAATTCAAAAAAGGATCAAGAGCTATCTCTAGTCTAATGGCAAATGAAAAAATAAAATCCACTCTGTAAGATGGGATTGGTGTTGCTTAGCCAAAACTCAAGGTGGGATTGGGATAAAAGACTTAAGGCTCCATGGGACTACTCTTGCAGCCAAGTGGATTACCAAGGCCATGGAAGGAAATGAACCTTGGAAGGTTCTAGTAAGGAATAATATCAGTCTCACAATTCCCAAGCAAGCCAAGTCTTGGAAGGGGTTACCTCTCTATGATATTCTCTTGAATAGCTATCCTATGTCCCTAGCTAGATCCGCAATATTTAGTAGTCTCTAGAAAGCCTAGGAGAAGATAAAGGCTAATGTTTCTTGTAAAGTTGATAACATATCCCTTGTGAATAATAGGAGGTACCACTCCTCTTGCTTTGTTTGGTGGAATATGTTGCATAATAACAAGCCCTTAGCGCTTTTGCAAGGCCACTTGGTAAAGAAATGGAATCTATTGTGTGTCCAAACCTTTAATGATATCCTCGGCAATTGTGTGGTCAAAAGTTGGGATAACTTGGTCACTGAATTCGGCATCCCCTCTCTGGTTTTAGGACCTTCAGCACTCTCTCTGAAGCTTGCAAACATGTTGTCTTCCCCTCCAAATCTGACTTGGATCTCAATATTGCTAATGACCTTATATGGAAAGATGGAAAGATCTTACCAGTTCAAATTATGTTCTCCATATTAATCAAATTTGGGATTCTAATCTCTCTGATACTATGTTGGCAAAAATCTTTGATTCTCTTTGGCCTTACATTAAAGAGCCTAAAAAGTCTTGTTTCAGATGGTTAATATTATTGCATAAGCTTTCTTTCAGACTTAATCATGTGGATCTGGATGTTTGCAGCATTTGCATGTCTCCTGAGACAATGAGGCATATTCTTTTTTATTGTATGTATGCTAAGGAAATCTAGAAAAAAAAATTGTAATAATCTACTAATATGGGATCCTAATGGCAATATTGAGTACAAATACATTCTTTTTTATCTCAAGAAATTAAGCAAAGACATGCATTTTTTCTGGCTTATTCTTTCTACTGAAATTTTATGGTGTATTTGGAAGGCAAGAAACGCAAAAAAAAAATCAAGGTTATAAGAGGGCACTCACTTTATCTTCAAGAAGACTCATAGCTGGAAATTTTGTCATGCAGTTCATCCTCCACCTAGAGCTATCATTGGAAAAGTTTGAGAGGCTTTTCAAAGAAGTAGTTGTCACTATGTTTAGGGAAGAAGTAAGATGCAGTCATGCTAACCATTACAATCAGCAAGAAACATATACCTTTCTAAGGGTGTTGAACGAGTTCCAAGGGGTCTTCAATCATGCTCACCATTGCAGCCAGGTTGGCACCTCCATCGCTTGCACAACAAGATGAGGAAGAAGAAATGAGATCCAATGCCCAAACAACAGTTATGGATACAGATGAGGCAGATGAGGGAAGTGGGCATAACAACTCTTGAATAGACAGTCATGATCCTTTTGTTTATATAAATATCTTTTTTGTATCTATAGTATAAATATCTCAAGAAGGCTCTAAGGCTGATCAGAACTGCAAAAAAACACATCATACTAGTTTTATTTTGTTGGCATATTGTGCACATGGTTGATTTTGTACTTGCTTTCTAGCCTCCTCTCTGGATAAACTACTATGTAATTTTTTGGCTATACTATCTAATACAAAAATAATAATATCTTTTTGCAACCAATCTAGCTTTGAATTTATCAATAGTGCCATCAGCTTTAAACTTAGTTTTGAACAACCATCTAGAGCCTATAATAATTTTATTTGTAGGTAATTGGTTAATTCCCCAAGTGCCATTATCCATAATTGAATTGTATTCTTCTTGCATTGCATTCATCCATTCTGTATGATTCTTAGCTTCTTCATAACTATGGGGTTCATCTATACTCATTACTTGAGCCATAAGAGCATAGTCATTATACCTGGTTGGTGCCTTGGTTTTCCTCATTGATCTCAATGCTTCATTGTTGTATAGAGTAGCTTCACTTTGCCTTGATGCATGTCCACTTTGATCATGTGTTTGTTGATCTTCAACATCTAAACTTTCAGTATCTTTTTCAAGTAGTTTCCATGAAGTAGTGTTTTCTTCCTTTTCTTCCTCTTGAACTTCATCTACAAATTCATGAAGTATTACATCCCTACTAAAAACACTCTATGAGTAGTAGGATTATACATTTTGTAGGCCTTGTGATTTCTACAATGACCAATGAATATACATTTGATTGAATTAGCATCAAGTTTCCTTCTATTTTCTTTTAGAATATGACAAAATGTCTTACTTTCAAAAATTCTCAAATGACTAACAATAGGTTTAGTACTTATGAAAGCCTCATAAGGAGTTTTATTTTCTAGATACTCGGTTGGTCTTTGATTCAACAAATAAACAGTTGTACTAATTGCTTCAGCCCACAAATTATTAGGGAGATTTTTTTCTTTAAGCACACTCAATTATTGTTCTATTCTTCCTTTCAGCCACACCATTTTGTTATGGCCTATAAGGTATTGTATATTGCTTGATAATATCTTTATCTTTACAATATTTCACAAAATTATTTGAAGTGTATTCCCCCCCTTGATCTGATCTAAGAATTTCAATATTGTGAGTTGTTTTTTTTTCCACCATAATTTTAAATTCTTTGAAACATTCAAACACTTCACTCTTATTTCTTAAGATATACACCCAAGTATATCTTGTGCTATCATCAATAAATATAAGAAAATAAGAAGCTCCTCCAAGTGAATTTGTTTATATGGGACCACACACATCTATATGCACTAATTCAAGAATGCTTTTTTGCCTTTGATTTGAATTTATTATAAATTCACTTCTATGTTTTTTACCTAAAGCACAACCATCACAACTAATGTATTCATTCTTTAATATTGGAAGACCTTGCACCATATCTTTTCTTTGTAGAGAAATAAGGTCCTGAGAATTTAAATGACCATACCTCTTGTGTCATAGTTCTTCAGTTGATACACATGTAAAACCATTACTTGATAATTTTTTACTTTAACATCAAGTTTATACAAACCTCCTATTCTAATTCCTTCAGCAATCATATTATAGTGACCTTTCATATCCTTTATTTGGCAACTTGTCTTCAAGAATTCAACTTTTAAACCTTGATCAGTAATGGCTAAAACTGATTAATTTTTTCTTAAATTTTGGGACATACATTACATTTTCAAGTTGTTTTACATTTCCATTAGGCAATTGCACTCATATATCACCATAACCTTTTATGTCATGAGACCTATCATCGCCTACATAGATCTTACTACCATCATTTTTCTCATGAATTTTTTTGAACCAACTTCTATGACATGACATATGGATTGATGCCCCTGAAACTATGAACCAATTATTACAATCATCTACTTCAATTGATAGAGCAACATTAGAAATAAACAACTTTAAATTAAAAAGGTTATCACTTTGCTCATCCTCACCATTCACATAATTGCCTTCATATTTGTTGTTTTTGGACTCATTAAACTTATTTTTCCTACATTCATAAGCATAATGTCCAAATTTTCATAGTAATTACAATTTCCACTTTTCTTTACATTTGATTTGGATGATGCCCCATCTTGATACCTTTTTTCATCTTTATACCTTTGGTTGTCAAATTTACCTCCTCCTTTGTTCTTTGTCCATTGCTTTCCTTTGGATGGCTTCTTGTCTTTGGGCATCAAAGCTGAATTTTCACTCTGAAGTCTATTGTCCACATGCTTCTTTCTCTCCTCTTCATGTAGAAGAATATCTGCTAAATTTTCAAAAGAAGGTGCAATCTCCCTTGCAGCCAAACCGGTAATGAACACTTGATAATCATTAACCATTCCATTCAATGTAACAATAACTAAATCACTACTTGAAACTGATTCACCAATGTTAGCTAATTTATCCCTTAATTCCTTAACTTTGGATAAGTAGTCACTTATACTTTCATTTTCTTTCATTTTGATTGAAAGTAATTTTCTTTTTAGAAACAAAATCATATTTATGTTTGTAATTTCATACAAACCTTTCAAATTTGTTCATGTACCACTAGATGTAGTAATATCTTGTATGTGAGGGATGATCGATTCCTTAACAAACATGCATAAGAGAGTCTTTGCTTTGCATTCTCTTTTCTCCCAATCTTGAACAGATGTCTGAGGCGTATTAGGTTTAGCCTCACTACCATTTACAATGTTTTAAGCATTGTACCCTTTCCATTAGGGTCTGCACCTTAAACTTCCAATTAACATAATTGGAGCCATCTAACTTATTTGATTATGTTAGATATGATTTGGATAAACTTGTCATTTTGAAGAGACCAAAAATAATTAAATTTTACCAATCACCTGATTGCAGATAACTGCAATTTCCTTGCTTCACAGCTAGCTAGATTCCTATGCAATAGGCTTTCACTTGGAAACTTTTCCAAATTTAGCAGAGAGTTTAAGAAAACCCTCAACTCAACCAACAACTAGGTAATCTTCAAAAACTAACTACATTCCAACATCATCTTTCTCTTTCTACCTTTTGGTAGTTTGGTATGATAAGAGATATTGTTGCTTAGACTTGCTTCACATGTTGCTTTCAACAAAAAGTTGAATGCATAGTTCAAAAAGAGGCTATGAACAAGACAGTCTAATAGATTTTATAATAGACTATCGAGAGTTTAAAGAATCTAACTCAGCTTTGATATCAAAACAAAATTAATGAATAGTAGAGAAAACATAGCAAAAAATAAAGCAAAGAACAAACACGAAAGAACTTGTTGATTTTGTACTACTCGTCAACAACAATTACAAATTTATCGATGCACAAAAATTCAACTACTTCCTACAAACAAGCTAACTGCTTTGACAACTAACTATAATAGATTGACAACAAACTATAAGATGAATGACAACGAACTGGAATCAAGGGACAGACCAAACAGTACGTTGAAGACTCTTATTTGAACTCCTCTTACGTGCAAAATTCAGTTATGAATTATTCGAATATAAATAGATGATGTGATGAATTTAAATAATGACTCTTTTGTTAGGATTTATCATAGGTTTGTTAGTGTTACTATGGAGTTTTAGCACCTAGTTACCAATACTTTCTATGTTATTTCCCTGAACTTGTGAACTCTGGACATAAACTTATTCCTATAGCTTTTAATTATATTAGCTTGCTATGTGATATATCTATATTAATTTTGTATGTGATTAAATGAATGTTATCATAAGGTGATTATGGATATACATTTGTCTTATGCATGCTAATGTCACAATGCAGGTCCAGATTAAGATGCAGAAATAAATGGAGCTTGCAATGTGGAAGAAGTTCATGCCAGTTGCCTGATTCCTGAAAAAGTCAAGTAGAGATGGACATTGATGAAGTCAAGCGGTTGGAAACTTCCAGCTCATGTGGAAGTTAATCTTAATGTCCATGTCCATTAGTTGAGTAGATTTAGGAGGTATTTCTATGCTGGATTTTTGTTGAAGTGAGTTTGGTTTGACCGAATCTTGTGCATGCATAACCTCCTTCCTCTTTTTCATGTTTTCAATAAGTGGCATCCTCCTAATCTGTTGGAGTTGACTGCCTTGTTAGTTAAGTTAGAATATTTCTTTCTATAAATAATGGTCAAATGCTCCTCTTCAAGAGGTTGAATGCTTTGAGAATTGTACTTGCATTTTCAATTTTCAAGAAATACAGTTATGTTGCTACTACGTTCTAATCATGTTTTCAATGAATAAAATGATATTTTAGTTTGTTACATCTAAGTTAGTTCTGGGAAAACTCATTCAAGGGGGCCCACTTGGTCAGAATTCCATCCATTCAATTCAACAGTTACTTTTTTGTTTAGCAATTAGTTACAGTCTTAGCAGTTTTTTGTTCCTGCAGCCACTGGAACTTCGTTCTATGTCTGTTCCTGCAACCACGGTAGACAAAGTAACTTCTTGTTTGTTTACCGAGACTTCTATTTTTGTAATTCATTTCAAATTTAGTTTAGTTGTTGGTTTATGCTCAGTAATTATGTTGCTTCATTTCAAGCATTCACTTTTAGTATTATTTCCTTTCTAAGTTATAGGATAGGGATGGCTACAATTGAGTCCTAGTGCACATATAGTGCTGACCCATTTCAAGTTCACATCCCTGGGTTGATAATGAAATGAACCTTCATGATGACCAATATAGCTACTTGGTATAGATATTTAATCTCAGAGTTATAGCTTTAAGAGCTTAGTTATTGAACCATTAGAGGAGGCCAACATTTTTGGCGTCGTTCCTAGGGATGGTGTCAACTAGGAGTCATTTCTAGTTTCTTTCTTGTTTTAAGTATCTCTGAAGTTTTTTTTAGCATACCCTTCATTAGAATAAGTAATGATCTGCTATTCTTTCACCAATTCTTTGTGTGAGTTGACTGATACTTGCTGGGTGAAAATTATGTAATCACCTTTTCTTGATAGATTACATAACCTAAATTTCAACCATAGTTGTGTGAGATGTAGTCTCTCCTCTCAGAAAGGGGAGGCACCCTTATTACTGCTAACAGAAACTAAGGTAAAACTAATAAGCACTCACAAAATTTACACTACAATTAGGAGATGGGGGGTGTGTGTTACATTCATGCTTCTCTCCTTTTCCAAAGAAGATGTTTTACAATGCTTCACAGTTGATAGTTCTGATTCAAAATAATTTTAAAGTAAAAACAAAGCAGTAATGCCAATATCTCTATCTTGTCAAAGCAAAGCATAGAGATACCAGGAATGATAATAATAACAATAAAATGGGAAAGGAAAGCTCATGAAGGCACAAAGTCATTCTGTAGATTTTTCACTAATGGATCTATAAGAGATGTATCGTTCATTGTATTAGAAGCACAAAGTCTTCTAGATATAGCGATTCCATGAACAACATGAATAATTACAAGCACAAAGTCTTGTAGATCATTCAACAATAGTTAACCAAACATAAACGTAAATTCAAATAAAGAATGTAACCCAAACTTTACATAAATTTATTCGAAGCCCTTCAGATCTCATCTACTAATCACCACCAATATAATCAATCCACAAGATTATCAATTCCAACACAAATTCAGGCATGCAATTCTCTTCTTTATTGATTAGATTTTCATTCGCAAAAATGAATACAAAGTTTCATAAATCTGCTTCAAAAAGGGCAGCACTTCGTTACAAAATACTAAAGGTAAATATTACAATAGGAATCCCTCTTATTTATAAAAGAGAGGGATGAGAAAATCTAAGAAATCAGTTGAGTAAAATTAGGAAAGTTAGGTGAACTAATTTAGGAAAATCTCACCTAACTTTGACTAAGTAAAAAATGTAATCCATTTTTGTGAAACTACATCTCAGATTTTTAGTGTAATTACATTTACTAAAAGGAAATTTAAGATGTCAAAAACTATTTACAAGATACATTAAGGGAAGCATCAAAAATTTCAACACTCAAGATCAAGAGTCTTCATGGTTCCTTGCTTTGGGCGCATTGATCCATTTTTTATTTCTTTGCTTGTCAATGGCTTCAAATTAAGCAATTGTGTTATAGATTCTGGTGCATCAGATAATGTGATGCCAGCCAAGGTAGCTACTGCCTTAGGATTGAATCTAACCAAAACCTTCAATCGTTGCTTTTCCATGGAAAACAAACAGGTACCTTTGATTGGACAGATCAAAGATGCACAGTATGTGTTTGCCGCATATCCTAAGAAGAAAATAAAGATGACGGTTCTAGTAGCCAACATACCAGCATCCTACGAGATTGTCCTTGGACGTAATTTTTGTAAGGATGTTGGAAGTGAACTAAACATGGATATGTCCGAAGCCAGGATACCTGTCAAAGGCATGATGCAAAAGTTGATTCCTGAAAGGGAATCAAAATTTTCAGTAACACAATCTGATGATCCAAGAGCTCAAATTCTATTTGAGTCTTCAAGAGTTGGAACGTATTATCTACAAATAGAAGAGGTTGGGGAATCTTCAACAAGACATGAGTTGGAGAGTGTTGAATCCTTTTCGATAACAAATGAGTCATCACCAGATGATTCATCAACGTTAGATCTTGAAGCTTCGTTGGATGATGAGGCTATAGATTTTGACACCATCAGTCTTGGTGATCCAAACAACATTTGGTTATTAGAGTTTGATGGCAGTTGTTCTTCCACCGATTCTAGAGCGGGAATGGTTTTTATTTCCCCCAAAGGAAAAAAATTTCCTTTCTCTTTTAAATTACAATTTGACAACACTAATAACACTGGTGAATATGAAGCATTGTTGTTAGGAATGCAAGTTTCATGCAAGAAGGGTATTAAAAATCTTCATGCACAAGGTGATGTTGAGCTAATAGTGTGTCAGGTAAGGAACTTGTATCAAACAAAAAATGACAAGCTTAGGCATTATCGCAATCTCGTTTGGGATTGCATTTAAGAATTTGAGGCCTTTGACATATCTGTAGTTCCAAGGGAATACAATGATAGGGTTGATTCCTTAGCGGTTGTAGCCATGCTCTTGATACCACATAAAGAATTTCAAGGTTCCACATATACCATCGAGTTGGTTTTCTGCCCGAGTGTTCCTAATAATTCAGAGAACTGGCAGATTTTTAACAACAATCATCAAATTATTGCCTTCTTGGAGAAGGCAAAAAAATTCAATGAACTGTACTTTGAAGGAAGTGATTCTGCACCTCGAGAGTCTGTGTCTAATATGAATCTAGTTACGGGTGAATAATTCTTGCAACTCAAAGGGAATAAAATTTCCAAAGGGTTGGTATCTCTAGAGAAACTTTTTGATAAGCATGATCACTACGTCAAGAAGCAACTCTCAAACTCTTGTTCATCTAATGAGGTTGAACAAATCAACTTAGGAACTGAAGCAGATCCTAAAATGGTAAACATTGGGAAATGTTGCACGGTCAATGAAAGGAAGCAGTTCGCTAAGTTATTGCAAGAATATATGGATGTCTTAGCATATTCCTATGAAGATCTAAAATCCTTCAAGCCCAAGGAGGTACAACACGACAGTCCCCTTAAGGTTGGAGCATTGCCTTATAAACAAAAACAAAGGCAGTACAACCCAAAAAAAATCAGAACCATCCTTGTAGAAGTTTAGAAAATGTTGAACACCCGAATAATATTCCCTATCCATCACTCGACATGGATAGAAATATTGTTCCCATTCGTAAGAAAAATGGTGAGATCCGTATTTGTGTGGATTTTAGAAATCTGAATCAGTTGTCACTTAAGGATAATTATCCTCTTCTAGTGATGGACCAAGTTCTACAAAATGTAACTGGATCTGAAATACTCTCCATGCTGGATGGTTTCTCCGGTTACAACCAGATTGAAGTAAATTCAAGTGATCAGCACAAGATGGCTTTCACAACACCATGGGGTACCTTTGCATATCACAAAATGCCTTTTATCCTGATAAATGATGGTGCCACATTCCAACGAGCTATGGACTTGGCTTTTCATGATGTGATGGGTAAGTTTATTGTGGTGTATCTTGATGATCTCACAATGTTCTCTAAAAAGTGTCATGAACATTGTTACCACTTAAAGCAAATCTTGGAGAGATGTCGACAGCATGGTATTTCCCTGAACCCCAAAAAGTCAATTTTTGGAGTTACTGAAGGAAAAATTCTTGGTCACGTAGTGTCTACAGAAGGAATCAAGATTGACTAAGAAAGAGTCAATAGTATCAAATCACTTACCTTGCCATCAAGCAAGAAGGTTGTCCACTCCTTCTTCGGCAAGGTAAACTTTCTACAAAGGTTCTTTCCAGACTTTGCAGAGAAGACCCGTCATATTGTTAATACGATGAAAGGTAAAACCACTTTTCACTGGATGATAGAAGGGAAAGTCATGTTCGATGGTATCAAGGAGTCCATTGCTCATGCGCTATTGTTAGTCTGTCCTAACTACACCAAAGAATTCATCATGTAGAGTTATGCTTCCGAGCATACACTTTCGGTGATTCTGGTGCAAGAAAATAGTGAAGGTTTTGAATCCCCAATTGCATTCATGAGTTTCCCTCTAAAGAATTATGAATTTAAATACTCTCGGATGGAAAAACATGCTTTCATTATGGTCAAAGTTGTTAAACACTTTCGGTTCTACATTCTAAATAGCCATGTCAAAGTTCTAGTCCCAAATTTAATTGTTAAGTCCATCTTTAACACAACAAGAATTCAAAACAAAAAGAGGCAATTGGATTTCCAAGATTCAGGAATATGACATGGAAATAAAACCTACCAATTTGATATGTGGGCATGGACTGTGTCAGCTTATCACTGAAAATAATCTTGATGAAGATATTTCAGAAAATGAAGAAGTTTCAATAAATGAAGAGGTAAATTCAAGTGAACTTCCAATGGTGTTGTTCGTCAACACCACCGACGAATGGTATTCCAACATTGCCCATTTCCTCACATATGGGGAATGTCCTGATCATTTAACCTCAAAGGAAAAAATAACCATCAAGCTAAAATCAGCAAACTTCGTCTTATGGGATAATGGTTTGTACAAGCATGCCTTGGATGGGACCTTTTTGCGATGTGTTGATCAAGAACAACAAGAAAGATTTCTAAATTCATATCATGACTTAGCATGTGGAGGACATTTTTCAGCGCCAGTGACTGCTCACAAGATTTTGAGAGTGAAGTACTGCTAGCCCAGACTCTTTTAGGATGCGTACTCTTGGGTGCGCAAGTGCGAGTTGTGTCAACAGTTCGTTGGCAAGCCAAAGTTGGCAGCTTTAACCCTAAAACTAGTTGTGATTGAAGAACCTTTCCAGTAATGGGGAATTGACTTCATCGGTATGGTTAATCCATCATCAAGTGCAGGACACACTTATGTCTTAACTGCAACTGATTATTTCACCAAGTGGGTGGAAGAAATTCCCACTAAGCATGCTACTTCTGAATTTGTGTGCAGTTTCTTAAAAGAAAATATCATTTCCATGTTCGGTGTGCTGAACAAAATTGTTGCAGACAACACTTCTACCTTCTTATCAAGCGAGATCACTGAGTTCTATTTTGAACATGCCATAACTTTGTTACACTCTTCCGACTATTAGCCACAAGGTAATGGTCAGGTCGAATCAAGCAACAAGAATTTGGTAACTATCATCCGCAAGCTGGTGGACGAGAATCAACATTTGTGGCACAAAGATCTATACGATGCTTTGTGGGCAGACATAATAACTCTGAAGTAGGCAATTGGTATGTCTCCCTTTCAACTCTTGTACGGTTTGAATGTTGAGATTCCCATAACCTTGGAACTTCTAGCCCTCAAATTGGCTAAGGCCATTAAGGACAAGACTTTTGATAACTCTGTTCATAAGCGCATTATGTATCTCTCTGAATTGGAAGAGAATCAAGTTCAGGTTCTAACCGCATAGCAGAACAATAGGACCAGGTCAAGAAGCTTTTCGACAAGAAAGCCAAGTCTCGAGATTTTCAAATTGGTGATCTTGTTCTCTTATGGGACAAGCGAAGAGAACCAAAAGACATGCATGAAAAATTTGATTCATTGTGGACAGGACCTTTCAAGGTTCATCAGCTACATGGTGAAAATAGTTTCCTGTTGTCATAGGAAGATGGAACACCATTTGCCCTTCCTCACAGCGAGCAACATCTCAAGCACTTTACACAGTAAAGTGGCAAGCGTTCAAATGTAAATATTTTTACTTTTAGTCCTTGTGTCTTTTTGTTTTAAGTCTTTTTGTCATCATCACCTGAATCCAAGCCCAATGGATGGATAAAGGCACTTGAATTCTAGATTTCTTCTTCCTTTATTCATTTCAAAGAACGATTGAAGGACGATCCCCAGTAGGAGCCAGCTGTTATCATGGAATCTAGCAGCACTCGATCCACGGATGGTATTCAGACATAATAACCCAGCCAAAATAACCTTGGACACAATAACCCCATCATAATAACCCAAGGAAAAAATAACCCAGGGTCATAATAACCCATGGATAGAATAACCCGTGGTCAAAATAACCCATGGATAGAATAACCCGTAGTCATTTTAGATCAAGCTAGTAAACTAGAAATGACATAAAAACAATTAGAACATTAGAATTTATATATTTTTCCAATTCTTATGCCAAACTTTATAACATTTTAGATTATATAAGAGGCATCGCTCATAATTTGACACTTTAATTGAAAATCTGAATAATAAAGTTTTTTAGCAACATACATGTAATTTATAAATTTTATTTTCCTTTCTATATATTCTTACGGGGATATTTTGTCCATGGGTTATTTTGACCATGGGTTATTTTTTCCTTGGGTTATTGTGACCGGGTTATTCTGTCCAAGGTTATTTTGGTCGGGTTATTATGTTCTACAACCTGCACAGATAACCCCCCTACGAAACTTGTTCGTTTCATAGGTTCGTGATGTTAAGCACACAAAATGAGGCAATTTTCAATCCACCTTGAAGTGTGTTCCGAAATCTCAAACAATCTGTTTGAGTGTCCTTCCCTATCCATCTTTCGAAGAGGTTCAAAATGAGCATCTTCGTCAACCTCTAGCTTTTAAGATTTGCAAAAATTGGCAAAGGTGTAGAAGCGTTGATTTTCAGCGCTCCTACGTGTTGAGGTTTCAAAATTCTTCTAAGTCCTTAAGTGCACAAGCGCTAAAAATCAACGCTTGTGCATTTTTGTCAAAGTTAGTTTTTGGTGCACAAGCGTTGATTTTTAGCGCTTGTGCACGTTTTTTTTTTTACTTAGTTTTCTCTAGACATGGGTAGTGATTTTGGTCTCTTGTGCACTTTTCCCAATTTTATGCCACTTAACAAGCCATAATTAATGTGCGACTTGTGTTTCATATTTTTCACTTTAAATCACTTTTAAGTGATTTTAGGTTATGTTTAGACTCATTCTATTCATTTTTCTCCCATTCCTCTGTGCGTTGGATTCCTCCTCAACCTCTTTCGAGCTCGTACTTTGGGATCTCTTCACCATCATTCTAGGGTTTTGCATTTTTTGCAGGTATGTTGTTTTTCTATTCGTCGCGTTTTCTTATTTCCATTCGTTTTCAAAAGGATTTGTAAGTTTCATTTTGATCTTGTCTATAATTGTTTTTGTTTAAATTAGATTTCTTTGTTCATCGTTTTCACTTCCTAGTCTCTATGTCGCGCCTTGGTTTTTTATTGTTTCCTTGCGCGTTTCTTTCTTCTTTCATGCCCTAGGTTTTTAAAGATGAAACATATCTTTCTCTTCGAACATTTCCTTTGCCATCTGTGTGTCTTTTGTTCTTCAAACGTATCATTCACAAAGTGGTGAAATAACCAATCTATGCATTCAAAAATGATAAGGCTTCATCGCATTTAAAAGACTCATTCAAAATGCCCAAGCGGTGAAATTCAACGCCATCACACCAAGTTCTACTCTCTCCCAAATGTTGAAGTGGTGTTTTTGTTCGCTATTACACTTGAAATTTTTCACCAACTCCAAGTCAAGTGTAGGAGCGCTGAAAATCATCACTCCTACATGGAGTTCATTCACCAATGTGCAAGATCACTTAAAAAGTCCGCCTGTGCACTTCAAATTTTTCACTAAGTGTGAGACCAAGTGTCAAGGCATTGATTTTCAACGCCTTGACACATTTTGCAAAACCTACATGAAAAACATGAAAGGGCGCTGAACATTTGAAATTATCTCTCTAAGTGTAGGAGCGTTGATTTTCAGCACTCCTACACATTTGGTCGTTTTTTGCATTAAACATTTCCAAACCGCTTTGTTTTCACTCTAGACCACATTTCTTCGCTCCCGCATTGTTTTCCATGCCTAGTTTCTCTTTTCACACTTGCTCATCATTTTCTCGCTTCACACTTCCCAATGCTGCATTTTTTTGCTAACGCCTATTGATTCACCATCCTTGTAATTTCTTTCCAAATATCATCAAGTGATCCTCAAGGTGACATCTTTGATCCAGTTGCTTCTAGATGACAGCCAAGAAGGCTCGATCGTCTTCTAAAAAAGAGCACAAGATGAAATATAAGTATCAAGGTGTTTTCTCACCTACAGTGGTGATCTCCAAGGTGGAAAAAATAAAGGACACCGAAGTCGATCATCAGGACCTTGAAGACTTCGTGAAAAGGACTGAGCAAAAGCCTCTTGAAGACTCCCTGCGAGCCATTGTACAAATCAATCTACATCTGGTGTCCACATTCCTGACTTCTGCACATAATACATAGTCCATCCCCCAAGTTGCATCCCATTACATCAAGGAAAGCAGAAGTGTGATAGACTCCTCTAGACAGGTGATAATGAGACTTGATCTCGAATTCTTTGATATTGTTTTCAGAGTTCCACACATGGAACAATACATAGAGATTTTTGTTCAATAGGCACAAGAAGTCTATGACTCAGATCCCAATAAGGCTAAGAACTTGATTAATAGTCAGTGGTTGAAAGAACCTAGGCATTCCATCTCAAGATGGTCGAAAGGGCCTCCACGAAGTGACTTCAAAGAGGATTTCAGGGACATGATCACTCTCCTGAGTAGGGTCAAAGGCTTATTTGAATCATCTCATTTTCATGACTGGATGTATGAATATATTTGGATCATATGGAGAAAGAAGGCTCGTATTAACTGGGAAACTCAAATCAGTGATGAGATCCATGAGCAATTGATTAATGTGCCAACCACTTTGAAGTTCTATATGACTTCTTATTTGGTTTATGTTGTAGTCGTGATGAGATAATTCCTAGGACTTTCTACAAAAGGGAACCGACACTCTATACTAGTGTACAAGTATTTCTATCAATTAGAGCTGAAGGAAAGTCTTCACCATTTTAGGGGGGTCATAGATGCCTTCTTTGCACCTCTGCTATACAGTTTTGATCCAACTCTTGAAAAGAAGAGAGTGTCAAATGAGGCCTATAAAGTGGTAAGAAAGGTTGGGTGCATATTCTTACAATTTCCAACTTTCACTTACATGAGGGTAGCATGCTACACTAGGTGCCCTTACATGTTGCCCAGATATCCCTCAAACAAGTGGGTACTCATGGAGTTATGCAGACAACTAATTTCAATTCACAAAGAATGAATGAGGATTCACAAACTGGGATTCAAGTTCCACTGACGATTGGTAGATATACCATCAATAGTGTGCAAAAAGTCAAATCAGTCTATGCAGAAATGCAGGTCATGACAATAAGGACCTATAAATCCAAATTTGACTTTGATTTCTGGAATGTGAATAGGAAATTGAAAAAGGGTCACAACCACAAGTACCTCTTTGAAGATATTTGGGTTGATTGCAGAGATGAAGAGGCTAATCGTACAACAGATCAGGGATCTTGGTGTTGTTGACCTACCAAAAGGTTTCACAAACCCTAGTGACATCATGAATGTTGCCTATGATGAAAACGAGATTTCTAGGGAACCCTTGCCTGCAGTATAGTGGTCTAAGAAGGAATGTGTCTCCAACAAGGAGAGGCTTGCTCCCATATTGGTTAACATTGCAGAGTGGTTACACAAACATGGTTTCCAGATGAAAGCCTTCAAGAGAAATTCAGAAGGAGAAATACCTAGAGCAAAAGTCAACCAACAACACGAACTCTGCACGAAAGATAAGCAAGCAACTATTCCCTCTTCTTCCCAAAGAGGCCCTAGAATAAAGTTCTCCATTGGCAAGAAGGATACGTGGGAATTTCAAGAAGAAGAAGCCACAAAATCTGAAACAGCTCACTCAAAAGGAAAAGGGCCCATTTCTGAAGAGATAGATTCCAAAGAAGAAGAAAATTCAAGCGAAGAATCTGCTGAAGAATAAGATTCTCAAGAAGAAGACTCTGATGAGGAAGAATATTCCCTAGGTGAACAAGAATCTAAAGATCAAGAAGGTGATCAAGAAGGTGAACAAGAGTCTGAAGAATGAGAAGGTGATAAACAGGAACTCGGGCATGACAAAGAACAAACTCTATCTCCACATGAGAATGTTGTTGAAGACTTTCCCCAAACGGTATCACTCGTAACTTCAAATGTTCCTCACACACCTCCTAATCCAAACACTCCTCCACCACCTTTTCCTACATCACCTCTTCCCACATCTACCATGCATGCAGTTGACGTCTCCATTACTCCTACAACATCAACCATACTTGATACTCCTCCATCATTTTCAAATACACAAACGATTGATATTTTGTCAAGTCCTACATCATCCATTCCCAGCTTGTCATCTCCCTCCTATGACATAACTTTTGAGACTGAATTCAACAAGTTCATGCATGAATCCTTGCATAGTCAACCACATGTGCAATCTACTAGTGTATTCATGACAAACACTACTCCAATCGTCACCATACCAGTCATTTCTACAAAAGTGACTGTGACAAAAGAGTTGATAGTCAGCCAAGAAGCTCATACTTCCTCTCTTCCCCCTTGGTTGGTATCTCAAGTATCGAAGAGGAAAAAGAAAATGATCTCTCCAGAGGAACTTGATCTTGAAGAGATAGCCCCTCCAAAAGCCAAGGGGAAGGAAAAAGGCAAAGGTACATTCCAGACTTAATGTTCACAAATCTGATCAAAATTTTGTAGAGATTGGCATCCCGCCTCAAGAGGAAGGAGATGTAAATATGGAGGATTACACTGTAACAAGAGTCCAGCTTGGCAAGGTCATGAATGAAAATGCAAAGGCAGATGCACAATCTTGGATGCATTGGAAGGAAGGCTTGAAAAAATGGAGCAAGCCCAAGACATGTACAAACAAAAGGTTGAACGATCAAACTCTTCAGGAAATATCCAACCCATGGCTATTGAAAATCTTGAAGAACCAACAATATGGAAGGAAAAAAAGTTTTCCTCCAAAGGTAAAGCATTGTATGATTTCATTAATGAATTAATACAAGACGATTCATAGGTAATAGTTGATGTAGATGAGAAGGCCACACAAATAGCCAAGCTCAAATTAGAGCTTGATAAGGAGGAAAGTGTTTGTATTCAAGAGCAAAAAGAGATGGAAGAGTGCCTATCATTTTGGTCACAAATGAAATAGGCAAAGCTTAGTAAATTGGTTCAGGTTGGGGTAATTCTCGACAAGGGAAAATATATAGAGGTGAGAGAATCACTCAAGCACCGCATCAATGTGATCAAATCTCTTATTGAAGATCTTCACCATGTTCAAGAAGATGTCAAAGGACATCGTGCTATCCTGGAGAAGGGAATCAAGGAGTTTTCAGGCAAGCTTCTTGAAGAAAGCTAGATTTTCCTCCCGGCCAGTGAACTTACCAAGATCTACAAAGAAGTCGTCATGCAACAAGTGGAGGATGCCAGATTTTCCAAATCCTCAATGCATGTCATTTGTGATACACAGCTGACCATTGATAATTTCGACACGCATCTTCACAGGTGCAAGAAAATCCATTCATCCGCCAGAAGGTCGATCACAAGAGTTCACACCCTTGTAGATTACACAAGCCCAGATGATGCATTCATACAAGAGACCAAGAAGAAGTATGAAGACTTCCACGCCCAAAGCAAGGAACCATGAAGATTCTTGATCTCCAGTGTTGAACTTTTTGATGCTTCCCTTAATGCATCTTGTAAATAGTTTTTGACATCTTAAATGTCCTTTTAGTAAATGTAATTACACTAAAAATCTAAGATGTAGTTTCACAAAAATGAATTACATTTTTGACTTAGTCAAAGTTAGGTGATATTTCCTAAATTAGCTCACCTAACTTTCCTAATTTTACTCAACTGATTTCTTAGATTTGCTCATCCCTCTCTTTTATAAATAAGAGGGATTCCTATTGTAAGCTTTACCTTTAGTATTTTGTAATGAAGTGCTGCCCTTTTTGAAGCAGATTTGTGAAACTTTGTATTCATGTTTGTGAATAAAAATCTGATCAATAAAGAAGAGAATTGCATGCCATAATTTATGTTGGAATTGATAATCTTGTGGATTGATTATATTGGTGGTGATCAGTAGATGAGATCCGAAGGGCTTCAAATAAATTTATGTAAAATTTGTGTTACATTCTTTATTTGAATTTATGTTTATGTTTGGTTAACTATTGTTGAATGATCTACAAGACTTTGTGCTTGTAATTGTTCATGTTGTTCATGGAATAGTTGTATCTAGAAGACTTTGTGCTTCTAATACGATGAATGGTACATCTCTTACAGATCCATCAGTGAAAAAGATACGGAATGACTTTGTGCCTTCGTGAGCTTTCCTTTCCCATTTTATTGTTATTATTATCATACTTGGTATCTCTATGCTTTGCTTTGACAAGATAGAGATATTGGAATTACTGCTTTGTTTTTAGTTTAAAGTTATTTTGAATTAGAACTATCAACTGTGAAGCATTGTAAAACATCTTCTCTAGAAAAAGAGAGAAGCATGAATGTAACACACACCCCCCATCTCGTAATTGAAGTGTACATTTTGTGAATTCTTATTAGTTTTACCTTAGTTTTTGTTAGCAGTAATAAGGTCGTCTCCCCTTTTTGAGAGGAGAGATTACATCTCACACAACTATGGTTGAAATCTAGGTTGTGTAATCTATTGAAAATATGATTACATAATTTTCACCCAACAATACTGAGTTAATACCCCATGCATAGGGGTAGGATAAGAGATGCTCTAGGGAGATTCTTTCTTGCTGATCCTAATCTTGATAAGAGATTCTCTAGGGAGATTCTAATGATGGTCTTGATCTGTCTCCTCCTAATCCACCCACTAGGCCACGATGGGCTCGTGTTGCTCTTGAGGAGGTTGGTCCTCTTATTGGCCATCCTGCAGACACCCATCGCACTCGTTCTTAGACTTCAGGAATCAATCTTTTGAGTCATGCCATTTTAGATGATCCTCAAAAGTTTTTAGATGCTTCAGGTATTCTTGAGTGGGATAGTGCTATGGTTGATGAGTATTCTTCTTTGATGAAGAATCATACTTGGGATCTTGTACCTCTCCCCAAGGGAAGAAAGTTGGTTTGGTGCAAGTGGGTGTATCATACCAAATATACAATAGATGGTTCCATTGACAAGTACAAGTCTCATCTTGTTGCAAAGGGGTTTTCTTAGGTTGAAGGAATTGACTATTTTGAGACCTTTTCTCCTGTTGCCAAGATGGATTATATTCGCGTTGTTCTTGCTATAGCTGCATCATAGGGATGGTCAGTGTATCAGATGGATGTGAAGAGTGCTTTATTACATGGGGATCTTCATGAGGAGATTTATTTGGAGTAGCCACCAAGTTTTGTGCAGGACTCTTCACTTGTTTGCAGGCTTCAACGTTCATTGTATGGTCTCAAATAGGCCCCTTGGGCTTGGTATGAGAAGATGGATAGTTTCTTGCTTGCTTTCGGCTACACTCATTTTCATTCTAATCCTCCAGTTTATACTCAAATACATGGAGAGGATCTTCTCATTCTTGTGCTTTATGTGTATGATTTGATTCTCACAGGGAGTTCCATTTCCATGATTTAGAGTACACAATGAGCATTGGTGGAGTGATTTGATATGAACGACCTTGGTCTTTTGCATTACTTCCTTGGTCTTCAAGTTCATTAGACTTCTGAGGGGATCTTCATTTTCCAACTAAAGTTTGCTCTTGATTTGCTTCGGAGATTTAGCATGGTTGATTGCAAACCTAACCTCACTGCTTTTTAGTCAAGTGTTGTATTGTCTACCAGTTGCACTACTCCTATAGTTGATCCTACCTTGTATCAACAGTTGGTGGACAATATTTTATACTTGACACATAGCCATCCTAATATTTATTTTGTGGTTGGCCTTATCTCTCACTTCTCACAGGAGCCTCATGAGATTCATTGGAAGGCCACCAAATGTATCTTGAGATACATTCAGGTCATTACTCATTTTGGCATTCATTATGCATCAGGAGCGTCTCAGATTGTGGGGTTCATTGACTTAGATTGGGCTGGTGATTTCAATGATCGAAAGTATACTTTTGGCTTTGTCTTTTGCCTTGGTTCTGGTTTGATTGCATGGTCATGCAAGAAGCAGACTGCTATTGCATTATCATCAACAAAGGTTGAGTATCAAGGTGAAGTTCTTGCTAGTCAAAGGTTTTATGGCTTCGTCAGTTGATGACTGAGTTTGGATTTCCTTCCACTCAACCCACTACTCTTTGGTGTGACAATCAAAGTGCCATCCATATCTCGCAACCCAGTGGAGCATCAACATACTAATCATATTGACATCCACATGCACTTCAACAGGCAGCTCATCCAAGATGGTGTTCTCAACTTGAAGTATTTTCCTATAGATCATCAGGTTGCAGACATCTTCACTAAACCTTTGGCATCACCTCGTTATCTTCAATTGCGATTAATGTTTGGGGTGAAGGAAGTAGTCCTTAGGGGGTCTTGTTAGTTTTCTTTACAACTTTTTCTCTCTTTTGGAGAGGAGTTTTCTCCCACGGGGTTTTTCTCCTTTTTCTCCACTTGTGAGAGTTTGTTTTGTACATGGGTACCTCATTAGGCCTTGTTGTTGGGACCCATCTTTTGCATTTTTTCATTTGTTTTTTCCTCCCTAAGCTGCACTTAAGGGGGGTTATTGGTGTGAATAAATTCTTGTACCTAGTTTATTATTTACTAGGGACTTAGGGGACTTAAGTCACATGTTAATTTTACTTAGGATATAAGCTTTCTTCTAGAAGTCTTAGTTGTCTTATCTAGATTTCACACTATCGTAGGTAGTTATGAGTTAGTTGTCTCATGTGATAGGATTAAGACACTTTTCATGATCTTTTGTAATCCTATCTCTCACCCTGCCTTTACAAGCAAGGCATGTCTAGCATATTTTGTATCTTGAGCATATTGATCAACATCTTGATCATATTGTTATCATATTGTAGTTTTTGTTTGGTGGAATAACATCTTTCATTGTTGCTTCTCTCTATTGCATGTGGAGGTTATTTCATGTTGTAGATTGAAGATCTTGGTTGCTCACTTCGACACTTCTTACATTCTCTTATATGTCATAAGAATTTTTCATATGTAACTCTTGTCGTAAAGACCTTACACACACCACAAGATGGCAACACATGGCCAAAATATGCCACCTCAATATGGGATTCCTAACTTCTCATGTGAGGATAAATTCCACTAATACAAATTCCATGTCACCTCCAAATGGGATGCCAACTCTGCCATATGAAGGCAAAAGACAAAATAGTGAATGCATACAAAAGTATTAAAATTGAACATTATGGATGCAAGGTTGAGTCACATTTTTTGAACATATTGGAATTATTTAACCTTCTCATTGTAAATTTTCAATAAAATCATTAAGAAAAGGGAAATAAGAGTTAAAACTACTAGCTTTAATTATCCAACTACTATCATCTAATGCCATAGTCTAAGTAGGAACATGAACCTCTAATAAAAAAAATTCATCAAAAATTCTTCTTATGGGGTGAATTTTTGGCACACTCATTGGAAACCATTCAAAATTCAACACTTGATTCCTCATTGATGTTGAATAAAGATATTAAGGTCAACAATAAAGATAATTCAAACTTCATAAGGAAATTCATTGTGTCACTCACTAAAAACCCATTCTCAAGGTGCTATAAGAAAATATCTAGAACCAAGACCAAATATTCCATATCCAAATTTGATTCATTGCATTCATTTGAAACTACTTTGTCCTCATAAAGAATAACTTATGTTTCACCCAATTGTGTTCCCTTACTAAATTCTAGAATAGAACTATAACCTAAAACGTCAAATTACCTATCTCTAGTGAGACATTAGTTGAAATAGAGGTCTCTCATCTTGAATGTTTATAGGAAAGTTACTGAACTTGAAACCCCAACATGTTCTAAAATTTTATCTTGTCCATTTTCCTTGATAAATCCTTAAAACATATAGAAGAATTCATTCAATGATTCTTTAGCCATGGTATGTTTATCATCCTTTTGCTTAACATAAATAGTTAAATCATTGCTTTTCTCTATGAAAACTTGGAAGACGAATCTAACTCAAAAGATAGATGATATGTAGTTACTTCTAGATCCAACCCAGAAGGTTTTTATTCTCCATAAAATTTAATGAAGACTTATGAGATAGATGAGAAATCTATTTCATCATGTTCATTTGTCAACGAAGGAAAAAATATAGGTTCTAAAAAATAAGACACCATCGGTGGTTCCTTTCACGAGTAATCTTTGTGTAGTCTCCCTATTTTATCTATAATCTATTCCACATCTATTTTCCTCCATGAACATGTGTAGTCATTGAATGTATTTAATTTTTCACCACAAATGATTCTATATTGAAAATATGATCCTATAGAGGCACTAGCGATCTCATCTTGAAGATATTGATGGTTATCCAAAAACATTTGATGATTTAGTTGAGAAGAAGATGTTGGGTCATGAAGCCATTGCTCCATAATCCTAGAACTCAATTTCACCTTCAAGGACAAGGGTTATTTTCAAGAGGTAAAATAGAGGTTCATCAACAAATTGAGGAGGGTTAAAGGCCAATTAATGAGACTTGATAAGCTCTCCTACAATTTGATCTTAGCTTAGACTCGGGAGGGTTTTCTTAGAGGTATCCTAAATTGAATTAAAGGTGTTGAAATATGGTTCAATGTATGAAGTTTATGTTGGAATAATCAAGATAATCACTTGATAATTAATTATTCATTAATTAATTATTAGGTCTCTTATTGGGGTGGGGGCCCTAGCTCGATTGGCTAAACCTTTCTTGTTGCAGGAGGTTGGTCACGAGGTCTAGTCTCCCCCACTCCCATGGTACCGTAGGGCATGTCACACTAGCGTCACCGGTCACATTAAATTTTTTACCAAGCGCACTACAGTTTATAGGGGGTTGTGGTACCCAATTCCTGCAATCTAAAAAAAAAAATTAGGTCCCTTATTACTTTAGTTCACTTAAGCTAAACTTAGGAGTGATTTTTTATTATTAGATTGGGCTAATTATAGGTCTAGTTGTCTCATTGCATGAGATTAAGGCACTTGTCACAATCCAATGCAATCCTCATCTAGGGTTTTCTTTTTCATGCTTTTATAAGCATGCAATTCATTGTAATCATTAATTCATACATTGCACATATTAGTGGTTTTCTAGATCAATACTTTCTCTCTTGGTTGCATAACAAATCAGTTGCTTTGATCTTTCTTTTGTGATAGGATAATTGTTTGTAGGTGGTTTCTGGGTGTTGTGGAGTTCAATAATTAACTTCAACATGGTATTAGAGCTCCAAATATATAGCTTCTTGTTTGAATTTTGAAAGATCTAGCCTCAAGGGAAAAATTGACTCATCATAGGGCGAAACAAGCATCATCGTTGCATCCAAAATGACCAAAAACATAAGGAACTCCTCTCTTTTTGCCAAATTTGGAGCAGTTGCACAAACAAAAAAAAAAAAAAATAGGGGTTGCACAAATCTTGAGGCAATCTATGCAAGCCCTACACTAGCCGTACAGACTAGTATGTTAGGGTTTAAAAAAAATCTCATTTTTAAATTTTTTTTTAGAAAATCATAAAAAAAAACTTTGGTTTTTATTAGATTTTTTCCAAAAAGTAATAAAAAGGGGTTAAAAGTTTTTTTTGAAAAAAATCAACTTAAAAGAAAAGCAAAAAAAATAAAATTTGCAGGTAACGGCCTACAAGGGGACGACTTAGGCAAGGGGGGCCCCATTGGTCACCCCCCATTAATCACCTCAGCGACCATTAAATCGTTAGCCGACAACCTCTAGTAATTGGCAAATCTTTTTGATGATCGAAAAAAACAAACCGACGGCACAAAAACTGAGAACCAGTGAACGAAATCTTCAGAGATTCCTACAACATATTTCGATGTGTGACAAGTTTCCTAGTGACCTTCAAATTTTACCGGCAAGGGTATTTTTTTCAGTAACATAACATATTTTGAGAATATTCACTGATGTCAACATTGTATGAACAACCTCAAGCCCCCTCCTAGCCCTTAGTTGCCCTAAAGGAGCAATTGTTTTTCTTTTTGGCATAACTTGGGGCATACGATGTCAAAATCGGGCAAATGAGATATCGTCAGAAAGATGGTTCTGAGTAATTTTTAGTGGTGAAAGTCCCATTATCATATATTGCTTCTAGTTCTTGTTATTCTCAATCAAAGTCAAATCTTCATTTTGCGCTTCCAAGCTCACAAATTTTTTCTTGTATCTCCAATTTTCACGATTCAAGTGGTGTTGGAAAGGTATTTCAGATCTCTTCATATCTATTCATGCAATTTTTCTAGAATCTGCTCCAAGTATATTTTATTCAGTATTTTGTGTTTTCACATTTTGATTAATTACTTGGACGTCTTGGTGCATGGAAAGGATTTGTTTGTGTAGGATGACATCATTTGATTTTCTTTATCAGTACTAAGGTTTCTAGTCTCTGATTTTTTCATTTGAGTGAGTAACATGGGTTTTTTCTATTCATCCTTTTGTGATCAACTTGGATAAGGATAACTATAAGTCTTGGCAAAATGGCATCTTGACACATCTTAGGTGGCTTGATATTTTCCTTATTTGTATGGACTCATAGCTACAGTAGACACACCGGGGAGTTTATTAGCATGGGGCATCATTAGAGATCATACTGTAGGGGTTATTTGTTTTAGTGTTGATCTTGACACTATGTGTGTTGTATTAGACGTTGAATGCCTCCACACACTTTGAACATGACTTTGGGAGATCCTTGGAGACCCTCATATCTCTTCATACCCAGAGGATCCTATTGTAGATTGTCTCATCCCTCTTGTAGATGTAGATTCCATACCCTTTGATGATGATACTTTAGAGGAGCTTGAGTATATCAAAGGTCTTGCATGTTTCAATGGTTCAAATACTTGTCTTCATGTTTCCACTCTTCAGATCGAGACTAGATCATCATTTCCTGTTGTTCCTGATCAGTTTGACATTGCCACATCTTTGACCCTTATTGGTTCAATCTAGCGGGACATTCATCTTCTTCTAGACATAGCTACTTGGGATTCATATCTTACAGACATATCATCCTTGTTTATAGAGTCTCAAATTGTAGACTTGGAGGATTAAATTGAGGACATTCATCTCCTCTTTTTTGATAGCCACATCATCATTGTTTCCCACCATCTTCATCGCCTTTGCAATTGGTTCTCCATCAATCATAATAGGATCTTGGATCGACATCATTGCTTTCCGACATGTGGACACATGAGCACTTTTCAAAGGCAGTCATCATTTGGATTTTGATTCTTGGTTCACCCATTCTTTTGGACTGGCTTCTCCAATCACTAGTGGATCCATTTCTTCCTAAGGGGAGAAATGTTGTTTGCAGGCAATGGATCATATTCTATCTTCAGGCATTCATCATTGACACATGAGCTTTGTCTTTATGGGGGATTCATATCCTCATTTTCTCTCTCTATCGAGGGGACATCTATTGTACTTGTATGATAGAAGCAGTCCTTGGGGGTCACATTGAGTCCTCCTTCTATCCTTCTTTCACTAGTGCAGTCATTTCTTTTTCTCTCTTTTGGAGAGGAGTTTTTTCCCATGTGGTCTTTTCCTTTTCTTCAATTATGAGAGTTTCATTATTTTGTACATGGGTACCTCATTAGGACTTATATTCAAGACCTATCCACGCATCCAACATCGCATTCTACATCAAGGTTTTATAGCTTCTCCCTAAGTTGATCTTAAGGGGGGTGTTGGAGTAATCGGGATAATCACTTGATAATTAATTATTAAGTCCCTTATTACTTCAGTTCACTTAGGCAAAACTTAGGAGTGCTTTTTTATTATTAGATTGGGCTAATTATAGGTCTAGTTGTCTCATTGCATGAGATTAATACACTTGTCACAATCTAATGCAATCCTCATCTAAGATTTTCTTTTTCATGCTTTTATAAGCATGCACATTCATTGTAATCATTAATTCAGAATATTCAGGTTAATACTTTGCACATATTAGTGCTTTTCTGGATCAGTCTTTTCTCTCTTGGTTGCATAGCAAATTAGTTGCTTTGATCTTTATTTTGTGATAGGATAATTGCTTGCAGGTGAGTTTTGGGTGATGTGGAGTTCAATCGTCAACTTAAATAGTTTATAATTGTATCCAATTTAAGTTCAAACTCAAAGGTTGTCAATGGGTTAAAGGATAACCAATTGCATAGATGGCATATTATATAGTTGATATTGACACCATTATAGAAAATGCAAGATGAGGGTACAAGGACATGATCTACAAAATGATTTGAATGATAAAGATCATAAATGATATTTCCCTATTTAAACTAATAAATCATGAACTATATAAATACTAAAACTAATTCTCAAGTATTGGTAAATAATTTGTTTGTTTTAAAGAGTGTGATTAAATCATTTATTTCTAAAGTTTGATGTCTATCCAATGAATAACAGATTCACAATTCGACAAAGGATAAATAATGAATAGAAGCATAGAAGAATTCATCTAAAGCATAAAATACACCAAAGAACATGTATCAAATGAACAAAATATACTTAATAATCTAGCATTATACTACAAAAATCCATATGCAAAGAAGAAATGATCATTACAAGGTTTGCAATATTTTTAAAATGCTATTACATTTCTCAAATCAAGCATTGCATTCATATTAAAAAGTGTGATAAATGAAACCCTAACTAGAGGTTACAAATTTACTGAAAATATATAGATAATCTTGGAGACATTCAATATTTGATACCTATTATAGTATTTTAACTTTCATATACTTCAAAATACCCAATACTTTCCTAATAACTAGACGTTCAAAGTTTGAAACACATAAATCCTTCTAGTGCATGCAAATGTTTTCTAGAAACAACAATGACCAACTCGTGCAATGATTAAGGAACTTTTATTTAGGGTATCTTCAAGTCACACCCTTATCCACACACAAGAATTAGAAGGAGATCCAAAGTTTTAAAATCACCCACCACATCAATAAAAATATGTGATTGGTGGTTAGGAGCTAGTGTGAGAACCATTAGGAGCTAAAATTTCAACCACTTCATTGATGGATTTTATGGGGTACCTATATTTTTCAATATTGGAAGTACATGCAAATATGCACTTTTGATATGAATAGTTGTTTCTTGGTAGGAAAAAAATGACTTGGCAATTGTAGGGTCTTATCAGGTTATTAACAACATCTTGGGTCATGTTGGGAGGTAGGTGAGAGTGTAGTGAAAAATGTGAGAGTTTCAAAATTTCAAGGATCAAAGGTCAGGCATACCTCATAACCCATACAATTGTTAGGGAGTTAAAGATCGAGAGTAAACTATGCTTCGTGCTTAAAATAAACAAGCAAGGGTATCTTTGCATATCTGAATCCAAAGGATATGTAAAGGAAATTATTGGGGAGTTGGGATTACAAGGGAAATCAAGCAAGTGAGGCAAAGTCTAAAACTTTGACAAAGACAATGGGAAATAGTAGGTTTTGGAGGAAATGGATGTCAGGAAGGAAAACTCTTAAACCCTAACATAGGCATAATTTATAGATTTTGAAACAATAAAACATCGACAATTAGAACTTTTTAGATCTTAGCAACTTCCGACACATGAAAGGAGTAATAATAGGATCACACAACAAAATTATAAAAATAGGCAAAGATAGATAAATTTGTAATTTTTTTGAATTGGGTCCCAATCAAAGATGAGTTACATCATGTGAAGCATCTCCAAATAATATCTAACAGTATTGTCTTTGGTCTCATGGAAAGAGGAAAATATTTATTTTTTCCTTAGATCATGCCTCCAAAGAAAGGCTTGTAGGTGGAGGAAGTAGTCCAAGTCCTTTATTGTTGTTAGTTTCTTGAAAATTCCCTTGATATTATTACACATGAATAATTTGTTGAAACTATCTTTTCATGTTGGTTACATTAGTACCAATTCTCTACAATAAAGGATCAATGGAACCTAGAACCATGACCTAATAGAATATTTTCAGTGTTCACTTGTAGTAATCAAATAATCTTATAACTTGACTACTCACCATTGAGCTTCTTCGAGTTTATCGAATTTGATCATGAATGATTTTTTTTATAGAAGCACACTAATAAAGCAACTCAAGAGAATCTCTAAAGAAGGCTTCAAATTAGTACTAATTATTCCAATGAGGTGGTTGAATCATGCACAAGTTATCTATTGGGTTTCTATTCTTGACAGTTGTACAAAAAGGGTATGGTAATCCTTAACAAACCTAAACATGAGAATAAATTTTACGATTTATTGATTGATGATGGAATTAGTGGTGAGATGGTGAAACCAATTTTTTGTGCCTCCTTCTAGTGTCTCAAAAAAAGTTGTACTAAAACATCTTCACACATCACTGCAAGAATATTTTGTGTTGTAGTGAAGGCTATAATTTGCTTAGAAAGATACGAAGTGTTATCATCATGAATCTTCATACAAGTTTTCCTTGAGCCTCATGGGAAGTTATTACACTTTGTAAGAACCAAGGGATAAATATTGGCTCCCCATGAAAAAGGAAGTAGAGCCAAACCATGGTTATTATTGTGATCATCCATTATTGGTAGTGGTGCTCCAATTGTAATATCAATCATTTGTATATAATTCCCTAGCGAATTCATCAAAAAACTAAGCTTTTTAATTTTATAACCTTTAGAAGGGAACACATAATGAATTAGTGTGAGGTAAAATATCTCTTCAAACTAGGAGGGGAAGCTAACTAAGATTTGAATAAACCTAAAACTAAACTAAATTGATCCTAGAGAAAACTTTAAACATGATATATAATTATGCACAATATATAAGATTTCACTGATAGGGTTTTCATACAAGAAAATGATTAAGTGCATGTTTTTTGCTTGGATACATACACTAGATTGTTATTGACCATGTCTTACATTTTAGATTTTTAGATAGTTAAGGAAATAATAATATAAACAAAACAAAGACAACTTCCTACTAGCTAAAACAAATATTAATAATATGCTTCAAACAAGATTTAAAGGAATATCAATTTGAACAACATATGATTTAGGGAATTATTTGTTAATTCACATACAAAGGAACTACTTAGTGAATAAACAACATCAATACAAATCTTTACAAAGTTTATTAGTTTCAATTTAATCAAAGGAATTAAAAACACAAGTAAACCAACTGAACAATAATATTTATAGTATAAGTGTAAAAGAAACTCTCATTCTTAATATCTCCTATCTAGAGTACCTTTTATATGTTATAATGTGTATGCTTTTAGGAAATTGAAAAATAATTAAATATCCCCTAAAAAAGTTCTAAAGCCACCTTGCTTAAAGTTGTAGAAAAAGCAAGATTTTTTTAAAATCAAAATTATCCTAAATAAATAATAAAATGTAAACTGGCTAAAGCAACCTAAAAATAGGCCCTCATTTGAAAATGCTTTAAAGCCACATCGCTTAAAGTTGCAGAAAAAGAAAGAAAAAACTCAAAATCAAAGTTGTTTTAAGCAAATAATAAAATTTAAACCAATTAAAGCGACCTGAAAAGAGGCCCTCATCTATCACCTAGAATATAACACTATAATTCGTTGTTGTTAAAAATAATCATTTCTAAAATTGTAATCTATGCACAAGTATCCTCAAAATTTTGTAACAACTTCTTGCATAACATATTGAAAGATATATTTGCAAGATTAAAAACCCTAACCATCATCGATCCACTCATTGTTGACAACTTCATTGTCAAATCTAATATCCTCCATGGAACAAAAAACAATTAATGCTATGAACCTTAAAACCTTGAGTATTTACCATGAAGCAACAGGCAACACAAACCCTAGGAAATAGATGACAACAACACAAACTCTAGAAATCTAATATAATAATATACTTTTTTACTAAAACTAATAAACCTAGGTAGCTAGAACAACATTTTGATGTTGAACTCTTGGCTATTTTGACCTTTAAAACTTCTAATACATAAAATATTAGGCAATAATTTATAAAATTATTACCATTGGTGATTGAAATTTTTATCATTTACCAATATAGAGGGTTGATAAACTTCCTAAAACATACAAAAAACTATCTAAAGCACATTTTTTGTTACTACCATAGTCTATTGAATGCCAAACTCAACTACCTTTATCACTCCAAACTTAAGTCATTTTAATCTTAGGCACACTTATGAGGATATTTGCCACAAACTATGTTGGGAAAAGGTTTTATTCATTTGATCTAATATCCAATGCTTTTAGACCTGGGTAGAATTCTTAAACAATTCAACCATCCTTGGTAGGGACCATATCCTAGTTTACAACATTTTTTTTTTATGTCAAGAAAAATAATTTATTAGTCAAACCATGTTTCCAATGCAAACAAAAGATCGTAAATGGCTCAACCATCCTAAAGGTGCACCTTAAAGATATATAAATTTGGTTTACTTGAGCCACTTGATGGATAACTTAAAGCCTTTGAAATTAGCCAAAACAACCCTAGTGAACACCTCTCATGCTTGAACTACTTAGGCCAAAAGAAACTAAAATGACATAATTATTTTGTAGTTGAACCCCTTTTAAAGCATGCTAATTTGAAGTAGAGATTTTTAATGATATTGCCACCTTCAACAGACCTTGGTAGAGATTCTAATTAGTTGTACCATCTTTTTTCATGTTAAGGTGGGACTTTAAGTAAAGTTTGACAACCACATCACCACTTCTACAAATCAAGTAGGGTTTTAAGTGGTTAATCCATAGTTAAAGTGCACCAAGCTTGTTTGAGGTGGATATTTTTATCATTGTCACCACTTCTTATTGTTAATAAGTAGAATTTTCTAATTGTTAGGCTAAATTTGGCATGGTCCTCATGTGCTAGCTAATTTTTAAGCCTTTGAGCTATATTTCACCACTTAAACCACTATTTATAGTAAGTGAAGATTCTATCAACTTTAACCACTTTACCAAGTGGAATTTTTGCCTCGTATTGCTAGTTTGCCATGACTCAAGTTGAACTTTGGATGACTTAAGCCATCCTCCATGCTAGGAAAAGTTTTTGTGTTGTTTAAGGAGGAAAATATAGTTGAATTAGACATGTTTCTATTCTTTCCCCTTTGTTGATGCCTTCAAATTTATTTCAAGCAATACCATTATTCTTTGTTAGACTTGTGACAATCACCGTCATCCTGCATAAGTAATTAGTCAATGAATAAAGACCATGAAATGAATACCTTGCAAAATGATTGAGGATACCTTTAGTTGGAATGAAATACCAAATATGATTAATTTATTTTGACAAATGAGCAAAAGATAAGTATGAAAATTTAATTCTGTAGGGGTGTAATAGGCAGAGACATTTGGATTGCAAGGAAATAATTATTTATCCTTTGCATAAACCTAGTTATTGTTATACAAACACTACTATTCTCCGCAAATGCCAAAGATTATTAAATTGTTGAGATACTAAATTAATCTATAATCTCATCCAAATATATTTGGAGAAATTAAGAATCAACACTATTGTTGATTATGCTACTTATATTTAAGATAAATGACATTCAAGAAGGAAAGAATACTATGAAAGACTAATGAACACATTTCTATCTTGCAAAACCCTCCAAAGGGGAAAAACCGACTTTAGTAGTGCCAATTACATTTGTATTGAATTATTAGTAGAAGTTAGATAAATACACCAAGTTGTAAAATTGTGTGGTATATGATCTTGTGCTTGCTCCAATTGGTTACACACACATTGTTAATTCTATCGAATGAATTATAATTAGAACTTTACTTCTCAAATTTCTACAACATTCAAATATACATCCCATAATATAATCCAATTCCCCCTCATCCATAAATCAACATTGGGATGCCCTCTTCATGCAGTAGGACATTCTGAAAGCAAAACTAAAATAATAGATGCCGAGTTGTTCACTTCACATTTTTTTTGGTGGTGTTGGGATGACATTTCTGTTTTTAGACAACTAATGATTATGAATTTATAGGGGTAAATTAATAATTATTGTAGTGATTATGAAACCACCATAGTGGTTTTAGAACCTCCCCCTATTAAGAATTGGTGGTTTCCCTTTGTTGCATTTTCCAGGCTATTTATAAGAGGTGCGCCTATTGAAATTGATTCCTTTGATAAATTTTATTTTTCTCGATCCTTTATTGATCATAGAGGGAACATTAGAGGTGCTAAAGAATGTGTATTTTCCCCTTACCTTGTATTTTATTCACTAATGTGTCTTGAGTTAAAGATTTCAAGTGCACATGAAGATTTCAAATAAAACCTCTTTTGTTTCCATAATTTATATGAGAAGATTTCAATTACACATGAAATACAAGATGAATGATGCAAAAGTTGCTATTGCTAATCTACAGTGTATTCTAGTTTGAATGGTCTATAATGCTCTTATGATGCTTGCAAATGAATGCTATCATATGCTTACAATGAATGATTACAAATGCCTTAGGACACACCTTCTATTATGCCATCCTAGGTGTTGATTTAAAAGATTTCATACCAAATCTTATAAACGACGATCCAATTTTAGATGAGAATTTACTTGAAGAAAATGAAAGAGAATTTGAATAAGATAGACGAGATCACACCTAAGATTTTATCGAAAAGATAAAATTACATCTATGATTCCAACTAAGATACATAAACATTTAAAATTTGAATTAGATCTAAACTAAAATTCATCGAATTAAACACCAAAGCAACATACCTAATAATAAAACTTATAATATATAAAATAATTTTAAATAAACAAATATTCACTTTTACCCTTTACAGTTTTGTGTGACTTAAAATTTCAGAACATCACATGCATATAATTTATAGAATTAGTCATTAATCTTTTCCATAATTTAAAATTTGAGGGGAGGATCCCAACATACGTAAGAGCTCCCTTACATACAAAACATATAATTGTGAGACTTCTACTTCAATTTCTTCAACAAACATTGAAAGCGATATTGTCTGTCCCTCGAACAAAGACGCTAAAGAATTTTTATTTTGTTTTGTTCAATCTTTTATAAATATAGGGGCGGCACTTGTACTGCTACAGATCTGCTCTCTGCCTCTGCAATTTTTCTGGAGAGGCAGCTGCATTACCGCACTTATTTGTGGGGTAAGTACTTCTACACTTATTTTCTTTTTCATTTTCAATAATTGTGTTTCGCAGAGCTACAAAATTACAGAGCGAATGGAGACTAAAAATGATAAAAAGTTACTGGATCAAGTATTTTATAGATGGAAACATTTAGCATATATACATGTTGAAATGATGCATCTTAATTATTAGCAGACGAGGAATTTTGTCTGAGACATCGGGTCTCAGCTTAAAACCCTAAAGCGAAGATAAATAAGAATTGATACTTCGCGAAATGTTAAAAAGAAAACTTTGTGACGGCAGAAACCCCGCCGATGGGATTGAAATGCAGTGTAACGAATGTAGGAAGAAAAAAATGATTTTTTTGAAGAAATTCGAATGTGAATGAAAAACTCCTAATCGACAGAGGAATGCTTTCTTGTTTCATAAGAAAAGGAATAATAGTAGCCTGGGATTCTGGATGAAATGAGTCGATTAACTGTTTTCGAGTTATTTTAATTTTTAAAGTAGCTAATAATTGCACACAGGGTTGTTGTCCAGTTAGTGAGTAAGCCTTGCTCATGAATTACCCATCATGGTTCACTTCCTGCTGTTATGGTGGGGACTGGGTTTGATCAGTGGGTGCCTTCGACGAACTGGATTCCCTCCATCGTGGTCCACGAGTATAGAAAATGCCTTTCTCACAAAGCAACTAAATAACTAACTGAGATTCCTCGGCAGCTTTGAAAGACGGAATTGTGAAACTTTGATCTAGGGAATTGGATAATTTTGATGAAGAAGATTCCTTCTACTGCAACCTCAAAGCTGAGAGAAAATATCTTTCCCTCAGAAGCACAAAATAGCTAACAAGATGCCTGGGTAACTTTGATAAAGTAGATTCCCTCTGTTGCAGCCTAGAATAGGCAACAGTTAAAAAAAAATAATAGGCAACAATTTCACTCAGTTAAAAGTTCTTTTGCGATGGATTAATCAAGAAGATCTTATGTTTCCAACATGCTTGGAGAAGAAACTCAAACATCTTGAGGAAGTGAAGGGATAATATTTTAAGCATGTCCTTTTATGCTGCTTGGAGAAATAGAGGAAACAGTTCATGGTTGATGTAGATTGACTTGAAACTACGTAACTGAATTCCAAAATATTGTATTACATAATTTGATGCGCTGTGGAAACACCATATAGATATTAGGAAATAGTTCTGTTTTTCTTTGGGTAGAAACTCTCTCTCCAAGTAAAGTTTTTTACAAGACTTAAATGAAATGGCTTAGGAAAAAACTTGATTGCTAAAAGAAAATGTCTTTTTAAGGATGTCCACTATTCAGGGAATTTTAAGAGTAAGATGATAAAGACAAATACAACAATAATACAAGTGTTTATACTTTATAGACATTGGTTGCTAGTCTTCTTCAATTTTTGTTAATTTCAAGGGCTATCCGATCTTCAGGCTTGGCAATATGTTATAGCGAACCATGTGCAACACTAATTTAAATATTTTTGGTTTATCAGAAAATAGTCACTTTTCTTTATTATTGCTTCTAGATTGTAGTAGTGATATTTCGCAAGTTAGAAGATATTAATTTACTATTGATAAATTAAAACGGTAATGATATAGCAAACAGTAAATTAGTAAAGTAACTCAGATATTTATGAATAGTAAGTTAACATGGTAAGAGCTAGCAAATAATATAAAAGACAAGATCATGGAATCAACACAATAGTAATTCTAAGATCAAGTGCTGAATCTTTTTCTAACAATTTGGCAAAGTGACAAATAGTATTTTTGTGGTCATTTTTGCTAGTTCCTGAACAATTCTTGGGAAAGTGGACAAGTTGAATAGCATCTACTTGTACATCTGTCCTTGGCTGTGGCTGCATTTATGACCTTGAGCCAAGGTCTGAAGATGTGAACTCAAAATATAATTTTAACAGTAAAGTCCTGTCTGGATAGTAATGAACAGAATCATAATAGTTTGGTTGATTGAAAGAAATAATACAATTGAAAAATAAAGCCTGTTTAAATATAATGACATGTAATCATGCTGATGTGTAGAAGTAATGATGTATGTTTGGATCAACATAGATTTTGGAAGTTTAATCAAAATTACATTTATTATGTGAAAGCTAAAATCATGAATGAACCTTACTGATAAAGATGTTTATAAATTCTTTGATCAGCATATGTTCCTTCTTTGTGGTATAGATTAATTTATAATCTTTTGACATTTATGTATAAGTTATTCTTATCAGTTTATGCTAGTTAATAAAACTGTTGCACAGATTTCTAATTTTAGTTTTAGTGCTTGTTATTCCAGCTTGTCAAATCAGGGCAAGAAAATGGCCATGCATGATGAGCCACTTTATCCAATTGCCATTCTTATTGATGAATTGAAAAATGAGGACATTCAGCTACGGCTTAATTCTATTCGAAGGCTTTCAACAATTGCTCGTGCTCTTGGAGAAGAAAGAACAAGAAAAGAATTGATCCCCTTTCTAAGTGAAAACAATGATGATGATGATGAGGTTTTGCTTGCAATGGCTGAAGAACTGGGAGTGTTCATTCCTTATGTTGGTGGGGTGGACTATGCACATGTTCTATTACCTCCTCTGGAAACTCTTTGTACAGTTGAGGAAACTTGTGTGAGGGATAAGGCTGTGGAATCATTATGTCGAATTGGATCACAAATGAAGGAAACTGATCTGGTGGACTGGTTCATTCCACTTGTTAAGGTAAATCTTTTTATTGAAGTTTGCAGCTTTAGAATTTGTAATATGTATGTTGTTGCCAGGCAGGTGCAGTTTAGGTGTCTCAGGTTTCTCCATTTCATGTCCTCAAAATGTAAAATAAAAATGTGTATAGCATCATGAAGGTCAAGCTTGTTGTTTGATTTAATTACAGGCATAATGAGTATTTTAATTTTAATTTTTTTACTTAAAAGTTAGGATTTCTACCCATAATGCTATATGTTTGTTTTATGAAAACTCTCCTTTTGTAATGTTTTTAGCTTTGATTCAGGCGAGCACATTCACAGTTGTCATCTGGATGAGTGACCTTTGAGTAGTTTACCATTCAGTGTTGTTAAGCAGTGGTATATGTTGAATACTGGTTTGGCATCGTGGTGGTTGGTGTATTTGCAAAATGAAGGAGCAGGGGAAAAGAGAATTATGACGTGGCTGAATTTATAGAGGCTTAAAGCAAACATTAAAATTTGTCGATAACTTAGTTACTTCAATTATATTTTATATATGACCAAACAATATTAAGAGGCTAGAGCAAAGAAAGTCTTTGTATCTCTCAGAAATATTTTCAAAAAACTATCCAGTGCTTTTTAGAAAAAAATTATAGCCATTTTCAATTAAAAAATGCTTTTGGTTGCTCGTTTGGCTTGCTTGGTGTTAGATGCAATTTTTGTTGGGTTGCTCCCTTTATTTGTAACTTCTTTTGTGCTTCCTGGACAGTTCTTTCTGTTATAGTAACATCTTGTGTTGTTTTCTGTACAAAATCTAATACTCACTTTGGAATCTTTCATTAAGGTGACTTTTACTTTGCCATTTAATACTCTGTAGAATGTAAAATGTTCATACAAATTCTCTTCTTATCATTGAGCTGTATTTTAATTTTACATATCAATGAATTAGAAGAGCATTCACTAACACAGTAACACCATTGTTTACCTAACAGGCTAAAACATTAGGATTTGCCATATTTGCTGTTTTCATGATAGTTTGAATTTTTGAGGGTTAAACATTTTCATTTTTCAATATTTGTGTTATAATATAGTTTCACAATGTTAATTCTTTCTGTTATGATGGTTGATTTAGGTTTACTCATTTCTGTTATACGCGCAAGTTGATTAAAAAATAAGAAGCTGCTAGTGCTAGTTTCTTTAGGTTATGAAATGTTGTACCCTTTAACTATGCGAGTTATGATTATGACTAGGATATGGTATTTTTTGGGTTTACTTACATGATTCTGTTCTAATTTTAGGTTTCCTTGTATCCAGAGGCTTGCTGCAGGCGAGTGGTTTACAGCAAGGGTTTCTGCATGTGGGCTTTTTCATATTGCATATTTGAGTGCACCTGAACTTCTAAAAACTGAATTGCGATCTATATATGGTCAACTCTGCCAGGATGATATGCCAATGGTGAGAAGATCTGCAGCAACAAATTTAGGGAAGTTTGCTACAACAGTTGAACCACAAAACCTGAAGACAGACATTATGTCATTTTTTGAGGATCTCACGCATGATGGTATCATATTTTCCTGGAACAGCCAAGACATTTATTTCCTTTTTTTCTGTAGGAGATTATATCCTACATAGCATTCTTGTAGATATTCTTATGGACAGCTACCTACTCAAGCTCTAATGAAATATGCTGAAGCTCATTGCCTGCCCATTACAGGGAAGGAATAATATGTTCAACAAACCCCTGAAGGACTCCCTCACTGAATTTATCAATGTGATTTAAAATCATCATTATCTCAAACATTCTGGATTAGTTTTCTAGTAATTCCATTCATGTTGTTTTCACCAGCAGGTTGGGCCCTCTTATCATGAGGCTAATGGAAAATAATAATTTGAAGAACTTGGTTCATCCTACTAGTGAAATAATGCAATTACAAATGTATTAGGTCTATAGTAATCCACATGTACAGGCATTGCATTACATGTAGTTGTAACTCAATACACATGGTCATAGGTAGTAATAAAAATCTGATGTCAACCAAAATCCTAAATTGGCTTCAAATCCAATCCTCATCAATTTATAAATTATAATCTGATAGTTCCAAGTTGAGGACTTAACTACCCAGTAAAGTGTGTTTGTTCCTTTTACAGACTTAAACTCTAACTCATTATTTTTGTTGTTTGCAAAACAATCAGCTTCTAATGAAACTAAAACTTGCTACGTGGCAGATTTCCTCTAATTTATTAATGAGCTCCCAAGTCTCTATAAGTTTCCAATAGCTAAAAAATTAGGGGTTATATCTTTTTTCCATCACTCAACATTGCACATGTTTGAAGAGAGTTTCTTTAGGATCTCTTTCTTTCTCATTTATGATGATTTTCATTGTTTCAATCATGGAGTCAATGTCGTCATATACCTCCAAAACATGGTTTTGCCATGTTAATATAATGGATCATACTCAAGATGGGCATAGTGAAATTAAGATGCCTCAAACGATCCCATCAAGTGTCTTTTAGGATCATCCACTTAATATTAGTTGCCCTCTCATTGTTGGATTGTCTCTATGTGGACAAAAGTTGGCTGATAACCATGCTAGAAAATGCTTTGGAACCTTCACAAGTTGTCTCAAGCCAATTGTGTTTGAGGTGGAATGGGCATTAGCAACTTATTTCAAAATTAAAAATAGAAAAATTAAAAACAAAGAAAAAGGCATACTTAAATTTGAAAAAATAAATTATGAAAGTGAAACGTATAATTTTATATTGATTCAATTTCCTTTAGTATCTCCAATTTCAATACTGTTCAAAATATGCCTTGTGACATGTGGTGGTTGGTGATGAATATTTGGATCTCTTTGGTCTCGACATATGCCTGCCTGATTCAATCAATTTTGTTGCCAATCTTTTGTAGCATAAGTTTGATTGAGTGGACAACACAAGGTGTTTAAAAGATGTGTGAATATCGTGCTTCAACCTATGTATCAATGTTTCTAAATTTTTGCGTGTTGTCCATTATGAATTGGACAACATTACTAGGCTCCATTTCCTCAATGGCCCCTATGAAGGTTTTAGCAATAAACTGTGCATCTTTTATTTGCCCCTCACAATCCATAACTTAAAACAATATTAGCCCTTTGGTGGGGCATTGCAATCACAATAATCCAGGGCTGATTTTTGGCATCCTTCCATCTGTTGCAAATGATGGGCACTCTTGTCTCTTGCCATGAATCTCTAATGGGCTTCAATGAATTTTCTACAAGTTTCAACTCTTTTGCCAATAAGGTGCTATGTACCTTCTCATAACTTGGGCCTTGTACCCCTTTTGGAGCTTCATTAATTTTGCTTACTATTCCTTCCTAATATGGTTAATGAACAACATTGAAAGACAAATCATTTGCATAGATGCATCTTGCAATGTTTTGATCGACAATCTTTTTGGATTCATCTTGAAATGCCATTTCCAACAGTCCTTTTGTTTTGGTATGTGAAGCGAGCTCTTCTTCTGGTGTGGCCGAAAATGGTTGGCTTTCTACAACTTTAGAAATAGATGGGGAAGGAGGAGGCCTCTTTGTTTAAGATACTTTGCTTGCCAAAGGATAGCTTGTTCTATGGGCAATTGTTTTATTTTCTTGATCTTGATCTTTAATATATTCTAACACTTGAGATGTTGGCATGGGTGCACTCTTCTTGCTTGGGCAAGCTTGGACGCCCATTCAAATGGCCTTTCTCTTGAATGCATGGGCTTTATATAGCTCATATTGCACCCATTGGAAACCCAAACATATTACCCACAACTTAAACCCTGTTATCATGTCAACATGCTTTCATAGTGGTGAATTTGTGTTTGTTCTGAGGTAAGGTTGGTCCCATGGAGTTAGAATTGGTTGGCATTGTAATCTTTATGGCAACAATTTTGGAAAGCAATCATTCCAAACAAATGAAAACAATAAATCTATCTATCTATATATATATCCAAACTCATTTAATATTGTAAGCATAGAAGAATCAAAACAGAATAATAATACAAACAAAAGGGTTTGTTTGTCAAAGAAAAAATGAAGAAAAACACCCAAAAAACTTACCTTATCTTCAAAAAATGTATCTCTACAATCTCCTTGGTAATGAATGTGCTCTTGCACACGTGTAGGAATAGCAATCCAATTACTTTGGAACCTTCAATGATCAATCTTCAGCTCTACTTGTGTAATGACAAGCAAGAATGAATGTTTTTTGTCTTTTACATTTAAAATGAGTTAAATTGAGTTTGTTTTAGTGTTTCAAACGGTTTAAATGACACTTTTAGGGTTAGGGTTCACATTTTTATGTTTTTTCAATCGACCTTTAAGTCAAAAAAAGGAAAAAAAATAAAAATAAAATAATCATGATTTTTTGGGGGTGGGTTCTTCCAGGTTTTGTTTGGATCTTGCTAAATGAACCTGGATTCACTATTAAGATAAGGCCCAACTTCAATATTTTTGAGATAAAATTTTATCTTTTTGTTTATTGTAACTCCTTTCTATCAAGCAAGCCACACACATTCTTTGAATAGGGATTTAAATTCTTACTTTTATCACATTCCATTCAATTGTTTTCCATACACTTAGAGAAAGCAGTAGCTTTTTTCCTTTCATAAGTTGATTGCCTTATAAAATGATCACTTTATGATAAGCTCTAGATCACTCAACACAAGTAACATGTCCCTTGAGAGTCCTTTCGTTAGAAGACCTTAAAGTGTTTTAAGATATAATGTTTAGATCACTATACCATGATCACAATGTTTTCCAATTTGACATCTTGCTGATAAAATATGTAACTAATCATCACATGTATAAAATCATCCTGACCCACAAGGAAAACATATGTTCAGGGTGGTGATATTATTTGAAGCCTGCTATAGGACAATTGATACACTGATTAAAATAAATTTATATGCTTAGAGAATGTTTTTAATAACATGTGCCATTACATAACATAAAGTCAACAACAAGAGTCATTGTTGGTATATGCACCAAATCAAACACTAGTTTATGCTCATTCAATAAAACAAACACATGTAACATCTTAGCCTTATAATCTCTGCTAACAACAAATCAAAAGAGCATCACACCCAAATTGTTCATTCGAAGAAGAATATGGTCTAGATTGTAATGTCCCCTTTTGGGATTGCCCTAAATCTTGCCCTAGAATCACAAGTTTAATGTAGTTAGGGTTATAACTTACTGATTAAATGCTTTAAGCAAGATAAATCTTGGTTTAGGTCCTGCAATTGTGTTAGATAATATTGGAATATAATTTGTATGATCAAACATATATAATAAATGTCTTATCTATTTAAACCATGTAAATACATAACTATTTCAAATAATATCAACCACGCGATATCCATAATGCACATTGGAAGTTGGATCATAATGGGACTTGGATGAGGAGCATGATAAGTCTGCCCGAAGCTATCCACACCAAGTCCAAGAGCCGTTATACCATCCCTCCTGGCCCTCAAGTGGCATACACACAGTCATCCAACATGGGGTGGCGTACTTGGTGGACAAACTTGTATCTGTATTCCCTACCCTTGCTGCCCTATCCATCCCTCTTACAATCAACAACCAATCCATGTAGAGATTGGGGAGAAGCTACAATAGGAGGCCCATAGATTCCTTTTTCTAAGCCCAAGGGCAGATACTCACCCCCTTGGCCCCAAGTGACCATCTTGGTGTGGCGTACTTAGAAATAAATCTAGTATCTGGTCACCCTATTGGAATTTCCCCATTCCCCTCATGGTTGTATTGATGAGAATTGCAAACACTCAATATATCCAGATTCATAGAGACTATACATTAACATCATCATTCACAGTATATCACAATACTTGCTAAATATAAGACTGCTATATTCTAAGATGCAAAAATATATTAACCAATGCTGACTTCTGCCCTTGTCTGCCGAGTGCAGATAATTACGTTTGATCTGCTCCAATCGCCTTGCTGTTAGATCTGTTTTTAATATTTAGAAGACATCATTTAAAGAGAAACAATTGGATTAAATCAATTAATAATTACTAATAAATATTAATAATTGCTGCAAGCATCATTATTGCATAATTGTATAATATATATATATATATATTTCTAATTGATAAGGACTTATAGTTATATATTTATATATATTAAACTTACCTCCCTTATTATTGATTAATCATTTGTCTTCCTATCTATCTCATTGAACAGTCTTCTTACTCCCATATATTTCTTCTTGATAGCTGCTCCAATTCCCACATGATATTCCGTTCCTTATCCCGATTTTCTCGCACATTCTTCCTGAATAAATCTGCTGATTTTATTCAGATTTCTAATTAATTTCTATTCCATTATGTTGCTTCCAATTGTTAGTGTTAAGATCAGAAATGACATAAGCAGAAATACACAACACAATAGACAATTAACACAGCAGTTTACCTTGGGAAAACCCTTCTACTCGAGGGAGAAAAACCCAACAAAAATATATCTCATATATATATATATATCAGATAGAAGTGCAGAATGCTGCATACAGAGTCTGACTGTTATTGTAGATTAAATCGATCAGATTAAAAAACAGAATATTGAACTTGAAATTAGGAAGTTGATGTTAGATTTAAATCTTGGGAGTATTGATCATGAATCTCCAAGTCTGAATTTATCTTTGTGGTATTCGATCCTCAAGAGCAGAACATTAATTATTTCGATGTCTTCAATTGAGGATCGGATCTATATTAAATATCTAATGGTAGACACGTCCCATGAGCGAACTCCTTTTAAGAAATAATATAATTTGTGATTAAGGCTGACTTGCATTATTAATTATTTATTATTTAAATTTTGAGAGAAAGATATCTCCTGTTGCTATAACATCAACACTCCCTCTTAGCTAGGGAGGTATCTTTCCAAATATCCACGTCATGGAGTCTCTCAACATGACGCCCACAATGGCTACACCCATTTGTGGAAAGCTCAAAGGTTCATCATGGAGTCCCTCAACGTGATGTCGTCATGGAGTCTCTCAACATGACGTCCACCATGGCTACTCCCATGTGTGGAAAGAAACACACGTACAAGTGCCCATCACGGAGTCTCTCAACGTGATGTCATCATGGAGTGTCTCAACATGACGTCCACCATGGCTACTCCCATGTGTGGAAAAACACAAGTACAAAGAGTTCATCACGGAGTCTCTCAACGTGATGTTGTCATGGAGTCTCTTAACATGACGTCTCATCTCAATCTCAGAGATGAACAAGGGCTCGCACCTCATATTTCTTCGTCTTAGAGAAATATTTACTACAAGGGCTTTCACCTCATACTTCTCCGTCATAGAGAAATATACACTACAAGGGCTTTCACCTCATACTTCTCTGTCACAGAAAAATATACACTACAACAAATCTTCATGATGATGCGACTCCCTCTGAAGCTCCAAGTACTTGCAGCAACGTCCTGACCTCCTTGTCCAGGGTTGCCTCTGTTGGTTTGTCAGACTCCCTTTGAATGTTAATTCCTCCTCTTCAAAGAAACTGATCACAATGACAATCTAAATAGGTTCTTCCTCTTCGAGAGATGTCTCCAGTTATGTGCCACCAACTCAGTTCCATGGTAGCAAGCTATGCCTCCATTCTTCAGCCTACGTGACTTCCTCACAGGATGCATCAAGCTCTACCTCCCTTGAATGCGATCTCTCATCATCCTTTTGCTCCTTTGGAAGCATTTTAGAGAAAAATTACTAATAGTTCATAGAATTAAACTATCCCGAAGAGAAGTACCAATGTTATTGCATGAATTAATAACTACATAAGAAATTCATGAACATTTTTTCAAGGGTATGAAATACTTATCTCTTTATTGATTAATCTTCCTCGCAATCCACCAATTGTTCTTTCCTGATCTTTGCACTTAAAGATTTAGATCTCCAGATACGCCCAGATTTGTTCTTCATTGTTGTCTTCAAAAATCAGATATCAAGGATGGCAACATGTAAAGATACAACATACATACACCACTCCACTGCTCAGGATGCTCAAAGATCAAGAATAGACTTCATAAACTCCTCATTCCAGAAGTCTCAAGGTTGTGACCTAGGATGATTTCGGACATTAATCACAATGAGCACACATACGGCAATCACTCAGAATCACATCAATCCTCCAATGAATCTCTGAACCGAAGGTTTTATATAGCTATTTCTAGAAATGGCCCCGTATCATCTCTTCATAGGCCGTCGATTGTCATACAAAAACTTCACTTCAAGAACTGCTCTGCCCGATATCATAACAACAAGCGATGCCGACAATAGATATTTCTGCTATGTGTTAAGCCCGATATTGGTTTGGGTGTTCCTGTCCAACTGAAAGCAGAACAATCTATGATTGAAGATAATGATCCCACTTCGGCTATGCATAAAATATCACAAATGGCACCCATCTCCAGGATATTGATGACAATATTAAGAACAAGGCCTGATAATAAGGCCACATCTCCGATTCATCTCCAAATGATACTGAGCAATTAATAAGTGCTTGCGTCAGGAGCAAATACTTCCTATCACTTATTCCTCCCAACTCTGATATCGTGGAAGACTTGTTGTCTCTTATGACTTCGATTATCTTTCATCACTCCTATATTCCGCCATATAAATATAACACAAATACTGGCTAATCGACATATAACAAATGTTTATAGTAAATTCCGCCAATGCTCATCAAATTAATTCACAGAAGGTACCCGAAGTTTCATTCACACGATACAGTCTTGTCAGCATGTTCAACTTTTGTTTCCTTCCGAGGTCCTAATTCCGTTCCAAATGATGCCGCCTGTACTCAGTATCCGAAGGTGGAGAAAGGTTCTGATTGGTGAGTGGTGAGAGCCAGAGGCTATGCAGCCACGAGCACATCAGGAGTCACTCCAAATGATAGTCGCTATACTTAGATCCGTGTGTCCTTCACGACTCCTGATGATGTATAGTGACCGCAGCCTTGGGAGTTGATTATGTATTTTATCGATGGATCTTTCAGGCTCATGCGGTGCCGTAAGATAAGATATGAGCGCTTCATAGTAGACGCGAATGTTTAGGCCCTAGATGCTCGATCTTTTCCACTTATCCGCCTCCAATATAGACGTCTCCTCTTAAGTGCCACTACGTAAGATTCAATGCCTTCCAAAATGAACTTCATGGAGAATCCGCTTAATTAAATGCGATCGGATCTCTTGAACCCGCTCTGATACCATGTTAGGTGTTAAGATCAGAAATGACATAAGCAGAAATACACAACACAATAGACAATTAACACAACAGTTTACCCTAGGAAAACCCTCCAACTTGATGGAGAAAAACCCAGCAAAAATGCATCTCATATATATATCAAATAGAAGTGCAGAATGTTGTATACAGAGTTTGGTCTTACACAAGGCTGAATAAATACAATGAATAATAGCATCACTCCTTGATGCAAAGATACAAGTGAAACTGGTCTGCTGCTAAGTGCGAACTCCTTCTTGAAAGAATGCCAATTGAATATGAGAATGACTTGATGATTTGAATGAATGGACTCCACCTTGTATACATACAAAACATGGTGACTCTTCACTTAGGTCGGCCTCCTTTTGAAAAATTATATAATTTGTGATTAAGGCCGACTTGCCTTATTAATTATTTATTATTTAAATTTTGGGAGAAAGATATCTCCCGCTGCTATAACATCAACACCAATCTGCTATATTTTCTAGTTTCCTTGAATGCAGATATGGTTCGATGCCTTGATTCCTGATTTCTTAATTCCCAATCTTCTGTTCTATCCCCAGTGCAGATATTTATTTCTAATTCATCCCCCGCTTGCAGATATATTTCTGAATATTATTCCCTTCTGTTTCTCCATTCTTCACACACTCCATTTATATCTTTGTCTCTTTGAAGAGAGACATCGTTTTGAATGGAGACAACCTTCAAAAGAGACATGTCCCTTTATTAACAAACCTGTCTTCCATTAACTTGATCGCTGCCTTATTAATCCTTACTTCTGCCTGCTTACCATTAATCGCTGTCCCCTCAAGATCATCCTCGCTGCCTATTAAGTATGAACGCAGCCTTTGTAAATAACTCGATAAATCCTTAAGGACTGCCTTCACATTATTGCTGTTGTTTACTAATTTCCGCCTTTAATAATTGCTATTGTTTACTAATTTTTGTATTAATATATTATATGTTTATTTATATATATATATATATTATTTATAATGATTATAATTTAAGTTGTTAATATTTATTTTAATATTTATATTTATTTATTTGCATTTCCATGCTTTATACTTTAGTGTTTCAATTTCGGGGGCATGAAATAGATAGTAAATCATAATGAGTCCCCAGTAACAAAGCATTTATGGCATTGAACCAGATGTGTTACAAACATAATCTAGTACATTGGACTTCAAAATTTTAAAAAGAAGGGTGCAAAATTTTTAACGTAATAGGACCTCATCCATTGGTCAAGCAGTCTCCCATTGATTTGATCCTTCTCTCTTGCATGGTAGGCTATTGATTGAGGTTACCAATATTTATGGATACTTTGGGTTCATTGACCGTGATTACCCAGGTTACAAGCTTAGAAAATCCAGCATCTTGTTGAATCTATACCAAAACTTGGCTGCATTACTCTGGAATTGTTTAATGTTTTTAAGATTGTAGAAGTTTCATAAGGCTCTTAAATAAAAATCATCTTCTCAGGCTAGGCTATTAGTGCATGGGTAGTTTAGAAAAAGCCATTCACAAACAAACTGCCCAAATTCTGCTTTGGAATTTTTTCTTTGTAAACATTTGTAGCTACTGGTTTGCTTAGGATTATATGTTTTAATTTATTGTTTTGCACATATTAAGAATAAATGAGAGCTACTCAGGTGTAGAAAAGCTTTATTGACAACCGCAACATAATCAAGAGATAATTAATGCATTTTATGTAGGTTTTGACTCTTTTGCAGTGTTCTGTCAATAAAGATTGTTGTTGTTTTAGAGCAGTAGCTTATATTTATAAATCAAAATTAGGTTTTCTGTCAATAAATATTGCTGTTGGGTTAAAGAGCAGTAGGTTATATTTTGTAAATAAAAAATATTGTGTGTGACAGTAAAGATTGCTGTTGTGTTAAAGAGCAGTAGCATATAATGTAGAAAACTGAAAAGCAATATTGGCAATCACAACATAATCAAGAGATAATTAATGCATTTTATGTAGGTTTGCTCTTTTTCAGTTTTCTGTCAGTAAAGATTGCTGTTTGTTAAAAAGAGTAGCTTATATCGAAACTCCTTGTGTAACCTGCTCACCTTTGTAGCTCTTAAACAAACAATAAGTGATGAAGAGATGGAATACATGTAATTAATAATGATGATAAAGGAGTTTGTACATGCATAAACTCCATAGCAGCAGGATCTGCATTCAAAACAGAATAGCATACATTTAATGTGCTCAGGCCGATTGCTGTATTGCTTCAACCTGATGAATATAGAATGTTAAAAACCTTGTAAATTTTTGAATACATCAGTTAAATTTTTGTAAATTTCTGAAAATAAAAATTAGAATTTTATGTCTATACCTATTACTTCATGTTTTTGAGATAATTTCTGCAAGTCTTAAACCCTAACCAGGATTTATGTAAAAGAAGAAAGGGCTGGCCTAAATAGTAGGCTGCACTCTATAGCTTACTAGTTATGGTCATAGAGACCTTTCTATATAAACACCAAGTTATCGGTTTGGGTTTGGGCTTCGGACTTCAGTATGCAATATGACAACTTTAATCCCGGGTTTGGCTGTGGGTTCATATATATATATAATTTTTAATATAGTAATACTCATAATTACCAAAAAAACAAAATACCTTATAATTTGTAAAAATAAATTCATAATTCATTGATTCCTGTTAAATGTCAATACAAAATGAAAATTACAATCAATAATATTAATCTTCATATTGCTGTTCATCTAGAGCATCATTATCAAAGTCAACATTTGGTTTGTTTGAACCACAATCAGCGGCAGGGCCACTCTCACTAGCCATGTCATATGTAGAATCCCTCATCTAAAGAGACTATGGCAAGTTGTGCAACAAAAGTGTCTAAGTTCACACTTGGGGGTTAGATCCCAATTCCTTGTTGCCACCTTGTTGTAAGTGAGTGCCCTATGTGACAAGAGATACAAGTTGGAATGTTCATAGACCAATTCTTCAACTTTTATTGCAGCCAACTAGTTGTGCTTAACTAGTGGATAAAAGAGTATGCGCTTTGTTTCTTCTCAGCCAAAGAAGAACTCGCAACCTATTGAAAGTGCATACAAACTCAATATGAAATTTGCGATTATAAAACATAATTTATAATATATAGCGATGAAATAAAACATAAATTATAATAAATAGCGATGAAAGAAAAGTAAGGAAGTTATAAAAAATGCATAAATGAGATAGTATTTTTAGAGCAAGAGGCTGCAAGTAAATAGAGCCTTGCCCATGGATCTACCACCATTCATGAGGGTCTTTCTTGTATTTGTTTCGAAGAGACCAAACATAGCAATTCCTTGAAGATCTAAGGTGGCCAAACTCTAAGGCAACATTATATTTCTTCATTTGGGAATATTCTTTTGAATGTGACCTTTTCTTGTACATGTTTGAAGAGTGCAAACATCATTATTGCTTGAAGATATAAAGTGGCTAAACTCACCCAAGACAACATTATGTATTTGTTCATCTAAGAATATTCTTTTGAATGCGACCTTGTATTGCCTTTCTTATACTTGTCTCAAAGAGCACAAACATCATGATTCCTTGAAGATATAAAATGGTCAAATTCACCCAAGACAACACAATGTATTTCTTCATTTGAGAATATTCTCTTGAATGCTGCCTTGTAACCAAAGGTAACCTCTTCATCTATCTATGGTGGTACCCTCCTCGACAAGGAAACTATTTCTGTGCTAGAATATTTTGAGGACAAAGTAAATGCTAGTAGATGCAAGGGTGTGCTCATCTTGTTCCAATGATCAACAGTTATTTTTCGCTCACTTTCGAAAAATGCTTATGTTATGGTCCTTATTTTTTGAACCATGGAGTCCATGCCATCATAAATTGCATCCAAACATGGTCGATTTGTATCATAATACCTAATCATACTTATGATGGGCTTAGTGAAACTCAAATTGTATTCCACATGAGCTCACCACTCATCATCTAGGATCAATGCTTTGACCTTTTGGGGTTCTCTCTGTATTTGATATCATCCAAACACTCCAAAGAGTGTTGACGTACATAGTGGTCAATGGCTCTTGCACGTTTACAAGTCATGTAAAGACGATAGTGTGTGATTCATGTTAGTTTTAAGATCAGGAAAGAAAGCAATCAGAAAATGCAACACATGAGACAATGAACACCACAAGATACCCTGGGAAAACCCTTCTAACTCGAGGGGAAAAACCCAGCAAATATATCTCTCATATATTTAGGAATAAGAGCAGAAATCTGCTTACAACTCAGGCCCAACACAAGGCCAAATTTGATACAATGAATAATAGCACCTCTTCTAGATGCGAAAATACAGCGTGACTGTATTTCCTCTTGAAATCGATCTGCTGCTACAGAATGATGATCTGCTGCTACAGAAATGATGATCTGCTACTAGGCACGAACTTCTTCTGGAATATGCGAATTACCATGAATGAACTTGATTATCAAATGGTGGATTATCACCTTGTATTTATACAAAACAATATGTCTCTTCATGTAGGTCAGCCTCCTTATTGAATAATAATAACAACTAAATGAGTCGGCCACATCAAGGAAGTCGGCCATAATAATAACAATATTAAATGTCTTAAATGAAAGACGTGTCTCCAAGATGAAGTCGCATCTCCTCATGTCGGCCTCAATAAATGTGAGTTAATGAAGCGCCTCTTCATTTGATTATAATGTTTACAATTCAAATAGCCGTTAGGCTATAATTTGAATTGCCTTCAATAAGTCGTGCTGGTCTGGAAGTAGCAGCCTGATGCTGCTTAATAACATCAACACTCCCTCTCAGCTAGGGAGGATACTTCCAGCTGTATAAGACACATCACCTCATCGTGATGTCAACCACAATGGCTACTCCCATATGTGGAAAGGAGAAATATCACCTCATCGTGATATCGACCACCATAGCTACACCCATGTGTGGAAAAGAGCATATCACCTCATCGTGATATCAACCATCATGGCTCTCCCATGTATGGCAAATGTACATAAGTGCCCATCACTCAATCGTGATATCGTCACCTCATCATGACATTCACCATGGCTACTCGTAGAGGGTGAAAAAGCACAAGTACAAGAAAATCATCACGGACTCTCTCACGTGATGTTGTCATGGCGTCACACACATGACATCCACCATGGCTCTCCCAGAGGTTGGAAACAAGGGATTTCACCTTGAAATTCTCTCATAGAGAGAAATGCATTAACAATGGCTTGTACCTCAAATCTCTCTCAGAGAGAAATGCATTAAAGAAGATCATTGATGCTGAGACTCCTTCTCAGCTAGAAAGCTTCACACAGCTTTGAGTATCACAATGGATGATAGTCAGCTCCATCGATTGTCCAAATAATCCTGCAAGGAGCTTCCGAAGCCACATTGCTTCTCTATTTGCCACACAAGTTGCAATATACTCGGCCTCTGCGGTGCTCAGTGCCACTGAAGACTACTTCCTACTACACCAGGATATTATCGCAGATCCCAAACTGAAGCAACATCCAAAGGTGCTTTTCTGATTAGTGACACACCCTACCCAATTGGAATCAGCATAGTTTGAAAACTCGGACTCGGTGCAGACTCGGCAGCCCAAAATAGGACTCGGACTCGGGACTCGGCATAGTCTCGATAAAAAACTCGGCATGGAATTGGCAATTTTTTTTGAAAAAAATCATGTTTTAAAGTTGAGAAAGAAGCCTCCAGCTGCAGCAAGAGTCCAGGCACAAGACTCGGGAGTCTGAGCCAAGGACTCGAGAGTTCAAGCCAGATACTCGGCTCGCGAGTCCACGCCGAGTCGACTCGGCCAGCTTGCAGACTCTCGAGTCCGCGGTGAGTCCAGCAGAGTCTTCCAACTATGGGAATCAATATAACCATGCAGCTCCAAATCCACACTAGAAGAATATCTCAAGCCATACCCAACTGTGCCACGCAAGTATCTCAAGATATGCTTTGTTGCGACTAGATATATTTGCCTTGGTTCACACATGAACTGACTAAGTGCACTCATTGCATAGCAAATATCCGGTCTAGTATTGACTAGATACATCAACGATCCAATCAATTGCTTGTACATAGTAGGATCTACCAGATCTGAACTAGCTGCAGCCTCTTTTAACTTCTGCAAATTGGTCTCCATAGGCGTAGACATGGATCTGCAATCATCTTCTTCAGGTTCAGTAGGCTCCCTCTGAATCTTCAAGTACTTGCATCAATCTTCTGACCTCATAGTCCACGATTGCTTGCAACGCTTGCCTTAGAGAAATGGATTCCAGCACACACTTCTACAGAGACTCAGGGCTGTCCTCATCGACGTCATCCCAGATCACTCTATTCTGAATAGGTTTACGGATCTACCAATGTTAAATCCAGGTTGACTGTTATGAGCAATTCTTATCTCAACTGCTGAAGAGGTTGTTCCAAGGACTTTATCATCAGCCTTGCAACGCTTCAACCTTCACTTCTTCTCAGTGAGACACAAAACTCCCTCTTGATCCCTGCCTTAGAGATTGCAAAGAAGACTTCTGGAAGTGAACTACCTCTAGCCACCAACTTAGTCCCATGGCTGCAAGTTGTGACTTCATGTTAGATCATTTCTTTGGTCGGCACGACATCCTCACAAGATGCCTCAAGCTTTTCATCACTAAGCAATCTCTCATCACCTTCTTCCTCCTAGATCTGTCCTGGAAGCATTTTAGAGAGAGATTACTAATAGTTTATAACTATCTAAAGAAATATCATACAAAGTTTACTATCTAAGGTTATAGCATGAATGCATAAGAATTTATGAACATGAATAAATAAATCAACTTATAAGGGAAATATATCAAAAGATCAGAATGAAGGGATAAAGAAATTTATCTTTATTAAATTCTGATATAACTCTTTCTTACATCTTTTACTCCTCTTGAGAGTGCTAAATTCAGCACAACAAAAGACAATCTGAACAACTACAAATTTCTTGAATGCATTATGTAGTTAGCATGAAGAACCAACCCTCTCCAAGAGTCAAGGCTCTATCACAGCTCATGCATTAGACAATGATATTGATGTGACCAACTAGTCACCATCGAAATTGCAGTTCTCTTTTTTATTTCAGAGTCACACTCAAATATTTTTTTTTTCACAACTCAAATGAAAATTATTTCAAAAGTATAAACAAAAAAACAAAACAAAATACTTATCTCTTCCTTGATTGTGATCAATGCTAATCACTGGTAGATTTGAATATGGCCTTTGAAATAGAATAACAACTTCTTAATTTATCACAGGCAATTCTGGAAATTTCTGGTGACTCATTCAGTAATTATCGAAATGCTTATTTGCCAGGCCCGACCTGGCATACTGTGCTGCTCTTCTATATTATTCGTCTCCTTCCAACTCCATGTCATCTATAAGTTAAAGAAGATGATTTGGTGACAGGAAACGGCAGCTGTAAAGCTCAACTCTCTTGATACTTGTTCTCATGCTACGAAAACACCCCACTATTCTTGGTGTCAACTCGTTTCCTCCTTTTTAAAATGTACACCAAGTTATCTTAGAATTGCTGCACTGAAGATCTCTGTTTTACACAAACTCAAATAGAGAAAGCATAGAATATGTGTTTTCTCAAATTTGGACCCGTTCATTGATAAATTTGAAGCCAAATCTGATCAGACTTTCCAGAACCCGCTCTGGTACCATGTTAGTTTTAAGATCAGAAAAGAAAGCAATCAAAAAATGCAACACATGAGACAATGAACACCACAAGATACCCTGGGAAAACCCTCCTAACTCGAGGGGAAAAACCCAACAAATATCTCTCTCATATATTTAGGAATAAGAGCAGAAATCTGCTTACAACTCAGGCCCAACACAAGGCCGAATTTGATACAATGAATAATAGCACCTCTTCTAGATGCGAATACACAACATGACTATATTTCCTCTTGAAATCGATCTGCTGCTATAAAGTAATGATCTCCTGCTACAGAATGATGATCTGCTTCTACAGAATGATGATCTACTGCTACAGAAATGATGATCTGCTGCTAGGCATGAACTTCTTCAGGAATATGTGAATTACCATGAATGAACTTGATTATCAAATGGTGGATCATCACCTTGTATTTATACAAAACAATATGTCTCTTCATGTAGGTCGGCCTCCTTATTGAATAATAATAACAATTAAATGAGCCGGCCATAATAATAACAATATTAAATGTCTTAAATTAAAGACGTGTCTCCAAGATGAAGTCGCATCTCCTCATGTCGGCCTCAATAAATGTGAGTTAATAAAGTGCCTCTTCATTTGATTATAATGTTTACAATTCAAAGAGCCGTTAGGCTATAATTTGAATTGCCTTCAATAAGCCGTGCTGGTATGGAAGTAGCAGCCTGACACTGCTTAATAACATCAACAATTCAAATCGAGTCTTTGCAAACTTAACACGGTGTAAAAAAATAAAACAAATAGAACAATTAAAAAGTAGATGATATCAAAAAATGAAAAATATAACAAAAAGTAAAATTACCCCTAACAACTCCAACTCAGAGAATTACTTGAAGATTGCTTGTGGCATATGATGATCTGTTGCAAACCCTTGACTCTCCTCAAACTTAGTGTAGATTTCTTTGAACCACCCAATTTGTTTGCCAATCTTTTGCATCACCAAGTTGAAAGAGTGGATGACACATGGTGTCCAAAAAAATGTTTACATGTACCCTCCACTAGTGAACCAAATGCTCTACAATTTTTAGTGTTGTTTGTTATGACTTAGAAATTTTTTTTGGGGCCAACCATTGCAATGGATTCCATAAGGATTTTGGCAATGAAGTTTGCATCCTTCATTTGCCCTTCACAATCAACTGCCTTAAAAAACATTGCCCCTTCAGGGTACATTGCAATGTCATTAATCAGCAGCCAATTTTTGCAACCTTTCCATCCATTAGAAATGATGGACACTCTTGTTTTCAGCCATGTATTCTGGATTGCTTTCAATGTTGCCTCTATAGAAGTGTTTTCAATAAGGTGGTGTGCACCTTTTTGTACTTATTACTAGTGTAATCAGGAGTTGCATTACAATTTTATCATCATTTCCTACCAATATGGTGATCTCACAAGGTTGAAAGGAAACCCATTGCCATAAATGTAACAAGCAATGCTTTGATTTGCAATATCCATCTACTCATTCTAGAAGGCCTTTTTCAATGGGTCTCATTTACAAGAAACAAATGGGTTATTGTCTTCTCATCTACTCATTCTAGAAGGCCTTTTTCAATGGGTCTCATTTACAAGAAACAAATGGGTTATTGTCTTCTTGGGAAGATGGTGGTGGCATGAAAGGTTGTGGGCTAGTTGGTATTATAAATCCACCAGGAGGATTGCACAATCCTTTCTTAGATAGACGATGTGATCTTTTCTTTTCCTATTACTGACAATGTTGGCATTCTCTTGTTCTTTGACATATGCCATAATTTGTTCCTTTGGCAATCCTTTTTATTCAACCCTAGACAAACTCTTATTCCTATGTCGATCATAGAACATAGGTGAGCTTTCTCTTGACTATACAAGCTCTTATACTCTTCTAGATTGGCTACAACACAAATGAAAAGCCCCACCTCTAGGAAGTTGCTCAGTCATGCATGTATGTCAGCAAAGATGCGATGTTGCATCAATTTTGAATGACCTTTCTAGTATTGGTCAATTGAAGTAGAAAACAATAAAAAACCTTAAGAAAAACTAAAAAAAGGGCTAAAAAAACATTTAAAACATTTTTAAAAAGATACAAAAAACTTGAAAAAATTCTCATAAATCTTGAAAATATCACATGTAAACTTACTTTTGATTGATAAATCTTGGAGGTTCAGTCCTCTCTTTTCTGCAATAGTCAACAAACCTAGAAGACTCCTTTTGTAAAGCCTTCACTTTTGTGAAAACAATTGGTAGCCTTAAGGCTTAAAGAATTAGAATGGCAGCTTGAACAAAAAATTGTGTGATGCTCTTTTCAATTTGTAATTGACTATAATTTGAGTGACTTTAGGCAAAATGAGTGAAATGTGAGCACTTTAGGGTGAAATTAGGTTAACTTAAAATGTTTTTTTGTTTGACAAACTATTAAAAAATGTTGAAATCTGTGCATGGGGCCCCAGACGTGTGGCTTCACTCAAGGTCCAGCATGGGCACTTTAGGTACTCTATGGGTCCTTAGAGTTCGGACCCTAGGTTGTTCCAGCCTAGAATAGGGACTTGGACCATATTTTGGCAATATTTCGATGAAAATATAAAGACCTAGCGATTTAGGTTCATTTTGCTATTGTTTTATGAATTTCTTCTCTAGTGTTCATCATTTGGTGCATCTCAAAATGAGTTTTAGATAAGATGCCTTCCATGCATGAACCCTTGCAACAAACAAGATGTTTTTCTGATTGTTGGCAAGATTTATGTTAATGACTTGTGTTGAAGGCAATTCCACTTGTACCTACACAACAGTGTTGGGCTTGAATTTTGCTGATTTAGGTATTCTATGATATAGTGTTCAGACTCATTTTATTTCTGACATTAATTGATTAGTTGACCATTGGTTTATGGTGTTTGTTCCACGATCATCACTTTGTTAATTTGTTGTCAGCCTTGTTAGAGATTCCAGAAGCTGAAGCTTGTGGCTTCTATTGAGCTCAATGTGTGTGTCAACAAAATTAATTTCTCTTTTTCACTCTTTTTATATGAGAACTCCTTGACAACATACCTCGTCACCTTCAAAATTTACAAAGTTAATCGCTTGGATTATTGGTGGTTATGTGATTCTCAAATGTAGCAAGTGGTATACCAATTTTATTTCTTCCTTCAAATCTCTAGGCATTCTCGTCATATCCATCCTAAGAGTTGTAATTGACTCTGATTCCCCTTTTTCATCACTGCCATCGTCAAAGGCAGTGGAAGCTTTTGCTATGGACTTTGTCTTATCTATGCTTCCTAGATTCTTTGCTCTATCATTTGTCTCACTATAAGTTTTCATGAAACAACCATTGAGTTTTATCTGTCGTTAGGCTGCATGCTCTCAACAAACCATCCCTTCATCAACTTGTTGATACGAGGGTTCTCCATCTTACAAGTTAAATCTTTTGTATAGCTGTTTTGTGTAATAAATTTCAGCCTGATCATCATCTATGATTGATTCTATTCTTTTCCAAAAACATTCCTTTTTCTTTCTCATATACTAATTTCATTTATGCACTCTTTTATTTATCATCGAACTACCTCCTCTTAGGATTAGGAAACAAATCTATCCAATTATTTTCATAAATTGTTTCTGCATATATTTCAGTGTTTCACTGTGACTTGTTTGTTACAACCAGCGAACTTGAACAATTTCTGATGGTCATCAAATGGTGTCAGATTTTCTCTAGTTTGATTTACTGGATTATATCCCTTTGCCTATTAAGTAGGTCTTGGCTACCTTTCCCCTGACTCTTGAACTTAATATTTTCCCCTGACAGAATAAGGTGGTTTGTTCTCATGTTGGTATCCTCTCTGCAGCACCGTCAAGTCTCCCCCACTTGAACCACTAGGATAAGGTGGATACTTGCAGGCACTTCCTCTAGGTTGTTGCTTGATACTATACCTTTTCTATTTAAGTTGTTCCTTCATCACCAGCCTTGTAATGGTCTTTCAGTGTTGGATCCACTATTGGACTTGTCTTGACAGGGGTTAAGTTTCCCTCATATCTGATCTTTCCTTTATAGTTTATACCTTTTTTAATTACAAACTCTTTCTCAAATGGAGCAGTCTCCCAAATTTAGCTGTCTTCATATGCTTGTCCTCTGTCATCTATGGACCAATACATGCAGGCACTTCCTCTAGTTTGTTGCTTGGTATTTTACTTTTTCTACTTCAGTCCTTCCTTTATTGCCAACCTTGTGATGGTCATTTGGTGTTGGATCCACTATTGGTCTTCTGTTGATGGGGGTTAAGTTCCCCTCAAATCTGATCTTTCCTTTCTACTATTTTCTATTAAAAATTCTTTCTCAGATGGAGCATTCTCCTAAATTTAGCTGTCTTGCCATGCTTGTCCTCTGTCATCTTGGCAGTCTTATCTACCAGTCTCTTAAACCTTACCACAGTCTTAGTTCTCTTCAAGCTTTTTCTGACAATTTATCTCAGGTGGTTCTTTATGAAATTTGAGGGCAAAACTCATGAATGCTTTCAGCTCTGTTCTGCCTCTTTCACCTTTTGTAACAAATATTTGTACTGCTGTCTCATTCCTTTTGTTGTAGTTCCTGCCTGATTTTCTGCAAGTCAATATACTAGTGTGCATGTATCTTGACAGTTCGATCATCAACTAGTGTATGTAATTATCCCATTTGAAATGATCAGCCACATGTTGAGATGTAACCTGTGAGTCTTCTGCTTCTTGGAGATGTAACTAAATTTCTCACAATCTAGGGTCTTTACACTAGTAGCTACAACTAATTGTACTTTGAGGCCCGTTGACGTACATTAGTCATTTGTAGACAGTAATAAAATTTCTTTCTTTCTTTCTCCCCATTTTTCCTTACACCTTTGGTAGGCATCTTGTTTTTTATTCCTGTTCCATACCTTGTCATGATACAAGGCAAGGTTGAGGGGCAGAGCCCCAGCTACCAAGACCAAATTACGACCTGTGAGGCCACATGAACCTTCATGGCACATGCCATTTTTCATAATTTTTAAATTTTGTCACTTTTAAAATGAGCTTTTAAATCTTTAAAAAAAAATGTGGGATTGAGGCTCTAGAGCAGTAATTAGGCCCTAATGGAATGAATATTTGTTGAAGATTGAGTGCCCTTGAGCATAGTTCAAAAATGTGGACTTGGCAAAAACTTGACAGGCCTAAAATTTGACTCAGTGGCAAAAACTTGACGAAATTTCGTTACATTAAAAACCAAAAACTTGTAAAACAATCTTAAAAAGTATGCATTCAAAACTGAAGTTAGAGAATTCACAAGTAGTTTTCCTTAATTAAAGACCAAAAATCAAGTTCAATACGCATCATAGTGTCATATAATATATCAAAATTATTATAACTAACAAATTTTTATTGATATTCTACAATTTTTTTCTCCAACTAAAGCTTCTAAGTGGCTCTACAAGTGCCCTTAAATTGGAAGGTAATGGTTCCTATTGAGGAGCAATATCATCCTTAGCCTTAAGCATATCATGTGCATTTGAGGAAGCCACTATTGATGCCTCATCTTCTGCCTCTTCATGTGCTGCTTTCCTCTCCAAATTATCGACCTCATATGCTGAAAACATGGGCTTCATATCCTTAACAATTCAATATGAATATGGATTGATGTCATCTAAGTCAATTGCCTTATGTGTCTCTAGCTCCAACTTTTTGGCATTTAGATGAAGGCTGTACCAAACAAAACAAGATCATTTAGGCACTTTTCAATCAACCTTTTGCACTTAATCATGTGAATGGTCTCAAATGTGCTCCCACCTAGAAGTGCTACAAGGCTTGATGAGGGATCGAAGATTCTTATTGAGGAACAATATCATCCTTAACCTAAGGCATATCATGTGTATTTGATGAAGCTCCTATTGACACCTTGTCTTTTGCCTCCTCGTGTATCGCCATGTCTACTTCCCATTTGCTATCTCCTCTCCAATTCAGTGGTCTCATTTGTAGAAAACATGGGCTTCACATCGTCAGCCTCATGCATTTTCTGCTCTTCCACCCTTTTGGTATGCAAAGGAAAGTTGTACCACAAACAAGGTCATTCAGGTGCTTTTGAGTCAACTTGTTGTAGTTATTGTGTGAATGAACTCAAATGTGCTTCCATTGTGCTCACATTCAGAAGTGTTAGGCCTAGACAAAATGCAGATGGCAAGGGATTGAAGATTAGTTGTTTTTGTGCCATAATCTCCCCTCCACAAATCTGTAAGGACATCATTTATAACTTTTGTAAGTAACTAAGTAACCTTGAACCAAAATCAAGAATCAATTTTAAATTGTAGTTAAGACTTCAACATTTTTTTCTTTTAACTTGCCTGCAAAGTCATTCTCCTTCAAATATATAGAGGTAAAGGAGACAACCTTCCCTCCGCATCCTTATAAATTTACAACTTGTCTGAAATGATGTCTCTTAGGCCTTCCCTAGGGGCCATCCTTTGTATGCATGTGTTGAGGCCATCCACAATCTCCTTGTTTGACATAAATGAATCAAAGAAGAAAAACTTTGGATTCAAGGATGCAACAGCAGGAATGTGTTGGTAGAGTTATTTGTTCCACCTTCAATCAATAATGTGTCAAATGGGTTCATATTTTTCTTGTTTGACCCATACAAATGCTGGATGGCCTCCTTGGTCTTGTCCATGGCTTCGTATAGATAATCCATGGGATTTTTCTCCCCATCCACCAACTATATAATTCTAACAAAAGGTTTTGACACCTAAAACAAGAATTTTTTGAAAAAAATTAATAAAAATTAGACTTTGAATGTGTATGACAATAAAAAAAGTAAGTGAAAATCAGAAAAACTTGTTGTGGACTAGCCCCCAAGACTAGACAGAGAACAAAATTCAAAGTTGATGCTTCTTCTTTTATGCATTCTAACATATGGGAATTTTAAAAACTAAGCAACCTGAATCAAATCTTCTTCCGTTAGAATTTCATCTCAAAATCAGGTGAAATTTCATATTTTTAAAATGCACATTAGCAGCTTTCAGTATTATATTGCATGTACCATAAAATGAAGAGTCTTATTAATTGCAAAGCAAAATTTTTTCCCTAATTGAAGTCAAATAAAGCAAATTACCAGTGAGGTCAATATTTTTAACTACTATAGTTTAAGTTATGTTTCCTTCGTTAGTTTTAACAATTACTCTCATGATTGTTGACAATAGAAGAATTTGACATTCATATTTACAAATTGGGGCTTGTATTTTAGTGGTTTCATCAAATTTCTAGTTCAATTTTCAATGGTTAGTGCTGAATGCTGGATTATGAATGTTCGATGTCATAGAGGTTGATGTTATTTGAATTTCATATTTCAACACTTTGAGTAGTTAATGATTTTTAAGTTTTTAACAGTTTAATTTTACAATTGAAAAGCTATAAATCTCGTTTTAAAATCTTCCACATATTTTTGATAAGTATATATTATTTGCTGCCCCCTGCCATCTCAAAACTCCAGAAATTATTTTCACCCACTTGGAAACACTTCCCCACATTTCTGCATCCACCGGTCCCAGAAACTTGGTGAAATATGGGTTATGTTATGCTTCTTTTACATATCGTTTCCATACATGGCTTTTTGTTTTATGCATAAAGTGCTTGCTGATATCACTTTGCAATTCACCAGTTATAGGGCTGACAACCTTTCTGGCCATGTATGAATTTTGGAGCCATGTGCAAGAGATACTTCACTCAAGTAGGTTAGTCTAGTAGTGAAACTTTTAAAGGTTATGGAAATGCCAATTAGTGGTGCAACAGGCATGATTGAACTAATGGATTTATTGGAGAACTGCCAAGAGTATTGCAGTGTATTTCAAGCTGTCTTAATATTATGCTGACCGATCAGTCTTTCAGCAATAGTTGATAACTTGATATTGTCTGCATTGTTTAGGGAAGTAAGGTTTGAGAATCTTGAAATTTGTGTTCAGATGTGTTATGGTTGTAACTTGTATACAATATTCCACACTGATGATTCTGTGAGAGGGGTTTAATTTTGGCACCAATTTTTAATTTTTATATTCTCTAGTAAATCAGTACTAAAACAATATATTTGGAGAAAACTTTTTGTTTTATGGAATTTTATGGTTTATTCTAACAAGTCCATCCTATGTTTTCTGGAATAATATTCTTTTACAGATCAGGATTCAGTGAGGCTTTTAGCTGTCGAGGGTTGTGCCTCCCTTGGTAAACTGTTGGAACCCCAGGATTGTGTAACTCATATTCTTCCAGTTATTATATCATTTTCTCAGGTGACAAAATATTATTATCCTTTCATATCTTTTTTTCCATTCCAATGTCAATGCACCATGCATCATCACACACTTCACTCTTTTTTTGACCAAAATTAGGTGAATTAATTTAATAATTTGTCTCATTTCACTTTTACTGGATTATATTTTTTCTTTATTTTGGGTTTACATTTGTAGGAGAGCATCCATCTGCAGGTAGATGTACAAGTGCCTTGGTTGAGTTAAAATTTATTCCATACCTTATGGATGCTATTTATGATGTTATTTGATATTTTCAGCCGAAAAGATTCATAAAGTCAATCACTTACATAACAGCTGGGAAAAAAGAATTGGATATGATAAATAGACTGATAACTGATAAGTAATATAATAATGACATTACCAAACCACCATGAAGATCAATTTATTTGGAACTCTGAAATTCCTTCCTATGTTTTTTGTTCTATTACAGATTGTATGATTTTCCTTGGTTATAACATTTGTGTGACTTCATTCGTTGGTTATTGGTGACTGGAAGTCTGCAATTTTAAATTTTGAGCAGATGATCTATTAGAAACATGTTGATTATGTTTTCGGAGTTAGTTCCCCAAGGGACCTTTATTGAAGGTGATAGAAAGAGCATGGGTTTCATTTGAACAGCTGGGAAAAAAGAATTGGATATGATAAATAGACTGATAACTGATAAGTAATATAATAATGACATTACCAAACCACCATGAAGATCAATTTATTTGGAACTCTGAAATTCCTTCCTATGTTTTTTGTTCTATTACAGATTGTATGATTTTCCTTAGTTATAACATTTGTGTGACTTCATTCGTTGGTTATTGGTGACTGGAAGTCTGCAATTTTAAATTTTGAGCAGATGATCTATTAGAAACATGTTGATTATGTTTTCGGAGTTAGTTCCCCAAGGGACCTTTATTGAAGGTGATAGAAAGAGCATGGGTTTCATTTGGTTTTCTTAAGCATGGATTCAGTTATAGGATTAGTCAAAAATTGGAAAACATGTATAATTGATTTGGTCTGTTAGTCAAAGGAAAAATGATTGAAAATTGGCTCAAATTGACCTGAAGCGGCCAGTTTGATCACAATTTATTATTTTTGACATGATCCAGCAAGTCCGCCAACTTTTTGCTTAAAAGGATATTGATGTTGTAGGTTATTGCTCTGCACATTGCTACTGGAGCCTTAAGAGACGAAGTGACAGGCTTTGCCTGTCTTTTTGACTTCATTTCATTTGATGATCTTAAATCTTTGGAACTCTACTACTAAAAATGTGTGAATTATTGTTTGCTCTAATATTTAACATGCCATTAGCTATTTAGAATCTAATTTTTCCTGTTTACATGACCTTCTGTCTGATTTGTGTCTAAGATGTTTATTCTGATGGAATAGAATTTTCCTAAGTCTTTGGTGAGCATTGAGAAAGTTGAATCTTTACCTTGGCATTTTTAGCAAGCATGATCAATATAAGCAGAAGGTGAGGAAAGTTGCATTAAATCAATGATGTCATTGTTCAGGTGAACTTTCTTAAAAGTACTGAGATCTCTCTCCTGCAGAACACATGGGCACTAACATTAAAACATCAAACGATTATCCATTAGGAAGCAGCATTGTCAAAGGAACTAGGTTTAGGTGCATTTGTCATTAAATCATGTTATTTGGTATGGACAATTCTCCTACACGAGAATTTTCATTGACTTCTATACATGGCTGCTAGAATCAACATTTTGTATCCTTTTTCTTGATGCATTCCTAAGAACTAATATCTCTTACAAGAATGATGGTCTTTGGAGCTTCAAGAAGCCACCAAATATTTTAGTGGAGACACTCCTTAATATGCTTTGGCAATGATATTCTATGATTCCATGTGATGGAGACAATGATCAGTAATATGTCTTGTAAATAATATCAGACTCTTCTTTGAAGAAGCAACACAATGATTGCTCAAGAGGTATATTCCAAACAATAATGGCATGAAAGCCAAATATTGATATAGTGCCTTGGAGGCCTTTTTTGAAGCATTTTGTGAAAATTAGCTTTGTATCAAGAATTATGGATTTACAATCCAAGGAGGAAAGCCTAATTATATGAATCATACGGATAAAGGGTTAACAATACCTGGCTAAGTGATTGCTGGTTTGTGAAGGTCACATGCATGGTAACAAGTTAATAAGATTGATCCAGAAGATATTCATATTGTTGGGATTTGGATCCACAGAGAAAGGTAGTGTTTCAGCAGCTTATCGAGTCCAATTCTGCATTCTGAAACTCTACAAACTTATAGCATTTTTTTATTAACCGAGAGGAATTGGTAGGTTAGACCAGCGAACTGGAGCTTGTAATGATTGTCATCTTATCAATTATCACTAAGACTGTCGGGGGGATGTTATTGTGAAGGGATCATTGTGAAAAACAGTTCTAGCCAGCAGGGACTGTGGGTAAAGTTAATTAGATTGTTCCAAGATTTAAAGTAGATTATAACAGTGTGAATTGGGAATATATATGCAATTAAACTGAATTTAGGATTATAAAATAATTAAGAGACCATGAAGCAGAGCGACCAATGAAATATGTTGTGGCAGAAATCAATTGGTCTGCAAGTGATGAGTCAGAAGGACATATTAGCCTGGAAACCATTACTTTATTAGATATTTCTAGAATAGAAAAGATTGTTGTATGAGGGTTTTTCTAAATAATAGGCAGATTGTTAAGCCTACCAAAAGCTTGCTATAATCTTTTTACATGGGTATCGTTTGTAGTAGGAGGCTGCCAAGTTATATATAGGAGCTTTAGACAGTGTACTTTCAGACCTATGCTTTCAGTCTTATATGGTATCAAAGCCAGTTGTATGAATGAGAGCTTGCTGTTGGTGTTTGCAGAGGCAGAGGAGCAACAGATCATCTTGCTGTTGATGTTTCCTGTTGTTCCTTGTTGTGCAAAGAGATACTGACTAGGCATGGATGTGGGAGTGAGCAGCAATGTGGGTGTGGTGGCTGAGCAGGTTTGTTTGTTGGGGGAGAACAGAAACAAAGTTCCTGTGTTGGCAGAAGCTAGCTAGGAAAAAGTTTAAATTTAAGATTATAAAAGTTTAAAATTTTAAATTTAAGTTTGCAATATTTTGTTTACTGTTCGCAAGGTTTAAGCTTTTTTTGTTGTAGTAGGCTGTGGATTAAATCAACATTGTATCTTTTGATCTGGTGGGTGGTTTCTGATAAATTTTTGCTCATGTTCCAAAGCAATTTAAGGCTATTTTCCATGAGGATGCGCCCCCATGGGATTTTCCAGCTGTCCCCATCCCTGAGATGTTTCAGGGATGTGGCGATGCAGTGGAAATGTCATGTCCTCTCAAAGGACATCTCTGAGTACAGATTACTGTATTACACGCACCCCTGAGATTGATACAGGGACCTGATAGGTCACTTCCTGAGTTTGGCCCAGCCTTTCAAAAGAAGGGTGAGATTGATCAGTAATCTTTCGTTTTGGCTCAATCGGAGACTTTTTGCAGAATTGCTATTTTTAGCAGTTCCGGGCAGGCAGTGTGGGACCCCTGCTATTTTTAGCAGTATGGCTTTGGCAGTATCCGGAATCACTTCAGAGTTCGTCAGCATCAGACGGATCAGTAATCAGATGAGTAACGAGGGAGATATTAATATTTAATTAAATTGATTAAATATTAATTATTTAATGATTTATAATATAAAGTTATAATGTTATATTATAACTTAAGTGATTTGCCTTGAGAGGTGCGCCCATCATCAGAAGGGGCCAAAAGTGACAATTAAATTATTATTGAAATATTCAGCTGTGACTATTGAAATATTAAAAGATTAAAATATGAATATTTCATTAAAAACCCTATTCTTAAGGAAATCGCACTTTTCAGCATAAAGAGGGTTTTGCCTTGGGTTTTGGGCATTATGTCATTTTATGAATTGAAAATTGATCAAGTCTTGAGCAGAGCACAGAAGCTTTAGGGTTTCAGTCTCGAATGCATTGGGGAACGAGCCATCTCCAGTGAGAGCGATTCAGAGGGTGTGAAATAACACCTGATTTATTGCCAGCACAGAGGTTTCTTCATTCAGGAGAAATTACAGAGCATCACAGATCATCTATCTTCAGAGGTTTTGTTCAGGGTTTCATTCAGCAGGCATATATTCATCTTGGCACCTATTTCTATTGATATCTGGAGGTTCTTGGGGAAGCCGTACTTTTATTTATGCTGCTGCAGCCGTAACATCTACTAACAGGCCGTACCACCATGATTAAGGGCGTATTTTCTCTTTGAAGAAAATCGTTTGCTTTTGGGTCAGTCTGCCCTTGCTATCTTGGGCGCCTATACCTCTGGCACTATTCTGGATCTTCTGAAGGAGGGAGAAAGTAGTCTTATAGCAGCCGTACCAGTTATTTCTAGTTGCTGATTATCAGGTTCTTTATTTAAAATATTGTCATTTCCTTATTGCATGCTACCGGATCTTATTGTATTGATTTCCATTTTGAACAATAAAGATGCGCCTCCAGTAGAACTTGAATTTCCTATCTATATTGGCAGTTTAGGATTTTATTTGAATTTATTACCTATTTTATGCAAAATCGCATTCTTCATTATTTATGCAAAAACACCAAAAAAATATCAAAACTTCAAAAACAAACAAAAGTCGGATTCAGAAACAGGGGAAACAAGGGGTTTCTACA
>CM021110.1:16564068-16604503 GCA_007115665.2 Sequoiadendron giganteum | reverse complement strand
TTTTTTTTCACAACTCAAATGAAAATTATTTCAAAAGTATAAACAAAAAAACAAAACAAAATACTTATCTCTTCCTTGATTGTGATCAATGCTAATCACTGGTAGATTTGAATATGGCCTTTGAAATAGAATAACAACTTCTTAATTTATCACAGGCAATTCTGGAAATTTCTGGTGACTCATTCAGTAATTATCGAAATGCTTATTTGCCAGGCCCGACCTGGCATACTGTGCTGCTCTTCTATATTATTCGTCTCCTTCCAACTCCATGTCATCTATAAGTTAAAGAAGATGATTTGGTGACAGGAAACGGCAGCTGTAAAGCTCAACTCTCTTGATACTTGTTCTCATGCTACGAAAACACCCCACTATTCTTGGTGTCAACTCGTTTCCTCCTTTTTAAAATGTACACCAAGTTATCTTAGAATTGCTGCACTGAAGATCTCTGTTTTACACAAACTCAAATAGAGAAAGCATAGAATATGTGTTTTCTCAAATTTGGACCCGTTCATTGATAAATTTGAAGCCAAATCTGATCAGACTTTCCAGAACCCGCTCTGGTACCATGTTAGTTTTAAGATCAGAAAAGAAAGCAATCAAAAAATGCAACACATGAGACAATGAACACCACAAGATACCCTGGGAAAACCCTCCTAACTCGAGGGGAAAAACCCAACAAATATCTCTCTCATATATTTAGGAATAAGAGCAGAAATCTGCTTACAACTCAGGCCCAACACAAGGCCGAATTTGATACAATGAATAATAGCACCTCTTCTAGATGCGAATACACAACATGACTATATTTCCTCTTGAAATCGATCTGCTGCTATAAAGTAATGATCTCCTGCTACAGAATGATGATCTGCTTCTACAGAATGATGATCTACTGCTACAGAAATGATGATCTGCTGCTAGGCATGAACTTCTTCAGGAATATGTGAATTACCATGAATGAACTTGATTATCAAATGGTGGATCATCACCTTGTATTTATACAAAACAATATGTCTCTTCATGTAGGTCGGCCTCCTTATTGAATAATAATAACAATTAAATGAGCCGGCCATAATAATAACAATATTAAATGTCTTAAATTAAAGACGTGTCTCCAAGATGAAGTCGCATCTCCTCATGTCGGCCTCAATAAATGTGAGTTAATAAAGTGCCTCTTCATTTGATTATAATGTTTACAATTCAAAGAGCCGTTAGGCTATAATTTGAATTGCCTTCAATAAGCCGTGCTGGTATGGAAGTAGCAGCCTGACACTGCTTAATAACATCAACAATTCAAATCGAGTCTTTGCAAACTTAACACGGTGTAAAAAAATAAAACAAATAGAACAATTAAAAAGTAGATGATATCAAAAAATGAAAAATATAACAAAAAGTAAAATTACCCCTAACAACTCCAACTCAGAGAATTACTTGAAGATTGCTTGTGGCATATGATGATCTGTTGCAAACCCTTGACTCTCCTCAAACTTAGTGTAGATTTCTTTGAACCACCCAATTTGTTTGCCAATCTTTTGCATCACCAAGTTGAAAGAGTGGATGACACATGGTGTCCAAAAAAATGTTTACATGTACCCTCCACTAGTGAACCAAATGCTCTACAATTTTTAGTGTTGTTTGTTATGACTTAGAAATTTTTTTTGGGGCCAACCATTGCAATGGATTCCATAAGGATTTTGGCAATGAAGTTTGCATCCTTCATTTGCCCTTCACAATCAACTGCCTTAAAAAACATTGCCCCTTCAGGGTACATTGCAATGTCATTAATCAGCAGCCAATTTTTGCAACCTTTCCATCCATTAGAAATGATGGACACTCTTGTTTTCAGCCATGTATTCTGGATTGCTTTCAATGTTGCCTCTATAGAAGTGTTTTCAATAAGGTGGTGTGCACCTTTTTGTACTTATTACTAGTGTAATCAGGAGTTGCATTACAATTTTATCATCATTTCCTACCAATATGGTGATCTCACAAGGTTGAAAGGAAACCCATTGCCATAAATGTAACAAGCAATGCTTTGATTTGCAATATCCATCTACTCATTCTAGAAGGCCTTTTTCAATGGGTCTCATTTACAAGAAACAAATGGGTTATTGTCTTCTCATCTACTCATTCTAGAAGGCCTTTTTCAATGGGTCTCATTTACAAGAAACAAATGGGTTATTGTCTTCTTGGGAAGATGGTGGTGGCATGAAAGGTTGTGGGCTAGTTGGTATTATAAATCCACCAGGAGGATTGCACAATCCTTTCTTAGATAGACGATGTGATCTTTTCTTTTCCTATTACTGACAATGTTGGCATTCTCTTGTTCTTTGACATATGCCATAATTTGTTCCTTTGGCAATCCTTTTTATTCAACCCTAGACAAACTCTTATTCCTATGTCGATCATAGAACATAGGTGAGCTTTCTCTTGACTATACAAGCTCTTATACTCTTCTAGATTGGCTACAACACAAATGAAAAGCCCCACCTCTAGGAAGTTGCTCAGTCATGCATGTATGTCAGCAAAGATGCGATGTTGCATCAATTTTGAATGACCTTTCTAGTATTGGTCAATTGAAGTAGAAAACAATAAAAAACCTTAAGAAAAACTAAAAAAAGGGCTAAAAAAACATTTAAAACATTTTTAAAAAGATACAAAAAACTTGAAAAAATTCTCATAAATCTTGAAAATATCACATGTAAACTTACTTTTGATTGATAAATCTTGGAGGTTCAGTCCTCTCTTTTCTGCAATAGTCAACAAACCTAGAAGACTCCTTTTGTAAAGCCTTCACTTTTGTGAAAACAATTGGTAGCCTTAAGGCTTAAAGAATTAGAATGGCAGCTTGAACAAAAAATTGTGTGATGCTCTTTTCAATTTGTAATTGACTATAATTTGAGTGACTTTAGGCAAAATGAGTGAAATGTGAGCACTTTAGGGTGAAATTAGGTTAACTTAAAATGTTTTTTTGTTTGACAAACTATTAAAAAATGTTGAAATCTGTGCATGGGGCCCCAGACGTGTGGCTTCACTCAAGGTCCAGCATGGGCACTTTAGGTACTCTATGGGTCCTTAGAGTTCGGACCCTAGGTTGTTCCAGCCTAGAATAGGGACTTGGACCATATTTTGGCAATATTTCGATGAAAATATAAAGACCTAGCGATTTAGGTTCATTTTGCTATTGTTTTATGAATTTCTTCTCTAGTGTTCATCATTTGGTGCATCTCAAAATGAGTTTTAGATAAGATGCCTTCCATGCATGAACCCTTGCAACAAACAAGATGTTTTTCTGATTGTTGGCAAGATTTATGTTAATGACTTGTGTTGAAGGCAATTCCACTTGTACCTACACAACAGTGTTGGGCTTGAATTTTGCTGATTTAGGTATTCTATGATATAGTGTTCAGACTCATTTTATTTCTGACATTAATTGATTAGTTGACCATTGGTTTATGGTGTTTGTTCCACGATCATCACTTTGTTAATTTGTTGTCAGCCTTGTTAGAGATTCCAGAAGCTGAAGCTTGTGGCTTCTATTGAGCTCAATGTGTGTGTCAACAAAATTAATTTCTCTTTTTCACTCTTTTTATATGAGAACTCCTTGACAACATACCTCGTCACCTTCAAAATTTACAAAGTTAATCGCTTGGATTATTGGTGGTTATGTGATTCTCAAATGTAGCAAGTGGTATACCAATTTTATTTCTTCCTTCAAATCTCTAGGCATTCTCGTCATATCCATCCTAAGAGTTGTAATTGACTCTGATTCCCCTTTTTCATCACTGCCATCGTCAAAGGCAGTGGAAGCTTTTGCTATGGACTTTGTCTTATCTATGCTTCCTAGATTCTTTGCTCTATCATTTGTCTCACTATAAGTTTTCATGAAACAACCATTGAGTTTTATCTGTCGTTAGGCTGCATGCTCTCAACAAACCATCCCTTCATCAACTTGTTGATACGAGGGTTCTCCATCTTACAAGTTAAATCTTTTGTATAGCTGTTTTGTGTAATAAATTTCAGCCTGATCATCATCTATGATTGATTCTATTCTTTTCCAAAAACATTCCTTTTTCTTTCTCATATACTAATTTCATTTATGCACTCTTTTATTTATCATCGAACTACCTCCTCTTAGGATTAGGAAACAAATCTATCCAATTATTTTCATAAATTGTTTCTGCATATATTTCAGTGTTTCACTGTGACTTGTTTGTTACAACCAGCGAACTTGAACAATTTCTGATGGTCATCAAATGGTGTCAGATTTTCTCTAGTTTGATTTACTGGATTATATCCCTTTGCCTATTAAGTAGGTCTTGGCTACCTTTCCCCTGACTCTTGAACTTAATATTTTCCCCTGACAGAATAAGGTGGTTTGTTCTCATGTTGGTATCCTCTCTGCAGCACCGTCAAGTCTCCCCCACTTGAACCACTAGGATAAGGTGGATACTTGCAGGCACTTCCTCTAGGTTGTTGCTTGATACTATACCTTTTCTATTTAAGTTGTTCCTTCATCACCAGCCTTGTAATGGTCTTTCAGTGTTGGATCCACTATTGGACTTGTCTTGACAGGGGTTAAGTTTCCCTCATATCTGATCTTTCCTTTATAGTTTATACCTTTTTTAATTACAAACTCTTTCTCAAATGGAGCAGTCTCCCAAATTTAGCTGTCTTCATATGCTTGTCCTCTGTCATCTATGGACCAATACATGCAGGCACTTCCTCTAGTTTGTTGCTTGGTATTTTACTTTTTCTACTTCAGTCCTTCCTTTATTGCCAACCTTGTGATGGTCATTTGGTGTTGGATCCACTATTGGTCTTCTGTTGATGGGGGTTAAGTTCCCCTCAAATCTGATCTTTCCTTTCTACTATTTTCTATTAAAAATTCTTTCTCAGATGGAGCATTCTCCTAAATTTAGCTGTCTTGCCATGCTTGTCCTCTGTCATCTTGGCAGTCTTATCTACCAGTCTCTTAAACCTTACCACAGTCTTAGTTCTCTTCAAGCTTTTTCTGACAATTTATCTCAGGTGGTTCTTTATGAAATTTGAGGGCAAAACTCATGAATGCTTTCAGCTCTGTTCTGCCTCTTTCACCTTTTGTAACAAATATTTGTACTGCTGTCTCATTCCTTTTGTTGTAGTTCCTGCCTGATTTTCTGCAAGTCAATATACTAGTGTGCATGTATCTTGACAGTTCGATCATCAACTAGTGTATGTAATTATCCCATTTGAAATGATCAGCCACATGTTGAGATGTAACCTGTGAGTCTTCTGCTTCTTGGAGATGTAACTAAATTTCTCACAATCTAGGGTCTTTACACTAGTAGCTACAACTAATTGTACTTTGAGGCCCGTTGACGTACATTAGTCATTTGTAGACAGTAATAAAATTTCTTTCTTTCTTTCTCCCCATTTTTCCTTACACCTTTGGTAGGCATCTTGTTTTTTATTCCTGTTCCATACCTTGTCATGATACAAGGCAAGGTTGAGGGGCAGAGCCCCAGCTACCAAGACCAAATTACGACCTGTGAGGCCACATGAACCTTCATGGCACATGCCATTTTTCATAATTTTTAAATTTTGTCACTTTTAAAATGAGCTTTTAAATCTTTAAAAAAAAATGTGGGATTGAGGCTCTAGAGCAGTAATTAGGCCCTAATGGAATGAATATTTGTTGAAGATTGAGTGCCCTTGAGCATAGTTCAAAAATGTGGACTTGGCAAAAACTTGACAGGCCTAAAATTTGACTCAGTGGCAAAAACTTGACGAAATTTCGTTACATTAAAAACCAAAAACTTGTAAAACAATCTTAAAAAGTATGCATTCAAAACTGAAGTTAGAGAATTCACAAGTAGTTTTCCTTAATTAAAGACCAAAAATCAAGTTCAATACGCATCATAGTGTCATATAATATATCAAAATTATTATAACTAACAAATTTTTATTGATATTCTACAATTTTTTTCTCCAACTAAAGCTTCTAAGTGGCTCTACAAGTGCCCTTAAATTGGAAGGTAATGGTTCCTATTGAGGAGCAATATCATCCTTAGCCTTAAGCATATCATGTGCATTTGAGGAAGCCACTATTGATGCCTCATCTTCTGCCTCTTCATGTGCTGCTTTCCTCTCCAAATTATCGACCTCATATGCTGAAAACATGGGCTTCATATCCTTAACAATTCAATATGAATATGGATTGATGTCATCTAAGTCAATTGCCTTATGTGTCTCTAGCTCCAACTTTTTGGCATTTAGATGAAGGCTGTACCAAACAAAACAAGATCATTTAGGCACTTTTCAATCAACCTTTTGCACTTAATCATGTGAATGGTCTCAAATGTGCTCCCACCTAGAAGTGCTACAAGGCTTGATGAGGGATCGAAGATTCTTATTGAGGAACAATATCATCCTTAACCTAAGGCATATCATGTGTATTTGATGAAGCTCCTATTGACACCTTGTCTTTTGCCTCCTCGTGTATCGCCATGTCTACTTCCCATTTGCTATCTCCTCTCCAATTCAGTGGTCTCATTTGTAGAAAACATGGGCTTCACATCGTCAGCCTCATGCATTTTCTGCTCTTCCACCCTTTTGGTATGCAAAGGAAAGTTGTACCACAAACAAGGTCATTCAGGTGCTTTTGAGTCAACTTGTTGTAGTTATTGTGTGAATGAACTCAAATGTGCTTCCATTGTGCTCACATTCAGAAGTGTTAGGCCTAGACAAAATGCAGATGGCAAGGGATTGAAGATTAGTTGTTTTTGTGCCATAATCTCCCCTCCACAAATCTGTAAGGACATCATTTATAACTTTTGTAAGTAACTAAGTAACCTTGAACCAAAATCAAGAATCAATTTTAAATTGTAGTTAAGACTTCAACATTTTTTTCTTTTAACTTGCCTGCAAAGTCATTCTCCTTCAAATATATAGAGGTAAAGGAGACAACCTTCCCTCCGCATCCTTATAAATTTACAACTTGTCTGAAATGATGTCTCTTAGGCCTTCCCTAGGGGCCATCCTTTGTATGCATGTGTTGAGGCCATCCACAATCTCCTTGTTTGACATAAATGAATCAAAGAAGAAAAACTTTGGATTCAAGGATGCAACAGCAGGAATGTGTTGGTAGAGTTATTTGTTCCACCTTCAATCAATAATGTGTCAAATGGGTTCATATTTTTCTTGTTTGACCCATACAAATGCTGGATGGCCTCCTTGGTCTTGTCCATGGCTTCGTATAGATAATCCATGGGATTTTTCTCCCCATCCACCAACTATATAATTCTAACAAAAGGTTTTGACACCTAAAACAAGAATTTTTTGAAAAAAATTAATAAAAATTAGACTTTGAATGTGTATGACAATAAAAAAAGTAAGTGAAAATCAGAAAAACTTGTTGTGGACTAGCCCCCAAGACTAGACAGAGAACAAAATTCAAAGTTGATGCTTCTTCTTTTATGCATTCTAACATATGGGAATTTTAAAAACTAAGCAACCTGAATCAAATCTTCTTCCGTTAGAATTTCATCTCAAAATCAGGTGAAATTTCATATTTTTAAAATGCACATTAGCAGCTTTCAGTATTATATTGCATGTACCATAAAATGAAGAGTCTTATTAATTGCAAAGCAAAATTTTTTCCCTAATTGAAGTCAAATAAAGCAAATTACCAGTGAGGTCAATATTTTTAACTACTATAGTTTAAGTTATGTTTCCTTCGTTAGTTTTAACAATTACTCTCATGATTGTTGACAATAGAAGAATTTGACATTCATATTTACAAATTGGGGCTTGTATTTTAGTGGTTTCATCAAATTTCTAGTTCAATTTTCAATGGTTAGTGCTGAATGCTGGATTATGAATGTTCGATGTCATAGAGGTTGATGTTATTTGAATTTCATATTTCAACACTTTGAGTAGTTAATGATTTTTAAGTTTTTAACAGTTTAATTTTACAATTGAAAAGCTATAAATCTCGTTTTAAAATCTTCCACATATTTTTGATAAGTATATATTATTTGCTGCCCCCTGCCATCTCAAAACTCCAGAAATTATTTTCACCCACTTGGAAACACTTCCCCACATTTCTGCATCCACCGGTCCCAGAAACTTGGTGAAATATGGGTTATGTTATGCTTCTTTTACATATCGTTTCCATACATGGCTTTTTGTTTTATGCATAAAGTGCTTGCTGATATCACTTTGCAATTCACCAGTTATAGGGCTGACAACCTTTCTGGCCATGTATGAATTTTGGAGCCATGTGCAAGAGATACTTCACTCAAGTAGGTTAGTCTAGTAGTGAAACTTTTAAAGGTTATGGAAATGCCAATTAGTGGTGCAACAGGCATGATTGAACTAATGGATTTATTGGAGAACTGCCAAGAGTATTGCAGTGTATTTCAAGCTGTCTTAATATTATGCTGACCGATCAGTCTTTCAGCAATAGTTGATAACTTGATATTGTCTGCATTGTTTAGGGAAGTAAGGTTTGAGAATCTTGAAATTTGTGTTCAGATGTGTTATGGTTGTAACTTGTATACAATATTCCACACTGATGATTCTGTGAGAGGGGTTTAATTTTGGCACCAATTTTTAATTTTTATATTCTCTAGTAAATCAGTACTAAAACAATATATTTGGAGAAAACTTTTTGTTTTATGGAATTTTATGGTTTATTCTAACAAGTCCATCCTATGTTTTCTGGAATAATATTCTTTTACAGATCAGGATTCAGTGAGGCTTTTAGCTGTCGAGGGTTGTGCCTCCCTTGGTAAACTGTTGGAACCCCAGGATTGTGTAACTCATATTCTTCCAGTTATTATATCATTTTCTCAGGTGACAAAATATTATTATCCTTTCATATCTTTTTTTCCATTCCAATGTCAATGCACCATGCATCATCACACACTTCACTCTTTTTTTGACCAAAATTAGGTGAATTAATTTAATAATTTGTCTCATTTCACTTTTACTGGATTATATTTTTTCTTTATTTTGGGTTTACATTTGTAGGAGAGCATCCATCTGCAGGTAGATGTACAAGTGCCTTGGTTGAGTTAAAATTTATTCCATACCTTATGGATGCTATTTATGATGTTATTTGATATTTTCAGCCGAAAAGATTCATAAAGTCAATCACTTACATAACAGCTGGGAAAAAAGAATTGGATATGATAAATAGACTGATAACTGATAAGTAATATAATAATGACATTACCAAACCACCATGAAGATCAATTTATTTGGAACTCTGAAATTCCTTCCTATGTTTTTTGTTCTATTACAGATTGTATGATTTTCCTTGGTTATAACATTTGTGTGACTTCATTCGTTGGTTATTGGTGACTGGAAGTCTGCAATTTTAAATTTTGAGCAGATGATCTATTAGAAACATGTTGATTATGTTTTCGGAGTTAGTTCCCCAAGGGACCTTTATTGAAGGTGATAGAAAGAGCATGGGTTTCATTTGAACAGCTGGGAAAAAAGAATTGGATATGATAAATAGACTGATAACTGATAAGTAATATAATAATGACATTACCAAACCACCATGAAGATCAATTTATTTGGAACTCTGAAATTCCTTCCTATGTTTTTTGTTCTATTACAGATTGTATGATTTTCCTTAGTTATAACATTTGTGTGACTTCATTCGTTGGTTATTGGTGACTGGAAGTCTGCAATTTTAAATTTTGAGCAGATGATCTATTAGAAACATGTTGATTATGTTTTCGGAGTTAGTTCCCCAAGGGACCTTTATTGAAGGTGATAGAAAGAGCATGGGTTTCATTTGGTTTTCTTAAGCATGGATTCAGTTATAGGATTAGTCAAAAATTGGAAAACATGTATAATTGATTTGGTCTGTTAGTCAAAGGAAAAATGATTGAAAATTGGCTCAAATTGACCTGAAGCGGCCAGTTTGATCACAATTTATTATTTTTGACATGATCCAGCAAGTCCGCCAACTTTTTGCTTAAAAGGATATTGATGTTGTAGGTTATTGCTCTGCACATTGCTACTGGAGCCTTAAGAGACGAAGTGACAGGCTTTGCCTGTCTTTTTGACTTCATTTCATTTGATGATCTTAAATCTTTGGAACTCTACTACTAAAAATGTGTGAATTATTGTTTGCTCTAATATTTAACATGCCATTAGCTATTTAGAATCTAATTTTTCCTGTTTACATGACCTTCTGTCTGATTTGTGTCTAAGATGTTTATTCTGATGGAATAGAATTTTCCTAAGTCTTTGGTGAGCATTGAGAAAGTTGAATCTTTACCTTGGCATTTTTAGCAAGCATGATCAATATAAGCAGAAGGTGAGGAAAGTTGCATTAAATCAATGATGTCATTGTTCAGGTGAACTTTCTTAAAAGTACTGAGATCTCTCTCCTGCAGAACACATGGGCACTAACATTAAAACATCAAACGATTATCCATTAGGAAGCAGCATTGTCAAAGGAACTAGGTTTAGGTGCATTTGTCATTAAATCATGTTATTTGGTATGGACAATTCTCCTACACGAGAATTTTCATTGACTTCTATACATGGCTGCTAGAATCAACATTTTGTATCCTTTTTCTTGATGCATTCCTAAGAACTAATATCTCTTACAAGAATGATGGTCTTTGGAGCTTCAAGAAGCCACCAAATATTTTAGTGGAGACACTCCTTAATATGCTTTGGCAATGATATTCTATGATTCCATGTGATGGAGACAATGATCAGTAATATGTCTTGTAAATAATATCAGACTCTTCTTTGAAGAAGCAACACAATGATTGCTCAAGAGGTATATTCCAAACAATAATGGCATGAAAGCCAAATATTGATATAGTGCCTTGGAGGCCTTTTTTGAAGCATTTTGTGAAAATTAGCTTTGTATCAAGAATTATGGATTTACAATCCAAGGAGGAAAGCCTAATTATATGAATCATACGGATAAAGGGTTAACAATACCTGGCTAAGTGATTGCTGGTTTGTGAAGGTCACATGCATGGTAACAAGTTAATAAGATTGATCCAGAAGATATTCATATTGTTGGGATTTGGATCCACAGAGAAAGGTAGTGTTTCAGCAGCTTATCGAGTCCAATTCTGCATTCTGAAACTCTACAAACTTATAGCATTTTTTTATTAACCGAGAGGAATTGGTAGGTTAGACCAGCGAACTGGAGCTTGTAATGATTGTCATCTTATCAATTATCACTAAGACTGTCGGGGGGATGTTATTGTGAAGGGATCATTGTGAAAAACAGTTCTAGCCAGCAGGGACTGTGGGTAAAGTTAATTAGATTGTTCCAAGATTTAAAGTAGATTATAACAGTGTGAATTGGGAATATATATGCAATTAAACTGAATTTAGGATTATAAAATAATTAAGAGACCATGAAGCAGAGCGACCAATGAAATATGTTGTGGCAGAAATCAATTGGTCTGCAAGTGATGAGTCAGAAGGACATATTAGCCTGGAAACCATTACTTTATTAGATATTTCTAGAATAGAAAAGATTGTTGTATGAGGGTTTTTCTAAATAATAGGCAGATTGTTAAGCCTACCAAAAGCTTGCTATAATCTTTTTACATGGGTATCGTTTGTAGTAGGAGGCTGCCAAGTTATATATAGGAGCTTTAGACAGTGTACTTTCAGACCTATGCTTTCAGTCTTATATGGTATCAAAGCCAGTTGTATGAATGAGAGCTTGCTGTTGGTGTTTGCAGAGGCAGAGGAGCAACAGATCATCTTGCTGTTGATGTTTCCTGTTGTTCCTTGTTGTGCAAAGAGATACTGACTAGGCATGGATGTGGGAGTGAGCAGCAATGTGGGTGTGGTGGCTGAGCAGGTTTGTTTGTTGGGGGAGAACAGAAACAAAGTTCCTGTGTTGGCAGAAGCTAGCTAGGAAAAAGTTTAAATTTAAGATTATAAAAGTTTAAAATTTTAAATTTAAGTTTGCAATATTTTGTTTACTGTTCGCAAGGTTTAAGCTTTTTTTGTTGTAGTAGGCTGTGGATTAAATCAACATTGTATCTTTTGATCTGGTGGGTGGTTTCTGATAAATTTTTGCTCATGTTCCAAAGCAATTTAAGGCTATTTTCCATGAGGATGCGCCCCCATGGGATTTTCCAGCTGTCCCCATCCCTGAGATGTTTCAGGGATGTGGCGATGCAGTGGAAATGTCCCCAGGCTGTCCCTTATCCCTGCCCTCCAACCAGAAATGTCCTGGAAATGTCAGTTTGATGACCAGGCACATCTTAAAAAAAATCACCCCTTCCATTGGGGGAGATAAATGCACAATGCTACATTAGAACAGTGGGGATGGGAGATAAACACACAGTTCTAATTTTGCCATCACCTCCGTTTTTCAAATTGAATGTGCAATCTTTCATGAGTTGAGTGCCCTTGAAACCATTATATTTGTGATCATTTGTTACTTCAAATCTGCTTGAATGGATAGAGGATTAAAGAGTGGCAGATTAAAATATCAGAGTGGACATGGTGAGTACTGCTTGACATTTTATCCACTTACATTACTATTCTTTTTACCTACAATGAACATTACTTTTTCGTAATGTCAAATGAAATGCCTCATCAATTCCTTCAATCCTCTCCACTTGACCGAGCAGGCTTCATGTCTTATTACTTGCTTGGCCATGGCAATAGCATTTAACATCCCTGCTTGACTTTGATAAAATCACTTAGATGTGATCGGCCTGCTTTAAACTTTCCCCTTTCTGAATAAGGTAAAACATTTAGCCTTATACTTTTAGATATCATGACAATGTCCATGCCCAAATGTGCCCTCTTAACAAACAATGAATTTTCCCTTTATCACATAAAGTTTAACCTTATGATTTTTAAAATTCACTATATTTTTAGATTTTCCTTATTTTATTTTTGGTCTCGTGGACGTTAAAAGTCTTCTATTCTATTCTACTGTCTCCCTATAAAAAGGCCTCTCATCTCCCACTGTCCTAGAAATGTATCCCCACCTATCCTGCTGTCCCCATTCCGGAAACGCCATGGAACATAGATCTAAAGTCATCTGTAAAGATTGTTTCACTTCTACATTGCTGGTTTTCCAGATTTGATAGTTTTTGTAGTCTAGTGGTCTGCGTGTATGGTCAACAATGGTTAGTATACAACATTTTCTTTTGCCTAAGTGTCAAAAGTTGACTGGTAAGAACTATACTTTGCGGAGACATAAAATATCTACCATTTTTGAGTACAGAGACCTCTACCAAATAATTGTGAACAACAGTGTTCCACGGGGACGCGTCCCCCCCCGAAAAACCCCACGTTTCCTAGAGGGGGACGTCTTGGGGACTTGGGGGAGACATCCCCCCACCAGGCCACCACCAGTGCCACCATCCCACCACCAGTGTCGCTGTCTCCAAGATGCTGCTAGGACTTTGAGGACGTTGGGGTGTCCTCAAGACGTCTAGGGGACTCCTAGTTGTCTCCAAGATGTATAATTCTTATACTTATACATATTTTTATAACTTTTTTTTTCAAGTACTATATGTATTTCAGCACCCTATTGCCCCCTCGCCGCCGTCCCCCTGCCGTCCCCAAACTTAGGCCCCTCATCCCCACGTCTCCGAAACGCGTCCCTTGCCGTCCCCCCGTCCCCGTCCCCAAAACCCCGTGGAACACTGGTGAACAATGAAACAAGGCTGATTGCTTGTCCCAGGGATTTTGACAGAAGACAAAAATAAGCTTTAATGATTCTAAGGCTATTAGTTGTAACTTGTAGATGGATTGGTAGTAGAGGTTTGAAATGCAACATGGGCACCGACTTTGGGAAAATCTTAAACTCTTGCTTGAGACATCATATGTTGGATAGACCTTACATCTAAAGAATCTCTTGTTTTCATCAAGTTGTGGGAAGGAGAATTCATCTCTAAATGCTTGTTATAAGTAACGGATCTTAGCAATTAGGTGTCAACTGAGCTATTCATAAACTAGTGGATGAAGATATGCTGGCTTTTGTCTTATGAAACTAGCAATCATCCTATGATTCATTTGTTGAAGCCTTGCATTTAATTATAGAGTCCCGAACACTTGATTTTGAGAGGTTATCTATACTTCCCTTGCAAAAGGGGCGGGGGCAGGATTAGATGGACACTTTAATCATGAAAACTACAGAGAGTGTATCCACGTATAGATTAAGACTTTAAGTGCAAAGATAGGCACAACACTTGCAATTTATAAGGCTAAGCTAACCCCTTCAAAGACGGTAGTACATCCAAGAGATCAAAATGGAAATGTTTTTGGTGTAATGATCTTGAACATTTTAAGACAAATTGCTAGAAAGGAAAGAGGGATATGGCACACTGGTGGAAATCCATGCAAGCCAATGTTGCTGGAATTGTTGATGAGCAAGAAGTGATAGATTTGTACTTGTTGTAGCATAGGATCAATCCTTTGAGTGCACAACTTGGTATTTTGATTTAGGTGTATGTAAGCACTCTGCATGTTGTAGAAACTGGTGTGTAGCTTTTACTAATGATGAATAGAAGTGAATTTGTTTCAATAGGTGATGGTTGGACTCATGTTAGAGGTTGTAGGGATGTTTGTGTCACATTCAACAATACTTTAAGTTGTACTTTGAAGGATGTTTGATATGTTCTTGATTGAACACAAATCTTTTGTCTATTAGTGAAATAACAAAGAATTCTACTGTGTAAAATTTCATGGCAACAAATGTATGATGATGACTCTTCATGGTAACTAGGTGATTGCATTTTGTCATGTCCCCTAAATTGTAACCAAAATGCGAAGTATTGAAATACTAATATCAAAAATAAGAAATGCAATTTAAAATACCATTATAACTATAATTATCACTGATAATATTATAATTATAATAGTCAAATATAAAATATAAATATTATTATAATAGCACTATTAAATGTATATATATAAATAAATACATCAAAATAAGAAAACATTAATAAAAAGCACAAGCATAAATAATAATGTTATAATATAATATGAAATAGAACAATAAATTTTAAATCATAATAATAAGAATAATAAAAGAACTAATAATTCTGAAAATCGATTCATTACATGGTACAACAAAGCCACGACATCAATGGGAGGTAATATTAAATCATCCCTTAAATCGATTAAGCTTTTGATTTGCTTAAGAGAGAAAGCTGTTATAAGTTACAGAGAGGTGCACCCTTTTGAAATGGGGCGATGGACACAAAGAACATGGCCCTTGGTTTGATCAAGGGTATTAAATGAAGAAATCGTCCAGGCAAATAGGCATGGAGGGAAATGGGAGAATATGAATAAGCAGTAGGGATGAAAACGAAGGTATTCGTTTATTCTAACCGTGAACCAAGTCATTCACTCTTCAGGAAGCAATCAATAGATTAGGGGAATATATTATTTAGTGATTGTTATTAAAACAAAGAACATTTGGATGCATGCTCTTGACATTCATAGTTGATACATATTCTTGTTTTGTAAATTGTCAGAGATAATATATTAATTACTGAGCAAAGCATATATAGATTACAATGATAGAGGCACAATAATCACAGAGACGTGATTATAGGCGAACTGAAAGAAATGAAAGCAAAAAAATAGGCAATAATCACAGAGACGTGATTATAGGCTAACTAAAAGAAACAAAAGCATAAAAATAGGCACGACAAGTGCCATTACAGAGATGAGCATTAAAATAGAACTAACTATAGTTCTAATACCCTCCCTTAATGTTGAATCTATCAACTAAGAAACTAAGTCTACCCATATTGTGTTGGTCATCAAAATGCAAAGTGTGCAGACTCCTTCTGCTCAGTCTACTCCGCTACGTGAGCACTTTGCTAAGATGCTTCTTGGTTGGACTTCTCATCAGCCAACCGCTTTCTGCAATACCTCTGTATATGACCAATCTTCCCACAGTAATGGCAAGTAAAAAACTGCTTGGAGCCCTCCTCCAAATCGCCTCATCCTTTCTGCTGAGTGGACTTGCCTTTGCCAACATCCTTGGTAGTAAATGCTTGTTCAACAGTAGGAGACTCACTGCCGCTCCCAAACTGCTTCTTGCACCAATCCTGCTGCAAAAGCTTGTTGCACATCTCATCAAACTTCAAGTCAACATTGGTGGATGTAATGTTGAGCTTTTCGATGAAGTGCTCGTAGGAACGTGGTAAACTTTTCAAAGTGATCACCATGATATCCTCCTCTTCTACCTTACGACCAATGGCCTCCAATTGATCGCGAATATTTTTTACTTTCATCAAGTGCTCCTGCAAAGACACTTGGTCATCCATCATAATAGAAAAGAGCATATTCTTCAGAAAGAAAGCCCTTCCCTTGTCAGAGGTCTCATGAAGATCTTTCAGATGCTTCTAGATCTCCGCAGCAGATTTACCAGATGGTATTTCTGGTAACATGTCATCGGCGATAGATAATTTAAGAAGCATGATTGCCTCCCGATTACTTCCATCATACGTCTTGATCCTTACTAGCAGCAGTGGGGCGAACGTCTATACCAATAACAAGTGCATCCAAACATCGGTACTCAAAGATGGTAAGCATCCTTTGCTTCCACGTGTTGTAATTTTTTCCATTGAACCTCTGCTTACTTTCCAACATAATATTGGACAAAGATGCCATCCCTCCTGTTTTCCAAAGCACAAAAAACGAGGTAATCCAAAACTGTGTAAATTTTTAAAGAATTTTTTTTCGAAAACTCTTTACAAATTTTTATTTTCCCAGAAAATTGTGAAAACTGACTTCAAATTTTTTTTGTTCAAGCAGCCATCAGAAAATCACCATGAACCCTGTTCAAATTTCAAACCTTGATATTGCAAGCTTTGCATAGATTAAATCTTCAAACAAATCTGTCATAAATGAGGCATCAACAACATAAAAAAAAACAGAATTGGGCCCACCAGCGCTACGCAGCCAGACACCTTCCAAACACTGATATAAAAAAAGGTTTGATGCTTTTCACACACAAATACCAAAAGCAGTGGACCACACAAAAAAATCCTGTGCAGATGAAGACGGACAATCACCAGAAATGGACACCTGCAGAACATCCACAAACACGACAATAGCAAGAGACAACTTCACAATCACTGGAATGCCTTCACGCACAATCAAGCAAGAAACAGAGATGCACGAAGGCAAAACACTCCACACTTGAAGCACAAACTCAATGCACGACTCAGCACAAGCATGATGACAAATGAGTCTCAAAACAAAGAAAGAGTCAGCGATCACATGTACGATCACAGAATGTCATCGCTTAAAATCAGATCTGCCTAAACAAGACGGTACAAATAGAGGAAGAGATCCAGCCGAAAAAAAATCTCGATCTGCAGACAAAAAACACCGACGCGTATTCCATACACACGCACAATAATGATGAATGTCACATGCAACAGAAATCGATCACAGAATGTCGTCGCTTAAAATCAGATCCGCCTAAACAAGACAGTACAAATAGAGGAAGAGATCCAGCCGAAAAAAAATTCTCGATTTGCAGACAAAAAACACCGACGCGTATTCCATACACATGCACAAGAATGATGAATGTCGCATGCAACGAAAATTGCGTGAAATACAGAGCACACGAGAATTTGGGATTCCGTACAAAACGTGAGCATAGATGAACGACCAAATAGCCAAGAACTCCGACTGCAACTCAAAACAACTGGAACTCCACGTTCGCACACAGGAACCACCTCTCAGACACGCACATGGGAATCCCGATCAAACACACGCGCACGGGAAGAGCAAATACGCTCCAAAGCAGAGAATGCTCCGATCACAAATCACACGGAAATGGAGAATGAATACTCCAAGCAGACATGCGATGAAGAAAAATCCCGATCGCCCCAGACACATAAAAAATTACGAACGCCAATCTGGGAGAGATGCTTCACGAACAGGATGACGCAAGACAGGATGCGCACGAGATGAGACATACGACCAACATAGATGCTTTCAACAAAATGCCATTTCACACAATGACCCGACTACCTTCGAGTTTGAGCGCTCACAGAAAAAAATTCACCCGATCGATTGGCTCTGATACCATGTTTCGTAAATTATTAGAGATAATATATTAATTACTGAGCAAAGCATATATAGATTACAATGATAGAGGCGCAATAATCACGGAGACATAATTATAGGCGAACTGAATGAAATGAAAGCAAACAAATAGGCAATAATCACGAAGACATGATTATAGGCTAACTAAAAGAAACAAAAGCATAAAAATAGGCACGACAAATGCCATTACAAAGATGAGCATTAAAATAGAACTAACTATAGTTCTAATAATTCCAAATAATGTTATTGCCGTAGATTCCTGTATTCATCGTGTTGGATTTATTTACGCTGATTGGACCCATGTTGTTAATCATCGCCTAGTTTCATGTCATATGGTGAAAGCCGGACAACATAAGAAGATGGATATTTTATAGTGGAAGCCTTCATAGTTCGTGAGTATTGCACCAACAAGATATCGTGAGTATTGCGGGAGAATTTATTGGAGTGCCGTGATGTCTCTCCAGACTCTAATAGCAGTCAGTATTAAGACTATCGAGAGCTGCTACATTTTCTACTAACTCAACAATTATTCTATCGAGCTCCTAAAGTCATCCAATATTATCCTTGTGGCCACCGTATTTGCTTTGGAAGGAGAACGATTGCATAAAGGTGTCACTACTCTCATTAAAGGAAATAATCCAAATTGATGGATTGGAGATAAGCAAAACACATCAGAAAAGACAAACTTAGATGCCTTGGAACTCAAACATATCACTGTTTCTTATTGACATAGATTTGGGTTCAAGTCACTCAGCCGCTAGAATGAAAGGGAAACGAGCCTTGAATGTGAATTTATATCTTGACATCAGGGAGCCACTCAGGGAAAAAGAAATAGGTTTGCATGTAGATAGCGATAGTCAATATACTAAGAGATTGGAAATCATTGGAATACATATGCACTTAATATATATTTGGTCAACCATGGAGCAAGAAAATCATATAAAGTCTGAATTAGTAGATTGTGGGCACAAATTAGGGTTATCCCAAAAAGGGGACATTACAAGTGGTATCAGAGCATAATATTGCCATCCTGTGGAAGAAAGTAAAAACAAGTAGGATCCATTGAAGATTATCTAAATTTCAAAGGCTACTAATAATGGGACACTGCCCAAGCAAAAAGGGAAGGAGCACTTTCATAAAGAGGAAGAACTTTGCCGTGATTGAGGAAATGTGGAAACCAAGGCACCAATGCAGTCAAAAGACCTTACAAGAGCATTGCAAAGGCAGTTGTGGGCCTACGAGGAGGGGAAACAATGTATGGGTCACCCTCTAAGTACACCACCCATATGGATGGCAAGGGCCACATGGGCTAAGAGGGGTGTATTGCTCTTGGGCTTAGAGGAATGACTACTTAGGACACCGTACTGTAGTTGCACCCTCAACCTCCCAACATGATTAAGCAATAATGATTTTGATATAGGGGAACGGCGATAGGACGCCTCACTAGGCACACCGCCCCATATGGATGGCAAGGAGCCACATGGGGCCAAGAGGGGTATACTGCTCTTGGGCCTAGGGTCTATAGAGGGTTTCTTGGGCACCCTATCAAACTATTTTGTTCCAGGAAAAATGAATTAGAAGACCTCTTCTAGATACGCCACCCAGGAGGGGACAAGATGAGCCCACTTGGGCCAAGGGGGGTACTTGCCTCTGGGGTATCTAAGGGTACTGCCTTTGGGTCTAGAGGAGTTGAGACACCAAGTGTATCCACTGAGTACGCCACTCCAAGGGTGGAATTGTCTTGGTTCGAACGTTCTTGCCGCTTGGGGCCCAGGGGTTGGTTGTCTTGGTCGGATGCTCATGCCCTTAGGCTTAGATGGATAGCTTTAGGCGGACATTGCGTCCGATAATGGCGATCATTGTGATCGATGATGGCAGACATTGCGTCCAATGATGGCAGACATTGTGTCCAATGATGGCGGACATTGCGTTCGATAATGGTGGTCATTACGACTGATAATGGCAGACATTGTCTCCGATAATGGCAGTCATTGCGATCGATAATGGCAGACATTGCGTCTGATAATGGAGGTCATTGTGACCTATAATGGATGACATTGTAGTGGGGCACATAACGTCCTATAATGGAGAACTTTTTCTATAAGGGAGGACTAAGCAGACCCAAAGAGGCTAAATCATTAGAGAAAGGGAAAGAGTTGGCATGATGGATCCTAGGCTCTCCATCAAGTCATGCTTCCTATACTCTCTTATGGTTGAACCCTCCAAGGATGTTAGAGTACCTTGACCGAATTAATGATTGACCAAGAGTTTACTATCATTTAAACCTACTACTTGTTATTGGGATGAGTGACTATGATTTGCTAACTAGTATAATGAGGGTGAATGATTCTAATTGTGTGCAAGCCGTCAATCATGACTTCAACTCGATAGGAAATATTTTTGACCCTTCGTTTATTAGATTAAGGATATAAATCTAGAGCATCCCCAATCGAAGAAACTAAGATGTTTTGCTTGAGGACAAGCAAATTTGGGGGGGGTGGGGGGGAGGACTGTCATGTCCCCTAAATTGTAACCAAAATGCCAAGTATTGAAATACTAAATCAATATAAAAAATAAGAAATGCAATTTAAAATACCATTATAATTATAATTATCACTGATAATATTATAATTATAATAGTCAAATATAAAATATAAATATTATTACAATATAGCACTATTAAATGTATATATATAAATAAATACATCAAAATAAGAAAACATTAATATAAAGCACAAGCATAAATAATAATATAATATGAAATAGAACAATTAATTTTAAAATCATAATAATAAGAACAATAAAAGAACTAATAATTCTGAAAATCAATTCATTACATGGTATGAAAAAGCCACGACATCAACGGGAGGTAATATTAAATCATCCCTTAAATCGATTAAGCTTTTGATTTGCTTAAGAGAGAAAGCCGTTATGAGTTATAGAGAGGCGCACCCTTTTGAAATGGGGCGATGGACACAAAGAACGTGGCCCTTGGTTTGATCAAGGGTATCAAATGAAGAAATCGTCCAGGCAAATAGGCATGGAGGGAAATGGGAGAATATGAATAAGCAATAGGGACGAAAATGGAGGTATTCATTTATTCGAACCAAGTTAACCAAGTTATTCACTCTTTAGGAAGCAATCGATAGATTAAGGGAATATATTGTTTAGCAACTACTATTAAAACAAAGAACATCTGGTTGCATGCTCTTGACATTCATAGTTGATACATATTCTAAATAATGATATTGCCGTAGATTCCTATATTCATCATGTTGGATTTATTTACGCTGATCGAACCCATATTGTTAATCATCGCTTGGTTTCATGTCATATGGTGAAAGTCGGACAACATAAGAATATGGAGATTTTATAGCGGAAGCCTTCATAGTTTGTGAGTATTGCGCCAGCAAGATATCGTGAGTATTGCGGGAGTATTTATTGGAGTGTTGTGATGTCTCCCCAGACTCTAATAGTCGTTAGTATTAAGTCTATTGGGAGCTGCTACATTTTCTGTTGACTCAACAATTATTCTATTGGGCTCCTAAAGTCATCCAATATTATCCTTGTGGCCACCGTATTTGCTTTGGAAGAAGAACGATTGCATAAAGGTGTCGCTGCTCTCATTGAAGGAAAGACCCCAAATTGATGGATTGGAGATAAGCAAAACACATCAGAAAAGACAAACTTAGATGCTGTCAGAACTCAAACAGATCATTGTTTCCTATCGACACAGATTTGGGTTCAAGTCACTTAGCCGCTAGAATGAAAGGGAAATGAGCCTTGAATGTAAATTCATATCTTGACATCAAGGAGCCACTCAAGGAAAAAGAAATAAGTTTGCATGCAGATAGCAACAGTCAATATACTAAGAGATTGGAAATCATTAGAATACATATGCAGTTAATATATATTTGATCAACTATGGAGCAAGAAATTCATATAAAGTTTGCATTAGCAGATTGTGGGCGCAAATTAGGGTTATCCCAAAAAGGGGACATTACACATTTGGTGTTGGGGAGAGGGGATTATATAAATTTGTTGATCTCAAGTCAACAAATGTTCATGCACCAGTAGTGGAGAATAGGAAAATACTTTGCCACAAGAGGTATTGACACCTAAATTATTACTATTTGTCTATGCTTAGTAAGACTAACATGGTTCATGGACTTTCATCTATTCAAGAAAGTTGAGATGTGTGGGTAATATGCTATATGGGAAAACGTAGTCGACACCCACTTGGTGTTGGTAAAGCATGGCATGCTAAAGGAGTCTTGGATTTGGTACATGTTGATTTGAATGGTTTGTTGTGGTCACCTACTTTGTATGGAGCAAAGTATTTCTTGTTGTTGGTTGAATTTTTGAGGAAAATATGAATCCATACTTAGAAATCTGAAAACTCATAACACAACTCAAAATAGCACAACATATGCAAGAAGGAAAACACTATATTTTATTGCAGCAAATATGAAATGGGATTACAATATGCAGAAGCTTATAAGCTCCCTTACAACATGGGCGTTCTGCATACAAAAATATGCAACACTTGGAGTCTTCATCCTATGTTCAATCCGACAACATCTGGTTATGTAAACCTGCAACTCCTCAAAGCCAACTTCACCAAATGAGCAGCATCAATATATAGAAATTGGGTGAGAAGAAACCACTAGTGGTTTCTCAAAACAACCTCCACTAAACCACCAAGAAAACCTGTCACTTTCTGCCTATCAATGCTTTGTCATTGGTCAGAATTTCCTCGAATGGTTTCTAGATTTTGTGCGCCTTGTTTCCAGCTTTCCGGATCATTTTGAAATTCTTAATTTCGTTACCGTATGAGAAGGTTATGGCCATTTTACTAAGACTGGGTCTCACAATTATGACTCAGACATGCAACAACATGTAAAGCTTGTGGCCAACATGCAAATACATGCAAGGCATGCAATAGATAATGCAATAACATGTAAGAAAAGTGGTCCTCTTTTGTAAATGAATGCCCAAGAATCATATTCCCTTTGGAGATGCTTTAAAAACATTTATCAAAGCATAATTCCTTCAAAAATTACCTCTTCAAATCACTAGGGAAAATTATAATGTTGCAAATTAAAATATTTATTCTCCAAACCCCTAAGCCCTTATTGAAAATAAACAAAATTGAAATAACAATATTTTTGGTGACACAAGATTGCCATTTCACCTTGGATGCTCCTGCATCAATGGACTTTCATCCATTCAAGAAAGTTGAGATGTGTGGATAATATGCTATATGGGCAAACATAGTCGACATCTACTTGGTATTGGTAAGAGTCTTGGATTTGGTACATGTTGATTTGAATGGTTCGTTGTGGTCACCTACTTTGTATGGAGCAAAGTATTTCTTGTTGTTGGTTGAATTTTTGAGGAAAATGTGAATCCATACTCAGAAAATTAAATCAAATGTTATGTGAATTCTGTAGCATGGAGAGGTTTCGTGGAGAAACAAATGGGTAAGCAGATCAAGGCTCTTCAATTTGGTAATTGAGGTGAGTTTATCTTGAAATAGTTTGAAGAAACTTTTGAGGAAAATGTTATAAATGGACAATATATTGCTCTATATATTCCACAACAAAATTGAGTTGTGAAATAGAGGAATAGGATGGTTATGGAGATGTTGAGGTGCATGGTGCATGGTGCATTGAGAGAATGTGCCATATTAATATGGGGTGGAAGCCGTGAATACAACAACCTACAATCTTAAGTGTTGTCCTTGCAAAGAATTGCAAAATATCACTCCTAAGAAAGCATGGTTAGGCAGGAGACTAAGTAAGCAATTTTCATGTTTTTGATTGTATTTTTGTCACTAGCCGACATATGTGGCATATCTGGTGCTAGTGTCATTGATAGTTGGCCATAATTCTTTAAATTCAAGATGAGTTTTAACTAAGGTTTTCTTGGTGTAATAATTATTTGCTCTCAAAATTTGGGAATTTGGCAACAAAAGTTGTGGCTCTAGTGGCTTTGAAATTGCACAATTGTGTATTTTTTCTTTTAGTAATGGTTGATTTTTTTTTAATAAAGCATTACAAAATTGAGAGTTATACAGAAAAACAATTAATTCTTAGACCGTAAGATCTGAACTGAAACCCTTCTAGAGGATGTTTAACAATGATAATAAGCTTATGCTAGAAAAAATTCATCAAAAATTTCAACCTAGACCTTAAGATATCAGATTAATTCGATTCCAAGTCAGTTTATAGAAATAACTATTAGTTTTTAAAGGCTGTAAGAGCTATATTAAAAAAATTGGGGAGATCGTTCACAATATCATTCAACACATCTTGGAAAATTTTTGGCAAAAATTTCCTCTTGGCATTAAAGATATCAATTTAATTCAATTAAGTCAATTTCAGTGAAATATTTAGAAAACTGTATAAATATTAAATTTTCAATAAATGATATGGAGTTTATAAAATTTCTTAAACTTAATAATACCGTTGACCTAAATTTTTTTAACTTAGATTAACTAGTCTGGGTTTCTACAGGGGCCCACCCTCAAAATTGTGAGGGTTTGTTCATGGGAACCACATCCCATACATTTTCTTTGCGAGGATACTGCATTAACTACTACTCTATCAACGAGGGATACTGCTGCAATTACAATGCACTCTTACAACTTGTATGCTCCTCCAACTTCTATCCTTCCTATCTCTTACACAACATCCATTCCTTCTATCTATCATCTCCTTCTATCACTCCTCCAGTGCACTCGGCTAGCTTGAATGCTTACATCTCTCGTCTCCTATTGTAGGGCATCCAGTCCTCTTCTTCCACCTCCTCTCCTTCATCTTCCTTCTATGTTCCTCCAGTGTGCTCCTCCGGATTGAATGCTTCGCCTCTAGGATGCTTCTCTAGCTTGAACATCTCACCTTCCATTCTTCCTTCATTATCTCCTCCATCTCCCTCCTACTTCCTCTAGTGTGCTCCTCTGGCCTGAACACCTCTCGCTTTCACTATGCTCCTTTGGTTTGAACGCCCTACTCCTTCCTTCTTTCTCTATGTTTCTCTAGTTCACTTGTATCACCTGTGGGACTACTGTACACTACAAGTAAATGGGGATACCACACCAGCATGCCTTTAGGTGCTAAGATGACCTTTGAGAGATTTGAACCTTGGTTCGAACATGACAATCAAGTGGTCCTACCACTTGACCATAACACCGTTGACCTAAATTTTTATCTTTAAAATATTATGAAACTTCACATTAAAAAAACCTATGTTCATTGCTATGTTTGAACAACCTTGTTGTGAAGGAGTCTTTGTGAATCACTGTGCAAGTCTTTGGATCTGCTGGGCACTCTGCCACTCTCTTTTTTGCTGCAATTTTTATTAATTTAAGGAGCTGTTCTCACAAGTTGTAGGATATACTCCTAGCTATAATTTTTTTTTCACAGACAAATTTGTAGATTGCTATATTTCTCTACTCTCACAGAAAATTTGTAATCCAATTCTATTAGAGTAAATTACATTTACCGTCTTAAGTTTTAACTTAGGCATAATTATGCATTGGTTATTCGGGTGGTTTTTTCCCATAGGTTAGTTTTGCACCTGTCTGTGTTTTTCACGGCTTTATAAGCTTGTATATTATGTAAATTATCAGTCTCATTTAATTCACTCATTATTTGGTGAAATAGCTTTCTTCTCTCTATTTCGTGAAGATTATTTCTGCAGTTGGTGATCTTGGGCTCCTCCAACATGGTATCAGAGCTTGCTATCTGCAAATCCTTCCTCTGAGAGTTTTCATTGGAGTGTGAGATCGATTTGTTTTTCGGCATTTGAAATTTTCTAAATTTCAAAATTGCCTCATTTTTCCTATTGATTGGAGGGCACAATATCTCTTTGGAGGCCCGAATTTCCTTCATTTAGAGGCTCAAATCTATTGGTGGCTGTGAATCCTTTCTGGCGGCATGGGAACCTTCCCCAGGCAGGCGTTAATCTTTCTCATAGACCCATGTTTTGTGTGAGGAGGCTGTCGTTAATTTTGTTAGAGGCACATTTCAGATTTGGAGGGGCTGATTCAAAACAAAGGCCAGTCCGTGCTTTTCCCTTTTACCCGATTTTGTGGGAGGCGTGATTTTGCTGCACAAAAGACGTGATTTTCCCCAAGCAGAAAGCACCATTTTCGGTTTAAGAGGACTCGTGATTTCTTCATTTTTTGCAGTATTCAAAGAAAATTCAAAACTGAGAGGGCGTGATTCATTGCCTGCTCGATTTCTTTGTGAGTACGCCATTTCCTCTATTGTGATTAGAGGCTGATTTCTATTGGAAAAAATCACTAAGGAACGCTTCATTGCTGTTGGAGCGCTTTTTTCCATCTTGAAGGCCGATTTTCTTGCTGATTGAGGCTGCAAACTCTCACAGTGGCAGGTGCTATTGTTTTTTTCCTGTTGTTGAGCGATTCCCTGTGGCTGGCATTGGATTTTGCAAATAGAAGCCGATGTATTGAAACCCTCTGGCAACTTTTTGATAGAGTAGGCGGCATTTCTTGTTTGAAAAACCAGATTCATTGTTGTATGTGGGCTCAAATTCTCTCTTTGAAGACTCGTTTCTTCACTGGAGTATGGCATTTTTTTGGATTGGCTGTGGCTGCGTATTACCTCTTTGAAGACTCATTTCATCACCGGAAGGTCTTGTTTTGCTTGGAGGATGGTGTATCATCTGTTTGAAGGGGTAATTTTCCTAGATCTCTCACGAGATAGTGATTTTGTTGCTGCAAATTCTCAAACTGGAGAAGGCGTGCTGATAGTCATGTGTTTTTTTCTTCAAAGAGGCCCCATTTTTTGGAGATCCGTTTTTTCCTTATTGGCCTACGTTTTAAAATTTGCAAAGGGAATTTTATATTTTATAAAGTTTTTCTGGAAATATTTGTTTAGGGTTTTGGTGCCCTAGCAGGAGGTGGGCCCTTGTGTATTGTGTTTGGAGTTCAATTTGGATCATATATCCCACATCTACGCCGTAGAAGTAATCTTGAGGCTTTATATATCCAACACTTCTATAATGTTTATGAAGTACTCATAGAGGCTTGGTGTATGTGCAAGGTTCATGGGCATTGTTTTTTTCATGCTTGCTGACTTGGCGATTTGAAGTCCATTTGGCCCAAGAGGCTTATTTTTTAGCTCCTTTGCATTCTGTGGTCGTATGGTGTGATCGAGAGCTCCAGAAGATTTTGAAAGTGCCTCTATAGACCTTTTTTTTTCATTTTTGCATATCTTTTGCAAACAGAGGCTGATTTTCGCAAACCACATATCAACGAAATGGTATTTTGGTCACCTTTGCAGTGGTTGAGGAATTTCTCTCATATTTTGTTGTTTGGTGGTGCTTTTAATCCGTTGAAGTTCGATCGATATTGGTTTCGCTTTATTTGCAATATTTGGGAGTTTCTATTTGTTGTTGAAGGTTACTAGTAGTCTTTGTATTTTTGGGAGATTTGTCATAGTTGATTATGGGGTTTTCATTGCATCTTGTTGTGATTATGTTGGAAAGGGGAAACTATAAACAATGGAGAGATGGTATCATAAGACATCTCAAATGGCTTCATTTGTTGCCACATTTGTATAATCTTGTTCCCCTTCCTGGTACTGGTAGTAAGAAATTTGCATGGAATTGCAAAAGGGATCATGTCCTAGGAGTTATTACAATGCATATTGATGATGGCACTTTTGAGGCTATTGATTATTTTGAGTGTCCTCATACTCTTTGGACTAAAATTTGGGAAATACATGGAGATCCTGATACCCTGCTATTCCTAGATGATCCTGTTTTAGATTGTCTTGTGCCTCTTCATTTTTCAGACAGGATACCCTATGATCATGATACTATGCAGGAGTTTGAAGTGTTGGAATACTTTGAATCTTCAGATGAGGATGACGAGATTTTTTCAGATGCTCCTTCTTCTCCATCAGGGATTGTTGATGTACCTTCACCTTCAATGATTCATTGTGCAGAGCCATTGATTCAGGCTCCTATCATTCCTGTTTAGCAGGACCATTTATTTTGTGTTGATGATTCATTGAGCACATCCAGTGATTCATCACAACCATTATCTCATTGTCTTCCTGATTGGGATTCGTATTTGGCAGACATTGGTGCACTGTTCGTAGAATCTCATATTTCAGATCTGGAGGACACATTTGAGGGTATATCCCTCCTATTTGATGATAGTTGTGGTACAACTGTTGTCACCTCATTTCAGTCTCTGGATATTGTTCAAGATCACTTTCCAATGGTACCTTGTTTGTCACCTTCTGTTGTGATTGGGCATGTTTCTGATTGGTTTGTGGCATCATTTTCCAAGGTCTTGGCGACACATGAGCAGATTTCAGAGACACCATCATACATTTTCATGCTTCTTTCTTTCAATTCCTATCTAGAATGGGAAGCATACCTGCATTTGTATTTGATTTTGTTTCTTTCGAAAGGGACACAAGTTGTTTGTTGACATTGGATCATGTTTTGTCTTCAGGCACTTACCATTTCTGCAGGTGATTACACATTGTGGGGGGCTATATAGTCTCTCTCTTTCCCTCTTATGGGGGGGCTATTGATTGTATATACAAGATGTATGTAGTCCTTGGGGGGTGTGATTGAGTCCTCCATCCATGCATCATTTTTGTTTTCTTTTCTCTCTTTTGGAGAGGGGTTTTTTCCCATAGGGTTTTTCTCCTTTTCTTCGGTTGCGAGAGATTTCTTTTTTGCATTGTAAATGGGTACCTAAAATGGTTGTGTAGCCGGGACCCATACTGCATCTTCATATTTGCATTGTCATTCTCCCTAAGTTGCACTTAAGGGGGGGGTGTTAGAGTAAATTACATTTACCATCTTAAGTTTTAACTTAGGCATAATTATGCATTGGTTATTCGGGTGGTTTTTTCCCGTAGGGTAGTTTTTCACCCGTTTGTGTTTTTCATGGCTTTATAAGCCTGTACATTATGTAAATTATCAGTCTTATTTAATTCACTCCTTATTTGGTGAAATAGCTTTCTTCTCTCTATTTCGTGAAGGTTATTTCTGCAGTTGGTGATCTTGGTCTCCTCCAACAAATTCAAATAATCAACAAGGAGAATTACATATTTAAACAACTCAATATGGTTACAAACAATCATATGTTCCTGGAGTTCATTTGAATGTTGAATGTTCTATGGGTGTGCATAACAAACTAGAATAACAAAAAATTGAACAAGAAATAGACTAATAACTTATGTAGGTTAGTTCATTTATCTTAGCTCTATGATATAGTAATTAATTTAGATAACAATAGTGATCTTGATTATCTATGTTGAAGATCTTGCCATCATTGGGAGCACGGTCAACAATATTCAGTAGATGAAATCTGATATTTAATATTTTTATGACATGAAAAACCTTGGCTGTTTACATTTTTCCTTAGGTGTAGAATTCTGGGAACTTGATCATGCTATTTTTGGATTACAGACTAAGTATGCAATGCATTTCTAGGGAATTTTAGGATGACAGGATGCTTCCAACATCTACACCTATGCAAGTGGGGATTAAACCCTCAACTTACATTGATATGCTTTTGGTCACTGAATCAACATATCGTAAGTTAGTAAGTAGTTTGATTTATCTAACCACCACTTGAGTAGACGTATGCATTGCAGTGAGCTATCTTTCTTGATTCAGATCGAAGCCATGAAAGGAACATTGGCAAGCTGCAAAACATGTGCTTTGATAGGGACCCTCAACTTTGATGTTCTATACTGAGAATGTGGATTTCATGCTCTTAGGATACTAGATTCTTACTGGACTAGATTGGTTCATACTCAAAAATCTACAACATTTATTTTTGTACTTGTGAATCCAGAGTAGTTTCTTGGCAAAGCGAGCTGAAATATAAAGTTGCTTTATCTTCCACATAGGGAAACCTGAGGACGCGTCCCCTGTCCGAAACGAGCTGTCCCTGTCCCTGAGATGTCCTAGGGACAAGGGGACGGCTGGGGGACGGTCCCCTAACGTTCCCTTTTTTTGAAAATTGCCAGGAAACGTTTCGGAAACGAGGGGATGGGAGGGAGAAAAAAGGGGACGGCTAGGGGACACCTAGAAGTCCCCCGACCGTCCCGGGGACAGCTGGCCATCCCCTGCATTTCAAAGGTTATATTATCAATTTTGAGTTTATTGCTTGAGAACTATTGACAGAAATTGGTTCATGCCTGATTAAATAAATAATTATTATCATGAAAATGCTTGCAGAATATTATAGGGTAGTTGTGCTTGGTGCCTGGTGCCTAATTATCTTTCTTGTTCCAGATTTTGATGTTATAGCCTACTATTTCACCTATAGCATTAAGAGAGTAACTACTAAATTTTTATAGCTGATGGATAGTGATTTTACTGTTTCTGTATGTTACAAGCCTTTTGGTAATGCTCTGGTACATGAAGATCCAAGATACACAAATATTCTATCTAAGGGAAATTCACAAATTCTGTAACAATGAAATGGGGAGGGAAAATGGCATTTGTTTTACTTGGATTTTAAAATAAAAAAACATATTTTAATAAAAAAAGCCCTCACAGTTAATAATCCATAAAGATAACACATTTTATTCCTATATGATAACAGCAGCAATACATAAAGTTTTTGTAATGCATCTTTAATGTCTCTTCTTCAATGATTTATAAAGAACTGGTCAATGAAGATGAAGGGACAGAGCGAAAAAGAGGAGACGCAAAGACAAAAGGAATGTAAAGATAAAGAATCAGACTTCACAACCAAACATAATGTTCATCAAACAAGTTTCCCAGCACTCAAAATTTTGCAGAAGTAGTAATTTTGGGTTTGATGTAGTACCATTTAGAAGATCCGAGTCATTTGAGTCAAGATATCATATAAGTTCTTTAAAGAAGACATTAAAATAGGTAAATAGGAACAGTAGGTTCTTGCATCTAGAGTGCAATTTCACAGCTGGAAGCTATGGGTAATATATGGTTATAATCCTAGTTTTGGGATTGCTCACCAGGCCCATTTTGGGTTTGGAATTGACAACTTACAAAACTGTATTTCAAGATAAATTGGATTTTTCTGATTTCCAATTCATAAGAACAACAATAACATATGAATCCAAATTGCAAATCCTCTCAAAATTCTGGAACAAGCTGTAAACTTCTAAATTTTAATGGACTAGTTGGTGTGTCACACCTAGTAGATACCCAATTAGAGAAATTGATCACGAGTCAATGAATTTGGACAAATTGGAGAGAGGAAATGATGTAGGCCTTTGACAGTGATGAAATCGATATATGTTTTCAGGTGCTGATGCTGTTAACAATCATTACTGTAGATCTCTTCCATGCAATTTATAGTGTAGGTCTCATTTTAAAACTATATGGCAGCAATGTAGCCTTTGGGCATTTTGATATAAGTTTATAAATCATAAATTATAACTTGGAGGTTATATCATGTATGTTAATTCTAAATTTTGAATGCATATTGAGTATTGACAAAGAATGTTGAACGCAAATGTTGTATGTTAAGGTTCTATAATGTATATAATGCATGCTTTATCCATGTTTTCATATGAATATTTAAAATTTCCCTATATATTTAAAATTTTCCCTATATTTTATATAGCTGTCCCCCTGCCATCCCCAAATTTGGCCTCAATAATCAGAAACTTGGGGACTCGTCCCGCTGTCCCCTGCCGTCCCTGTCCCGGAAACCTGGGATAACACTGCTTCCACAGAAGTGAAATATGAGGCAACTGCCAGTACAATTTGCCTTGCAGTGTGGTTACAGAGAACATTGGTCGACCTTATCTTGACCAAACAATGTCTACCTCATTTTTCTGTGCTTGTCAATGTGTGCTCAATATGGTGAAGAATTGAGAATATAATGTCAGAACAAGCATAATTAAGTTCATCACCCGTACATCTGCCAGTTGGTTGAAAATGGTAAAGGCTCAACATTAAATATAATGTGCAATACAATTTATTTGCAGAGACTCAGCACCCTGTGTGTACACATTGTGCTAGGCAGAGAGCAAAATTTTTGTGGCACAGATAGCTTTTGAATCTATGAAATAATGTATAGGCATTGCATCGGGTTTATTTTGCTGTTTTCTATGGAGTTGAGTTTTCTCTAAAAAGACTATTCCTATTGAAGCCTATCCTGTGCTGTGTGGAGTGCAAATGGTCTCATCTATTCTATAATTTTTGTTACTGGAGCGCTATTACAGGCCAGTTCAAGATGCTGCTATGAGGATCTTTTACATTCAGATTTGAAGTTATGTCTTTGGAATACTGAACTGTTTACAGAGTTTATTAGTTAAATGTGAGTTGATGGTAAATGCTGGTGTAGAAAGTATCTCTATTGCCAGCCTTGTTGTTGTGAAGATTTGGAATGGCAATCTTGTGGAGGGTATCATAGAGGGTTAGGAATTATGCTGTTTGTAGGTGCTGTGCTTTGGAGTGCTATTGCAAGTCGGTTTGAGATCCTGCTACAATGATTTTGACATTTAGATTTGAACTTTTGTCCGTGGAATACATAGTTATTAACTTATTTACAAATATTAATTAGTTAAAGGCAATTTCATGGAAGATTCTGGTATCGGGAAAATACCCAAATCATTAGCCTGTCTATACCAGGCCTGGGATGTGGAAATATTGCACAGGATCTCACATAGGAATTGGGGTTCTGTAGTGTTGTTTGTATGTCTCTGCTTTGAAGTGGTTTACAGGTCATTTCAGATACTGTTACAGTGATCTTTGACATTCAGATTTGAAGTTTGGTCTGTTGAATACTTAGCTGTTTACATAAATGAATTAGTTAGAGGTGAGTCATTCCTATCCATTGGAAATTATCTGAATTGGTAGCATTGTTGGTACCAGGCTTGGGGTCACAAATCTTTAGAGGGGTTAATGGGAGATAAATCTGTATCATATTGAAGGTGTGCCTACAGAATTGACAGAAATTGCTCATTGTTTGTAATATTTTCATGTACAGTTTGAACAAAAAATTAAGGTAAATTCATTCCTATTCATTTGAATTTCATGTTTATGTAAAATTGAATTTTATCAGTTGAATCTGCATTTCTATGTCAGAATTTGTTTATACTTTCAAAGCTAACTGCATAGGAATTTCTATATTTTTGTTGGGGATTGGGTTCAGACATGATTGGTGGGACACACGCATGAAATCAATCTATTGCTTCTTTTCCCTTTTCATCAAAAATTTCCATGCTTAGCAATTCAATAACTTCTTGACCCATTCTTGATTGCATTTATCATAAAATCTACTTACCTATCTTGTAACATGAATCAATTCTCTTAGTCTTAGTATTGTTAAATTGTTAATAAAAGGCAGAGGTTTAACAGAAACTTAAGCACAGCTTTATGTCACATGTAAGTTACATATATTTTGAAGGAAGTACTGATAATGGGAGCATATCTACATTTTATGGATGTGCTTGGGGGTTAATGCCGAGTTGGAAATAAAAAAGCTGTTTTTCCCATTGAATTTTTTGGATTGACAGTACAGTCAGATGTCTTTTCATGTAAATTCAGTTGTTATTTGTGTGTCTTTCCTTCCTATATTCAATTTGGTCAATTTTGCATTTGACTTGTGCTCTTTTATTTGTTATGGTTTGACCATTCAAATATAGTTATAGTGATTTAAGTTCGAAGTGTTGAAAACTATTCCCATTGCGTTTAAGCTCTTTAAAATTAGTGTTCATCTATTATAATACTATTATTGGTTTTAACAGGATAAGTCTTGGCGAGTTCGGTATATGGTGGCAAATCAATTGTATGAACTTTGTGAGGCAGTTGGCCCAGAACCTACAAGGTAACTTATTTTTTCTTCAATACAATGCATGCATATATTTACTCATGTACTTGTGCAATCCATGATTCTCAATATCATTGAGAAGTTTAGGTTTCATCATTGAAAGTAAGGAATTTGAGTAATATTTTGGGGTTGGATCTGTTTGGAAGATTCCTGTGTTAGAGACTTGTGAGGAAAGCAGTGTGTCCAAGGATTGATTTTATGTTGGAATATTTCAGAACCAGTGATCTGATACCACTTGAAGTGGTGCAAAGATGTGCATGCGGACAGAAGGGGTAGAGAGAGAGGGGGGGGAGGGGCAAGAAAGAGAGAGAGGAGGGAACAAGAGAGAGGGAGAGGTAGAGCAAGAGAGAATGTGATGATTTCACTCTCCACTTCATACTTTATCTCTTCTTACAAAGGTTTTTTATTACTAGCACATGTTCATTTCTAACTTCTGTCGAATGATTTTCTTGTTCATTCATGATTATATGCTTCCATAATAACATCTGTTAGTTGGGCATCTTGCTGCCATAGCCTACCAGTAATATGGTTTTAATTTTCTTATTGTTCTCTGAATCACAATGCTACCTGCCCAGAAAGGAAAACTCAAAATAGGAAAACAGTTTTTAAAACCAAATAGTGCCCGATAAATGTACAACTGGTTGCTTTGACTGTTCACTTCAATTCAATCATCAAGGGTTCAACAGTAGAAATTAATTTCTGGGAATTGCTGAAGCATTAAAAGCAATATTTCAAATTTCCCTGAAATATTGCTATGGGAAACACCAAGTTTCTGGAACTACTGGAAATGAAATGGCTTGGAAACAGTCAGAGAAAAATATTATAAAAAATAACAAAAATATAATTGTGAGCAAAATTATGCAATTGCATATTCATATTTTGTGCATAGAAGCTCCAAAATCATAAAGAAATATAATAAAAAACTAATTCGTATAGTTTGCCAAATTTTTCCCATAAATTTGAAATTTGCTGAAAATAAAAAAATTTGTTTGGTTAGGTATCCAGGATTACCATTAGGGTATTGAGAAGATGAGGTTATGATTGGAATAGCTAAATCTTTCAGAAGGCTTATGGCTTTTGATGTGTTTATCCAAATCTAGAAGATGTCTCTTGTATGCGAGATTCTGCGTGAATGCACGTGGATGATAATCTTCTGCTTTGGTTATCTTGTCCTCTAGATATGGTGTCTGGGTGCAACAAATTGAGTATGAGGCCTCCTCTGTTGATTCCAGAAGTGCCACAATTACCTCCAGTGAGCCCAATAAACCATAAATGATTTTGGCTTCTTCAAAGTTACACTCTTAAACTGATCAATGCTACAATGGTGCAGTTGTAAGTTGTAACAAATCGGCATGTTCTGTGCATCATCTGTAAACCTGAATAAACTAGGTATATAGGTTCACTAAGAATACAAAAGCCTTCTACTTAAATTGACTGGTGGGTGATGATTATTATTTTTTTAAACAAGCAAAACTAATTTTCTGGCTTTTTCAGAGTTAGACTGTTTCAAACTGATCAGAACCTAGCATATGCATATCATTTCAATGGAGGCTGCAATTTTTTATCTGCTCCTCAAACTTGCGTTTTCAAGTCAGCTCACAAGAAGTGGGATATCTGCAACTAAGCATTTCAACTATCTTTACATCTGCACAGGCCTCAAAATGGCTCTGATATTATATTGTAATTTATCTAGGATTCAGTAAGCTTAAATCAAACACATGAGATTTTCTTCAAGACCCATACGCTTTTTCACTATTTAAAACTATAAGTTATAAGTACAACTTACAATGATTCTTGACATTCTTCTTACTGATAACTTTTAAACTTCATCACTGTTTAATCTTACCGACCTTTTAACATCAATCTAACCTTTTAAATTCTATGATTCCAGTTTATGTTTTACATCACTCAGATATCTAAAACTGATAAGGTTTGTCCTCAGCCAAAGTGTTGACATTAAGCTCTGTGTTTACCATGTTAGGCTTTTCTAAGATTACATCAAATTAGAGGTAGGTTTTATTTCCTACCACCACCCACCTGTATTAAATTGCATGCAAGGAGTGAAATCTTAGAAGAACTGAAACTTGTAATATTAATCCAATAAAGAAATGATTGGAACTCATCAAATGCCTAGATCTTATTCTGCAAGAATACAAATTTAATATGCAGACCAACATGGGGACAAAATGGTAACTTTCAGTATCCTCTCACTGGTCCATAGGGTTCATTTTCTTCTTATGGTAAAGTTCATTGTTTCCAAGATGGTTCCCTGTTCATGTCCCCAGACTTAAGAGACTAAAAGTTTTCAAGCTCTTTTCCTGTCATTTGTCTTAGCATTCTGACCTATGGACTTCTCTTTTCTTTCTTCTTATACCATTGCTTAGGTTTCTGAAATGTTATCTTTTGGCTCACTTTCAAACTTGGGGCTCTAGTCCCAAGCTTTAGTGGGAGCAATGTGTTTTTTATTGTTTGATAGACAATCCAAAGCTATATTTTCGTATGCTATTCTCTGCATCTGAAGACATCATTTTCATAATCTAAGATTTGGCTTCAAGATGTGATATTTTGATAATTCCTATGGATTGTCCTTGCTAAAAAATGCTTCGACACAAGTAGGCACTGTCCTGATTTAGACTCTTCTGCTGTGGGTATAAGGTCACTGAGTGCATTTTCAAGTTTTATCCTCCCCAAAAATGTAGAGAGTAAATTCCAGCTTACCTAATCTGGAGCTGAGCATAATATGAATATTTTAGGATGAAACTGGGAAACTATAGAATCGTGGATCAGCCTGCATTACCTGTAAACCGTAATCCTCCTTCAAGAAAGCATTGATTATCCTCCTGTATGCAGATGAACAAGAAATGCCTCTAGAAACTAAATAGAGGCCTTAAATACATCAAAAGTTGGTTGCCCAGGATTCCTACATACATTTTGGGGACCTCGTCAGTGTGGCCAAAAACCCTTTGGCACATGTTGACAATATATGTAAAATGTTTTTGTTCTGAGTTTACCTCTTGATGAATTTCTAAGTTTAATTATATTTGTTTGTACATAGACTATGCCAACTGCGCAAATGAGAAAATGTATATATTATTTTTTCTTCAAGCTTCAGGGATGGGTGGTTGTGGGGATGACAATTTCTTTTCCAGATTTTGGAGACAAAAACAATATAAAAACCTAGTTTTAAAAAACTAAAAAACTTAAAATGATTAATGTTAATTAAAATTATTAAATTTACCAATTTTATATTAGCAATTGTAAGAATTTGAAGAAACTGGAAGGTGCCATAGTTTGAAAATTCACATCTTATCAAAACTCACCAGACCCAATTTTGACTCAGACTCATGACGTGGCAAAAACTTGGCAATTTAAAAAGATACTTAAATTGATTAATTTAGGAAAACTTAGCAAGATTTGCCAAAATTCAGAAGAACTTGCCATAAACTCAGCCTTCTTTCTGAATTCTGCTTTCTATGAGCTTTAAATCTATGAATGGTGGAATGAGATGAAATTAATATTCTTATACTGTTTATTGAAATTGTTTGAGTATCTCTGTTGCCATTTAGGAATTTCGTTTTGCCTACAAATCTGTGAGAAAAATGGTTGACTGTCTGCTTTTCTGTCCTTTGGTCCTCCTTTTTAGTAGTTATTTCAACCTTTCTGTGAGATTATTTTCTGCAAAAAGAACAGTAAGGAATGGGGCTGGCCTAGTCCTTGGGAACGTTGAGGGACATTTGGGACAGGAGGCCAACCCCAGAATGCTGTGAAAAGGGGAGACATTACCAAAATTTCTGCAATTTTGGGATGGAAGGGGAGCTAATCCCTGAAGAACAGTGCTGTAGTAGACAATTACCTAAAGCTTATGTAATTTTAGGAATGTATCTGATACCCAGCTATACTCACCTTAGCGTACTTCGATATTTGGGGATGTTTCACTCACCATCTACCATCCATTCATCTTAGGTTAATATTTTATGGTAGGAAGTTTTAAAGGGAAATCTGGGGTTGGTTGTGGGGTATGGATGAGCATAAGATGGGAATTTTGAAAGTTAATTTTCTGTGAGCTTATGATTTGTACTTACCATGATATTTGTCTTAATTTGACTTGACCTCTTTATAACATGAAGGGTGGACTTGGTGCCAGCATATGTTCGGCTGTTACGGGATAATGAAGCAGAAGTACGTATTGCAGCTGCAGGAAAGGTGACCAAGTTTTGTAGAATATTGAATCCCCAGCTTGCAATCCAGCACATACTTCCTTGTGTGAAGGTAATTGGATTTTTACAAGCTATACTTTGCTCAGGATTCTTTAATGTTTGTTTTAAAATTTTATAGATAATATGTGACATCATGAAGTCTTTGAACAATCAGTTTCACTTATATTTTAGCTGTTAATGAAGTTAGATTTGTCTTTCACAGGACCTGTCAACAGATTCTTCTCAGCATGTACGTTCTGCCTTGGCAATCCAAAGCTATATTTTCGTATGCTATTCTCTGCATCTGAAGACATCATTTTCATAATCTAAGATTTGGCTTCAAGATGTGATATTTTGATAATTCCTATGGATTGTCCTTGCTAAAAAATGCTTCGACACAAGTAGGCACTGTCCTGATTTAGACTCTTCTGCTGTGGGTATAAGGTCACTGAGTGCATTTTCAAGTTTTATCCTCCCCAAAAATGTAGAGAGTAAATTCCAGCTTACCTAATCTGGAGCTGAGCATAATATGAATATTTTAGGATGAAACTGGGAAACTATAGAATCGTGGATCAGCCTGCATTACCTGTAAACCGTAATCCTCCTTCAAGAAAGCATTGATTATCCTCCTGTATGCAGATGAACAAGAAATGCCTCTAGAAACTAAATAGAGGCCTTAAATACATCAAAAGTTGGTTGCCCAGGATTCCTACATACATTTTGGGGACCTCGTCAGTGTGGCCAAAAACCCTTTGGCACATGTTGACAATATATGTAAAATGTTTTTGTTCTGAGTTTACCTCTTGATGAATTTCTAAGTTTAATTATATTTGTTTGTACATAGACTATGCCAACTGCGCAAATGAGAAAATGTATATATTATTTTTTCTTCAAGCTTCAGGGATGGGTGGTTGTGGGGATGACAATTTCTTTTCCAGATTTTGGAGACAAAAACAATATAAAAACCTAGTTTTAAAAAACTAAAAAACTTAAAATGATTAATGTTAATTAAAATTATTAAATTTACCAATTTTATATTAGCAATTGTAAGAATTTGAAGAAACTGGAAGGTGCCATAGTTTGAAAATTCACATCTTATCAAAACTCACCAGACCCAATTTTGACTCAGACTCATGACGTGGCAAAAACTTGGCAATTTAAAAAGATACTTAAATTGATTAATTTAGGAAAACTTAGCAAGATTTGCCAAAATTCAGAAGAACTTGCCATAAACTCAGCCTTCTTTCTGAATTCTGCTTTCTATGAGCTTTAAATCTATGAATGGTGGAATGAGATGAAATTAATATTCTTATACTGTTTATTGAAATTGTTTGAGTATCTCTGTTGCCATTTAGGAATTTCGTTTTGCCTACAAATCTGTGAGAAAAATGGTTGACTGTCTGCTTTTCTGTCCTTTGGTCCTCCTTTTTAGTAGTTATTTCAACCTTTCTGTGAGATTATTTTCTGCAAAAAGAACAGTAAGGAATGGGGCTGGCCTAGTCCTTGGGAACGTTGAGGGACATTTGGGACAGGAGGCCAACCCCAGAATGCTGTGAAAAGGGGAGACATTACCAAAATTTCTGCAATTTTGGGATGGAAGGGGAGCTAATCCCTGAAGAACAGTGCTGTAGTAGACAATTACCTAAAGCTTATGTAATTTTAGGAATGTATCTGATACCCAGCTATACTCACCTTAGCGTACTTCGATATTTGGGGATGTTTCACTCACCATCTACCATCCATTCATCTTAGGTTAATATTTTATGGTAGGAAGTTTTAAAGGGAAATCTGGGGTTGGTTGTGGGGTATGGATGAGCATAAGATGGGAATTTTGAAAGTTAATTTTCTGTGAGCTTATGATTTGTACTTACCATGATATTTGTCTTAATTTGACTTGACCTCTTTATAACATGAAGGGTGGACTTGGTGCCAGCATATGTTCGGCTGTTACGGGATAATGAAGCAGAAGTACGTATTGCAGCTGCAGGAAAGGTGACCAAGTTTTGTAGAATATTGAATCCCCAGCTTGCAATCCAGCACATACTTCCTTGTGTGAAGGTAATTGGATTTTTACAAGCTATACTTTGCTCAGGATTCTTTAATGTTTGTTTTAAAATTTTATAGATAATATGTGACATCATGAAGTCTTTGAACAATCAGTTTCACTTATATTTTAGCTGTTAATGAAGTTAGATTTGTCTTTCACAGGACCTGTCAACAGATTCTTCTCAGCATGTACGTTCTGCCTTGGCTTCTGTTATCATGGGTATGGCACCTGTTTTGGGGAAGGTAAACTTTGATGTGGCAGATTGTATCTCATGTT